>CM021765.1:38355066-38549065 GCA_011076525.1 Nettapus auritus | reverse complement strand
TTTCTTTTCTTTTCTTTTCTTTTCTTTTCTTTTCTTTTCTTTTCTTTTCTTTTCTTTTCTTTTCTTTTCTTTTCTTTTCTTTTCTTTTCTTTTCTTTTCTTTTCTTTTCTTTTCTTTTCTTTTCTTTTCTTTTCTTTTCTTTTCTTTTCTTTTCTTTTCTTTTCTTTTCTTTTCTTTTCTTTTCTTTTCTTTTCTCTATCATTGCTCTTCTTTTCTGTACTTTTCCTTCCCTGCATATCCCAGCACACCTGCCCCTTCCAAACCTTCTGATAAAAGACTCAGCAATAAAGCAAGTACTGCTGACATTGAGTGAAGTCAAGGAGTGTGAAGCTGGCACTTCACTGACATGAATGGGGTGGAAAGGTTCACACTTTTCTGTTAAGGCTGTCTGCAGACTCAGACAGACAACATTACATTAATTAGGCTGTGGGAAGATTTTCTTGGCAAACAAAAAGGTTAGAAATTCACTTGTTTTAACAGAAGCTTAGATTTGGTGCTCTATGACACCGTCACACCAGTCTTGTTAACTCATCAAACAGCCTGAGACTTGGGCACAAAGAAGTTATTTTACAATTACAGAGAAGAACTACAGTTTCTCTCTAAGCCTAGGAGGTTTTTCAGATAGCTCTGATCCATGCTCTTGTCTTTATAGTTTAGTACTATAGTACTCATTTAGGAGCAGTTCAAATCTGAATATTATCTTACAAGGTTAAGATGGTAGTGACATTAATTCAGGTTTCACCTGTACCTCTGGTGGGAATACTCCTTCAGAGCAGCAGTAGCTATGCTAAGGGAGAAGAAGTAAAACCTAAATAACCATGTCCTAACAGTTCAGCTTAATTTTGCCCACTCCAGTTCTTGGTGCACAGAGCCACATCCCTGGGGAGCAATGGAGAGTGCCTTTTCCTGACCACACAGTGGTGCCTGGGATGTCTCACCCAGGTGAGAGGTGCTGGGCTTTCTTCCTTCAGGTAGAAAACCAAAATCCTCTTATGGCTTTGGTCAGTTCTGCTCCCAGCTGGTATTTTGGGGAAAGAGGGATGTGACTTTCCCTGAGGCTTAAAAGGGAAATATCACACACTCCTAATTTTGTGAAGTTAGTCCTCCTGGTTCCAATGGAGCTCACAAACTTGGTAACAACTTTCAGGAGACTTCCTCAGGGAAATAGCTGAATAGAAACAACAGACAGGCAGGCACCTAGTCCTGACAATGGCACGCCTAGGTCTTTCCAGAGATGTAGGCACCAGGAAATACCAGAGTCAAACCCAGTTGTCTTTAAGGAATTCAGATACCTCTAGAGTGTAAGCAGGAAAGGAGTCAGCAATTTCCATGCTTTTGGACTTAGATATGTACACTTACGTAGCCTAAACTACACATTCAGACCCTGTATCTTGGTACTGACACCTAAATTCAAGGAAAGACCTGTTGAAGACATGGATATTCTCCTATCAGTTGGCTAGCACTTTAATTAACTCTTACAAAGACAGAAAATTGAGAGACAAATATCATATCTAATGTTCATGCAAGTGACGATACAAGTGATGATAAGGTTGAAAGTACCTCTCCATCCCACAGTGAGACCATTACTTTATTCAGTGCCTAGTGAAGGCTAGAGAAAAAGCAAGATTAGGAGGGTGGAAATTGAAAATGTTATTGGGAGAAGTAATCAAGAAACATTATAAAGAACCTTTGGATAGAAGGAGCATCACTTTAGTTTGCAACCAGAAGGTCTGGTTATATGCCCAGCCCGCGCCTGACAATCATGTAGTTGCATTAGCTGGCATGGGGTCTCTCAACTCCAGCTGGTCAGGAGCTTGCAAAACTGCTGTCCATTACATTTATTACTTCCTGATTATTCTGTTTATAACACACTCTCCCCAGGGAGTCCCCAGGAGCTCCCCCCAGAGAGCTAGTGCAGAATCACTAAATGTAGCAGTTGTACCACGAAGGCTCCTACTGAAAGCATGTGTCCTGGGCACTCAAAGATCTGCACCAGCAAGCTGTTATTTTTCACCTATAATTACCAAAATGTCTTGGGATCTGCCTATCTGAGAGACGCTTCTCTCCCCAGGTGATCAGACTGTCACAGTGGCACTCAGTGGATACTCTCAAGCTGTCACCTTGCCAATTTAAGAAAGAGGAGGAACTGCTTGCAATGATTTTGCTAAAGAGGGCTCTGAGCTTCAGGATATTTTCCCTTATCTTTAATAGGAAGCTTTTGTAGTGATGATGGCAGTGGTAAAGAGGGGCTGTGCAATCAATATTTGTGTGTCTGATCGTTGTTTGTCTATGTTTTACCTCCCAGCACTTACGCTGTAAATAAAAAGTACACCATAGGATTATGCATACAAAACAGGAAAAATGAGGGAATGTATCTTTCTGGAGAACTTTAAGGAGAGTGGAAGATGAAGGGAATATTGGTCTTTGATAGAAATTAATCAAATGAATGGCAAGTAAGACTTGCACACACAAGGAAATTTTACATTTCAGAGTGGGATATCAGAGTGCTCCATGTTTTCACTAATAAAAGAACTCCTGACATATTATTTGTGAACAATTTTCTACAGTGTTCATATCAAACACCCAAACTATCAACACTATGAAAACAAGAACAACAAAATAGCTTGAACTTAGTTTGGTCATTTCTTCTTTGGAAAGCATGACACACCATCTTAACTTAAGATTCATTTTGCCTACAACTCTCCACCTAATTTACATTCACGTGCCAATATACCTGCTACCAAATTTGCTCACACCATCTCCTTGTAGACCCCAAGAGCTGAGCATAGCAAGTTAATGTTGGTAGTTTAATGTCTTGAGAGAGAGAATTAGAAGCTGTTCTCTTGGCATCAAATTAACCCCTAGCTTGTTTGGTTATAAATTATATAGCAAGGGATGCTTCCCTTGATCCTTATCAGCTGGGTGAAGTATGCTCATATGTAAAGAGATTAGGATAAGCATGAATTTACATAAAAAATTGTGAAAATGTCAACCTGTGTGGAAGAATGAGCTGTATAAAGGCATACAAGGACACACACCATCCACGTGCAATTACTTGCTTAGTAGAAATTGTCATGTTAGTTTTGTGTGATGGATGAGCAACAGATTACTGACTATGTTTCAACAATAATTTTGGAACAGATTCTTGAAATTAAGTCAAGTCTATGGTAATGAGGTCAAAGAAAGTGAAGATATCATAGAATCATAGAATGGTTTGGGTTGGAAGGGACCTTAAAGACCACCTAGTTCCAATGCCCATGCCATGGGCAGGGATGCCACCCCATAGATCAGGTTGGCCTAGGCCCCTTACAGCCTGGCCTTGAACACTTCCAGGGATGGGGCATCCACAGCTTCTCTGGGCAACCTGTTTCAGTGCCTTACCACCCTCAAAGAATTTCCTCCTTATCTAATCTAAACCTTCCCTCTTTTAGTTTAAAACCATTCCTCCTTGTCCTATCACTACACCCCCTGACAAAAGTCCCCACCCAGCTTTCCTGTAGGCACCCTACAGGTGCTGGAAGGCCTCAGCAAGGTCTGTCTGGAGCCTTCTCTTCTCCAGGCTGAACATCCCCAGCTCTCCCAGCCTGTCTTCTGAGGAGAAATGCTCCAGCCCTCTGATCGTCCTCATGGCTTTCCTCTGGACTCATTCTAACAGGTCCATGTTCTTGTGCTGGAGGCCCCAGAGCTGAACGCAGGTCTCCAGGTGGGATCTCATGAGAGCAGACCAGAGGGGGAGAAACTCCCTTGCCCTGCTGGCCACACTTCTTTTGACGCATATGAGCTTACTGAGTCCAGATAATAATTTTCTCAGTTTTTTACCGCATCAATAAAGCTTTATCTTTGGCACGTGTCCTACTTTACCTCCTCCAGAAGTACAAAAGAAAGCGGTCCCATCTGCAACTCTCTGCAAATCCCTCCAACCCAAAAGATTTCCAACACCCTCAGACCAGGGCAAAGTGACCTGATCTTTGGCCTTTGGGCTCTGACACCCATAGCACTAAGAAAATTCTTCTGATCTTTGACTACCTGGGGAGGATCTTCACAGGATTTCTTTATTGAGCTGAAAGGGCTGTTAGACTCTGACCTCCAAGCAGCACAGATGGAGCATGCAGCTCACTCTGAACTGTTACAGGAGTAAGTCAGCAGCAGGCTGACAAACTAAACTAGACACAAGTTGCTGCCTTCTTTTGCAAAACGGCATTCCTCCATGCATAAGGTTGTTTCATTTTATGTGTTTATGCTTGCTTTAGCTCCTTCATAGGAGATCAGAAGGATCTCGCTCTGTCAGGAACAGAGCTTACTGATGAATGATCGGTAATTAATGTCTCAGGCAAAAACATGGAAGATGGTTCACAGAAGAAAACAGTAGGCAGACAGTAGTGCTGTACATCCTACTGCAAGAATTAGATGTAATCTACAACACTGCCCACGTTTGGCTTAGAAAGAGATAGCAAAGCTTTGGGTGGCAGCCTTATTAGAACGTGTTAGTAGCATTTGTGAAATGTCCTGGTCTCAGTGTCACAGAACAGCTGAGGCTGGAGGGGATGCCTGGTGGTTGTCCAATCCAACCTCCTGCCCAGAGCAGGATCAGTCAGGCTTTTAGTTCCTGTAAGGACACAGCCTCTCAGGATGGCCTGTATAAGAGTTTGAGCATCATCAGAGTAAAAAAAAAAAAAAAAAAAAATCTTCTGTTCAATTTCCAGTATTTGAGCTTGTCCCCATTGCTGTCACTGGGCACCCCTGAGAAGAGCCTGTCCCCTTTTGTTACCCCCCCTTCCCCCCCCCCCCCCCTCCCATCAGAGATGCGTACACATTGATAAATCCCTTCCCTCCTCCCTCCGGGACTGCATGGCAGCCAGCCACCAAATCAGAGCTGTCACATCAATGGGGTCAGTGAGCACTGGGAGATACAGCGCTGTGCTGGAGCATGAGGGTGTCCGCACAAGGGAGGAGACGAGAAGGAAGCCCTGGTGCCATCCTGCATTACAACAGCTACTGTGGGTATAAGGCCCTGCCTCTCCTTCCCCTCCTGCCTCACCAGATCAGGTGGGGTTGCCACCAGTGGTTTCTCTGGGTTAACACCCCCCCACCCCCCTCACATAATAGCCTTATTTTTTTCAGGATTATATAAAAATATATATGTCTGTCTCCTTATCTATTGAAGTCTTAGTCTAGCCCCTCATCACCATACTTTCTGTTCTGTAATTATAAACATTATTAATGGTTATCCATCCTCCGTGAAGTAAAGTGATCTTGACTACACCAGTTAATCAATACTTGGATAAATGAACTGAGCTTTTCCCTGGGCTAGGACAAGTAATTGTAATTATGAGATGCGATCAGCTGGTGAAGTACAGTTACTAACACATCCATCTGGCAGAGAAGTGAAGTTTCAAATATCCGTCAAAAGACTGTTGTTTCACAGAGACAGTATTTCTTTAAATCTAGTTAAGCACTTGTCTGAAGCCATTAGCTTTAGCTAATCAGTTGTCACCCATCTGAGGAATGACAAGTGAGAGTCTAACGGGCTGAACACTGCGGTCCCTTGCTGGCACCGCTGTCCATCTGTCCACTTGTGCACCGAGCAGAAGGCATCGCATTCACAACAAGGTCACACCGCATCAGAGGGAAAACATCAGAAGGCAGAGTGGATGCAGACATAAGAAAACAGTAATTTACTACAAGTCTTGGACGCTTTGAGGCATCTGGTAGTCAATATGGTCTACTTATGTAATGTTTGCTCGGCTTGCTGCATGAGAACCACATGTGCAGCTTTGAAGAGCCCTGGGCAGACTTTCTGATGCAGGAGACCATGGAGAAATCTGCCCCGAAAATAATATGGCCTCTTTATAATTTACATGTACGTACACATACACTGAAATATAAAATTTCAGCTGTATTGCCTAACTGAGGATCCAACCAGACACATGATTAATTAAGGAAAAATGATAATTTAAACACAGAAGGAAAGAGAGCAATAAAATATCAGTTTGCTTTTTCACTTTCATTTCTTAAAAAAAAAAAAAAAAAAAAACGTTGGGGCTTGTTTTGGGCATTACAGATCCCTGTGCTGGGAAATGTCCAACAGTGAAGGATGTGTGCAAGCTGCTTGCACTTACGCAAATGTGTGAAAGTAGGTGTACGGTCTGTCATCTCATCACAAAACATTCCTCAGAAATCAGCAAGAAATAAAGGTCCTTTCTGCAACAGCAAAGATGAAGTCATCTTCTAAAAGGGAAACACAAGTCACCTTTCACCACATGGTAGTGCTCCAGGCAACTGAAAACAAGGGTACAAGAAGGAATCACAAGGAATAAATGCTGTCTGAGACAACTTCTGGAGGTAGGAGTGCCAGGGAGGCTGGAAGAGGAGCAGTCATTCTCTTGAATTCAGTGGTGCTTGAAAGGGGGGTTCTGTTTGCCCCACATTAGCAACAGAGGCAAAACACTTTATTTTTGAGTTTTTGGATTCTTTTCCTTATGCCATGTCCAGTAGAAAACACAGACAAAGGAATTTAAGGGAAAGCAGAGAAATCTGTTGTAGCTACCTCATCATAAGAATGGCTATGTGCAAATTCTGCCCAGACGTAGACATGCTTTAAGACAGCCCTAGGACCAATATGATCTCTACTTCTTAACTCAAAGAGTTAGCTAATTGACTGCAAAGGGCCATCACAGCATGGTATCTGTTTGGACAGATTCCTCCTTCTCCTCCAGATATATGATTTATTCCAGAGCTAAACAAAAGGGCAGGATTCACTTAGTTTCAGACCACTGGCAAGGTTTGCATGGGATTTGCTGCAATCAGAAAGATATGGGGTGAGATTCACCTAATAATTCAGGCACCGACATTTGTGCTAATTACCCAAAGGTACATTTACTGAGAATAACTCTCACAGGTTTTACTTTCTGGGGTCACCAGGAACAACATGCAAGACAGCTGCTATGAAATTCATAGTCGTGTGCGGGTGTGAAGCCACCGATGGGCACCATCCCAGCAAGGCAGGCCACCTCTACTGCCCGCACCTCCTCAGCAGGATCCTGTATTTCAGCACCCACACTGCCTGCTGCTGCTGTTGCCGTCAATTTAAATGGCTCTCAGACTAAAAGCATTTTTAGCATGAGCCTTATACTCATCATTTATAGTGAGCATTAGGGATGGACTTAGATGCTCCCATGAACTGTCAGTCTCATCACTACCTATAAGAAGGGTCTGCTACAGGTAATTGCTGCTCCTGACTTCTAGCTTTTTGTATTTTATCTACGCAATTTGAAATAAAACTCCTAAATCCTCAACTATGCAGGCTGTTGCCCTTATTAATAGGCTTCACAGCTATCTTTATAGCTATCTCCTTCTTCCATCCAACCCACTGACTCTCACTGGATTTTTAAAAGCCCACTGAGTTTATACAGTATATGCTTTGGGACAGCCCTTTCACAATATATTTTTCCAGAATCGCTTGTGAAATAGCCCTGATAAGCTCAAATGAATCATAAATAGTCAACATTAACAAGCGACTAATTACACTATTCTGGAAGGACGTTTTTAGATTTTGCCTCATTCAAGCACTCTGATTGAACTAGAAGAAATGTATGCAGCCAGGGCAGGCTCACAAACATTTCCAGATTAAAAGCTGAAACTCCTTATACTGCAAGTGATTCCTGTCTGAAATAAAACTGGGGTTAAAGGCAGAAAAATGTCATCCTATCTTGTAAGGCAGTTTAGCACATTTACCAAATGCCTCTGGGAGAAACATCCCGTTTTCACCAGAGCTTTATGTGGCCAATTCAGCTGTAACAGTTCTGGCTATTTTACTATTGACAATTTGACAGGGGAACTCAAACAGGAAATGTTTTGTGATTTCCTTTCACAAAACTGAATGGGGAAAACATTAAATAGAAATTGAAAACTGAGGTCTGTTGGCATTTTTTTCTTTGCACCTATTTTCTCAGGAAATCTAACTTCATTTTTAGACAAGTGTTCCAATAAGCTACTGGCAAGATAACACTTGCTCTATTTCCCCTCCCTCCAGCCTTAAACAGCCAGGATTTATACAGTTATTTTTATTCTCTTCAGATACTGCAGCCTTGCCTGTTTATAAAATGTAAGAGGTAGACAGATAATTGTACTATTTCACTAGTAAACAGGGAGCTGAATATGAAACTGAGCTCAGAATTGGAAACCCTGTCAGAGTGTTGGTGAATCACTGTATGAAACAAATTGTTCACTTTCTGTTCAGTCCATTAGCTACAAGGATGGAAAGAATTGCTCTCACAACGCATAATGCTGCAATTTCCTACATTCACTTAGCACTTCCCCTTTCCCTTCTGCAAATCAGAGGCATTACATTTGAGATTTAATTCACTCCCTCTAACCAGGTTTTCATTCCCAACTCAGGCAAACCAAGCTATTGCTCTGTGAAAAAGCAACAGCTCTTATATAGCATTCATGAATACAGTGCTCTTCCTCTCCTTGGAAATAAGGTAATGGCAGGAAAACACAGAGAATTACAGAGAACCCAGTGCCTATTCAGCTGCAAACAGGCTCCCGTTTTGATTCTCCTGAGCTTTTTGAGAGACTGCATATCCAAACTGAATTCACAGGAACCCCACGTCCTTAGTATGCCTGATTGTGTGCTCAGATTGCAATGAGAAAATCAATACTCACCAGCAGTTACCACACAGTTGCTCTTTCCTCATGTTTTTAAGTCTGTGGGATCTGTTGACACTTTTAATAGTCCCCAGGTATTAGGTTTGCTGAGCAAGCTGTTTAAAGTGATTCTGCTTCCGAACCAGGGCAAGGAGGACAGCATTGCTACAGCTGAGAGCCCTGTCTGTCCTGCGGGGCTTTGCCCCAGCAGAGGGTGAGGTCTCACCATCCCAGGGAGAACTGTGTTCTACCGCACTGTACTCATCCTGAGACCTCTCCAGGCTACCCAACTCTGCATGTCAGTGTCCTGCAGCAAAATAGCCCCAGGCATGTAGACAAGCAAGTGTTCACGCACCAATTCAGCTGCTCTGTGGGATGCCACTGGTCTTACAGAAGAGGGGGCTACGCTGGATGGCTGAGAATGGCCATGGGCACAGTTTCTGCAGGGTGACTGCAGTGGGAGGGAGGTCTGGAGGATGACTTTGTCACCTCTGCCTGGTGCTTACAGGGACGGTGCTGGTGGGCCTCTTGTGTGCTATTTTTTTTTCAAGCTGAAGCTCTGTATCAAAAGGAAAAATATGGAAGGAGAGAGATGAAATTAATTTTTTGGTGCTTTTCAACCTGTTTTTACTACCTTTCCCGCACATACGTCAGCATATGTTAACTCATCCTTCTACAAAAACACCTCCAGACAAATCCTGAGGAGGTGCTCTCTAAAAACAAGTTGCAGAAGACAAAAACAATGGGGGTTTTGAGGCCACAGAGCAGCTAGGAGTGGGAGCCCTTCTCTGGGGCTCAGGTGGCTTCTTAACTCCTGCCCTCATCAATTAGCATGGGCCCAAATAGTGTGTCCTTGGCTGCATTCACTGTGCTGCCCAACAAGGTTAGCAAGCAATGAGACCTCAGAAAAGATCAGACCTTGTTTCCTCCACATTTGCACACTGCATTTCTATTCTGGAAATAACACTGCAAAAGAGGCTTTTAAAAAATGCTGCAAATGAAATAAGAAACGGGCCTGACATGCCTGACTTGCAGCTCCAGCTCCTGCTCTTGCAGATGCAGATCTCTCTCTGAAAACAGAGCCTGGACTGAGATCTGGAAGTAAAACGTAGCATTTCAGTCCACTATGAAACTTATTTTGAGCTAGGCCTAATTAAACCGGTGGGTGGTGGCAGTGTGACACCTCTTGGAACATGAATTGCTTTTGCAGCAGTGGAGATTTTTGATTCCCTGGTCCCCATCTGATGTGAGATGCCTGCTTTTTCATACCTTTACCTGCAATGGTCTATCAAGAGTAATCAGCAAAAGGGAATTCAACCAAACTGAGCCTCCCAACAAATTCTGCTAGAGTAGCAAATCCACTGTGTGCATGACTTCAAACGCATTTACTGTTAACTAGTCTTATTAACCTCTCTGAAGTTAGCAATTCACTATAAGGAGGGATGGTAAGGGAGGGTAGTATTTTAGGTGAACAAGTAAGCTGTCAACTCCTGGGAAATGACAGCATCACACCTTCAGCATGACTCTACTTCCTTGTAAACTAACAAGAGTCAGTAGAGAGTTTGGGGGCAACAAGAAAAGCTTGATGCTGGGAACATCAACCATTCCATAATTAATATATCTTTTTATAATCCTTACAGAAAAAAAATAAAGTAGTAACACAATTCCAAAGCTGTTTTGCAAAAGAAAGAAAACAGAATTGATTTAATAGGAAATAAAAGTGCTTTGATTTGTGCCATGCTGGTCTCAAATCACCCACTTTGTCTCCTGTGGGGAAGCAGGGCTGTTTGGCTCTGAAGTGCTTTATTGTTGCTCTGTTATCAGAATTGTATTCACGCTGGATCTCATGCAGAAGCCAGTGATGTAGGCGTTATTTGGTTTGTATTTCAGGCCATGTGCCAGTTTAACAAGGACTGAAATCTACCCCCTGCTGCTTTGCAAACTCTTTTCCTCCAAAGGTGGAGTGTGACAACAGCAACTTCTTCTCCATTATTTTTTCTGGACATTTGAAATTTATGACTACGTTAAAAAAAAATGTCCATGTGAATATCCATCACCCACTTGCATTTTAAAGCATGTGACTATGTAACCCATTTGACATTTATTTCACCTGAACAGGCCACTCTGGGCCAAATCCCAAGAAGATGTCAGCACTTATTTTTTGTTTCATCTTAACATCTCAGCTGCTGGCATAAAAATATGAATTCCTATTCTTAGGTGTTAGAGTGCCTTTTTAAACTAAACTTAGTTGTTGCAAAATGTTCTGAATAGACATCACTGAATTCCGATTATGTTGTATTTACTTACTCTTTCTCTACAACCAGATAGGAAATGAAACAATAGACATTTCGTGGAATATTTCAAGCTAGCAGAATATTATTTAATACCCACACTCAGTTCATTTACAGGAAAATGCCAATAAGGATGCCAAGGACATCTGCAGCCTTCACTACACCAACTAGAGGGACTTGTTACTAACAAATATTTGCTAGTACAACCACCTCTTAGCTCCATGTCTTAAATGTTCTTCAAAGTCCGGCAGAGGAATCTGTCACCATTGACCTATTTTTCACAGAGAATGTAGGAATTTGTCTGTAAAACATCTCCAGAGATTAAGTGACTGATACCACAAAGCATAGCCATTACATAGCAATACCAGAATTACTCCCTTTGCAAATGATTTGGAAATATGATAATAGCTTCTAGTGAGATAAAAGGGAACCTGCCATATTTCTAAAAAGGCACAGACTGTCCTGCTGAAACAATAAAAGAAGTTACCAACTTGGGTCAGAAAGCTGGTAGATTAAAGAGTGCTGCATCAGTCCATTCCCAGCCCTTAACATGACACTGGGCGAAGCAGCAAATGTGGGCCCCAAGTTCCCTGGCCAGCTACATCAGGGGCCCGAACCAAAGCTCCCTTCTGGAGCACTCCAGTGGGTTTCTTTCCCTTGGAAACCAGGGGGTGTAGTGGGTTTATGTGGCAAGGTTTTGGTAGCAGGGGGCCATAGAGGTGGCTTCTGTGAGAAGGATGTAGAAGCTGCCCCATGTTTGGTAATGGCCCCACTGCTGACCAGATCTGAGCCAGTAAGTGCTGTTGTTTTGCACCTCTGTGAGAGCATATTTAAGACCAGGAAAAAAACGCTGTGCCACAGCCCGGAATCTGCTCCAGCAGGGGTCTTCCACAGGCCGCAGTCTCCATCGGGGCAGGTCCACCTGCTCCACTGTGGTCTCCTCCACAGGCTGCAGTGTGGAACCCTGCTCCACCGTGGTACTCCATGGGCTGCAGGGGGACATCCTGCTTCACCATGGTCCTTACCACAGGCCGCAGGGGACTTCTGCTCCTGCGCCTGGAGCACCTCTCCCCCTCCTTCTTCACTGACCTTGGCACCTGCAAGGCTGTTTCTCACTCCTCTCACCCTCCCAGCTGCTGAGTGGCGCAGCGTTTTTTTTCCCTGACTTAAATATGCTCTCACAGAGGCGCAAAACAACAGCACTTACTGGCTCAGCTCTGGTCAGCAGTGGGGCCGTTACCAAACATGGGGCAGCTTCTACATCCTTCTCACAGAAGCCACCCCTATGGCCCCCTGCTATGAAAACTTTGCCACGTAAACCCATTACAGGGGGTTAGGGAGAACAGATGGCTCCAGGCCCAAATTTAACCACCATACAAGGTTAGTGCGTGGCTGGAGCACTCAGGCTCAGGAGCTTGAAAGAGCTCCAGGCTCTCCAGATTGTTCAAGGGAGCAAAGTGTAACTGACAGCCCAAATACAGGCACGGATAGGATGAAATATACATTTCTGCTTTGTTTATAAAGTTGAGCAGCTTTAAACCTTGTTCAGAAAAAAGGACAAGTGCTGGTTGCTCACTGTCAGCCTTCCGCCTCTGGGTAGCTGCAAGAAGCAGGCAACTCACACACAGAGCTCTCTCAGACGGCCTATGAACTTAAAATAGAGCCACAGAGTCACTGCTGGAGACTGCACGCAGATTGTTGATCCTACTCATTCCCTAAGAGGAGATGGAAAGATGAAGAACCACTCTTCAGGGCTGGTCTGAGACCATAGGAGCACGCGGGGTGCCCGTGACGTGCAGCTGCTCCACAGCAGTGGCCGAGGACTATTACTGCTTTTGTGGGCCGCCCAGAGCCTTTTTATGAGCCGCCTGAACCCTTCTCCAGGTGGCTGTTGTAAGGGACTTCTGGGTACCATACAGCTTATCCCCTGGGCTCAAGGCAGGACTGACTGTGCGAATACCATTCCTGAGAGAGATTTGTCTAAACTGGTCTCTTAAAAACTGACAGAGGCCTTGCTGTCGCCCTAGGCAATCTGTCCCCCCAGTTTCCCTGCCCTCACTGTTACAGAACTTGGTGCTTCCGTCTCGCAATTTAAGTCCATTAGTTCTCAAGGCCAGAGAACAGTTTGTCCCTTCCATTTCACAGCTATTTCTCTGTGCTTGAAAAAAGGTTATCATGTCTCCCCGCAGTCTCCTCTACTAGAAAATAAGCAATCCCAGCTTCCCAGTTGATCACACGGAGGCCAGACTGCTGCTGGCCGATGAGAGCTTTCAGCAGCTGCTGACTGGTCTGGATTTGTACCAACAGCCTTTAGGTGAACACCTTCACCGGCTTCAGCTCCTGGAGCCAGGCTGCCCTTCCAAAGACACAAAAACTTTCCTCTCTAATCCATTACAAAACATCAGTAAATACACATTACAGTACAGTAAGTTTCTGGAGTTTTCTCCATCACATTGGGACATCATAACAAGAAGAAAAAAGACACCCTATGTCATGAAAGTGTATCGAAGGCCTAAACTTAAAACAGCCGTCTAAACAGGTCCCAAGGAGTAGAAAGAGAAAACACAATATATTGTGTTAACACCTTCCCCACTCCATCCCCTCTACCGAATAAATGAAATGAAACACATGAACCATGTCTTGGCTTGCAAATGAAACTTGGTATTTGTATTTGCTGCAATGTCTCAGAGTGCTGTTTTTCATTTTAGACTTTGCATGGTAGTAAACACTGCAATGCTTTACATTCATTAAGCTTGGGCCCATTTACTCTGTGAAGGCAAAGCAAGAACATATATCTCAGACCCATAAAGCATCAGTTCAGAATTACACAGGAAATAAATGAGCCTAAGCAAGAAGTCCAATTTCCAGAGTCCAGCTCGCTAAAGCTAAACAAGCACCTTAGATAAATATGGCCTATTTTAAATGAAACGTTAGTGTAATTTGATAACTGTCAATAATTCCCTCATTATGCGTAAATGAGCTTGTCATCCAAGGAGATTGCTGCATGGCTGATCTTAATTTGCTAATAAAAACTGCAGAGAAGAATTTCAGCTAAGCTGGAACTATTTGATTCATAAAAGTGCAATAGTGCACTTTTTAAAGCCTTCTTTCCAAGTCCCTGTTCCTGACTGGCTGAAGCCCAAAGCAAGTTTGCTCTGTAGCCTGTAAGAACACAGCTTTACTATGTAAGAACAATGAGCAACTGTCTCTAAATCACTATTATTCCTCAGCTCATTATATTTAATTTATTTTTAATCATCTTGTATAATAGAAATAAAATCATTGGATTAAGCATATATCTAGCAGCAGGAGCCCATTATCCTTTGACAATGTTCTGTTTCATTGACATTATATCTTCATTGTAGACAGTTTCCTTGCCATCGTTAGTCCTAAAATGACTATTGGATTTCAAGGGTTTTTCCCTAATCCATAATAAGATTTACTCGTTAACTGTACAAAACAAAACAAAGATATGCTTCTATTGTTTTATGTCTGTGGAATCCTTATTCTAAGCTATTCAGGCAAGTAAAGAAAAAATCCAGATATTATAAGTATTTTAAGCTTTCCTGTGTAATTCTGATTCAAAGGAAAATCTCAATAACTTTGCAAGCTTTGTATCTTTGTTACTCCTTGTGGTTTTATTTTACTTAAGCAAGCAACAATACTTTGCCAGGTCTTGAATTAATTAAGTTCTTTGTGCAATGATTTTTCAGACCTGCTAAAGCAAATATCTGTTCAGCCCATTTTCTCCAGAAAGGGCTACAAGGGGTTCATCAGATTCCATGGAAAGAAAGAGGAAGAAACTTCCAGGCCAAGGTTGCCTACGACTTCTCTGTGATAAGTACTAGTTAATGGAGTCAGCACTAATGTCAGGAAGTTAAAAAACTCCTCCAGCATGCTGATCCTCATGGGATAATTCAACAGCTCTTCATTTGTAACAGTGGCAGTCACAGTTAAATCTAAAACTAGATTTTTCCACACCCTATTAACAGCAGAATTAGAATGCAGCAGGGACCATCCAGAGAAAAAAGCATTTTCTGTTATCTCATAGTTATCTTTGAGGAGGTAGCAGATTTCCCTATGAAAATTATCCTTATAGATTGCCTCTTATTTAAGGATGTGCTGATACTATCAAGTGGTGCTCTCTTTATGCTGAAATTGCTAGCAACTCTTAAGAGTATCTGCATGACTCTTTCAGCTGGGAGAGCAGCTTCAATAGGTATCTGTTTTCCATATATGTAGACAAGCCATGACATTTTCACCCACACTGACATGATCTGCATAAGCCATGTGGTTTCCATTAAGAAGGGTCCATACAGCATAGTCAACTCTCCATTATCTTGGCTAATAGGAGAATAGAATAACTCAGATAAAGGAAATACATGCATAATTATTGCTTCCAGATAAGAGCTAGCTCAAATATTTCTATGCTGTGCTCCCCAGACAGAGCTTGTACTTCTGTCAGAGCTTGCTAACTTAGGGTTTATTAACTTAGGCATTACCTGCATCCATCTGGTACAAGCTAGGCAGCTTGGGTGTCTCTATGCTTTAATCACCCCACAAGTAATCTACTACCCGATAATCATCTTGACTATAATTAAATAACAACTTCCATATTCACCTTTTTATATGTACTGATATGATGTAGACTCAGTCATGCATGCCCATGTCAAGGTTGAATGTGGGATAATGAGAAAAGGCAAATTATGCATGAAATGCAATAGAGGACTATGCTCAAAGGGAATACAGAAGGCACACAATGATGTAGAAGGGCTTTATATTCACATCTAACAACCTGGAATTAACACAGGCACTTTCACTCTTGTTTCCAGATAGCCCCTGCAGTGGAAGGATGCTCAGGATTGTCACAGGTAATACATGTATGAACTACCTCTACCTTTCTGCATGAATCGTCAGAGGTTGGTTTGTTTGTTTGTTTTTATTGTTTTGCAATTACTCAGCCACATTGAACATTTGTCAGTTGTAAATTCTCATAATCTGTAACCTCTGCAGACCTTTTAGTAATATTACATAGCCTTCCTGATCGCTGCATTGGTATATAAATTGTATTGTTCAGTCACAAGAGACACTCAGTTCTGTTACAAATATATGGGCAAAACACTGTCTTCACCACTATAGAAAGAAATACAGATTCTCTTACAAAGAAAATGGAAAATGTTGTGAATGCTTTTTTTCTGGATTCTTAAGGGAGGAACGGAATTGCAAAGAAATAAACTCAGACTTAATGAAATCAGCAACACCATTTCTTATACATCAAAGGGAATCATCTTAAGGAAACAAAACCATTGTCAGGCAAGCTTTTACTGGTGCACTTGTTCACGACATTGTGTTGAGGAATTGCTGGTTATATTCTGCCACACTCCATGTTGAGTTTACAAATTAGCATTGCCTTGGTTTGTCTGCACATTACAATTAGACAGAGCTACACAATGTTGCAAGCCACAGGACAAGCTGAAAAGGGAAAACTGATGGGTTTGAAAAGTTAGCCATATCATGTGATGTTACTAGACCGGCTACAGAAAAAGCAGCTGACAGCAAATCACAGTGCCACACATATCAAATCCCTAAGTATCTGTTCATTTTACTTAATGCATCACATACAGTGTTTAGATCGCTGCGGAGGTCCTGGACAACATTTTCTATACTCCTGGTATCCTTCAGAATCTCAATGCTTTGCGTGTATGGATTGAAATACACAGAGAAGGGACGGTTGATTGATTTAGCAAAGTCCCTGAAAGAAAAAAAAAAAAAATTAAAACTTTTTTTTTTTTTTTTTTTCCTACCACTAAAGAAGAGAAAATTAGATTTTAGAGTCAAGGGAAATAATTTACCTCATCTTTTCTTTGGCTTCTTCAAAACTTTCTGAAACAAAATAAGCTTCCTGAAATGTGGTGATAAGGCATTCTTGCAAACAGGTTGTCTTTGGATCGAATGTTTTCACCTTGGCCTTGTCAGAGAGAGCATGCTGCAAAATAAAACACAGGATCTGTTAAACCATATCTTGATACTGCTTTGGTATACTGCTTATAGGTATACAACAATTCATATATACAGATTCACTGCGCTGTATGTTTTCCATTAGTTAGTAGCCACTCTTGTGTTATGTGCAATAGTCTTTCAGTGTGAATAGAACAAATCATTTGTTACTCAGAAAAAAACTATTTTTAACAGTCATTTTCCCCCAGAAATAATTAATAAAATAATAAAGAGCAGATTAGAAATCTACCTGCCATATAGGCATACGCACCTCCAGATGGAAATAAGAAAGTCATAAAATAACCATTCCTGACAAATTTTCTACAACTACAAATATGTATGTCCCCAAATGTCACTTAACTGGCAGAACTGATCATCATCGTGGTAGGTGAATTGAGCCTGACCAAACCATTCACATAATCTGCATTACATTTTCAGGCCAAATTCACGTACTATTTTCCTGACAGTGAGTTTGAGTGAAACTATATATCTGAAAACCCATTATTTAATGCCCATGCATTGTGTGTTGATGAAATGCACTGCCCTCCCACTACACACACCTGAGTGATGATCATTGTTTTTAGTACTGCAAGAAAAAAGGAACTAAAAAAAAAAAAAAAAAGGTATGCAGAGGTACAAAGCAGACACTAGGCAGATGAGGCATGAAATATTGTTGCCCAGAGAAGAGATTTCATATTAGCTTTCATCACTACATGACTGGCAAAAGCCACTAGAAATGACACAGGTTTCAAAAACTGAAAACCTGGTACTGAGACGTTTTAACAATAAAATTTATTTCTACCTCCTCCTTCCCATTGGATACTCGTGTTAGCTTTTGGATCTACTTTAACTCTTAGAACACACACATTTTCATTCTCAGTGTTCTCTGTACTAAAGTACATGTTGAGGAAGGAAAGCATATATAGGTCAACTTTTGTTAGGCCACTAATATCTATCCACAGGGAAGATGTGCATGAAAAGCACAGAGAAATGACATGGAGAGAAAAAATCCCTGAGATATGAAGGTGTCTCTTATTTCTTTATTTTTATTTCTGCATGGACATACTTTACAGCAAAGTAAAGTATTACCCTTGAGGTATTCACCACTGTTTACCTGAATTCTTCTTGCTTATGCTCATTTCTAAATCCATGTGAAAGGCTCTGAAAATATCGCACTAGTTAGTTCTCAACCTGCTGTTGCCAAATAACAGGACATAAAACTAGAACAAGAACCTCTTCCTCCCACCCTCTCTCTCTCCAAAAATAAATACATGAAAAATTAATGCATGGTATCTTAAAATGTCAGGAAACTAACTTTCTTTAGTACATGTATCATCTCCTCACAAAGTTTGCTGTTTCTAGCCAGCCATCAGTGAAACAGGTTTGAAAACAAAAATCAAAAATGGTCTGCATCAACTAGCACACTCTTCTAAATGGATTGCAGGAACAGCCTCACCCTGACACTATCTCTTTGCAGAGCCACGTTGTGATCTAGTACCTGTAAATGTAGGCATTTACCTCCTTCCACTGAATTTGTTTGTCTTGACTGGAATTATAATAGGCTCCCTGGGTTAACCATGGATAACAATATCTCCTCTTAAGGTGTCTCTGTACTTTCAGATGGGACCTGATGCCGCAAATGTCTAAAAGACAAAGTTTGAAAACTCTGAATGGAATGAGTGAAGCCCTGTGTAGGAAATCAAGAGAGTGCTACTGGCCATGCTTTCTTAGGAACTGAATGAGTAGGTGACCACTTCTGGCACATCGATTCTTTCCTGTACTGTGACAGCTTGAACAGAAAGAGTGAGAGTTCTTTCTCCTCTCCCCTCGCAAATGGTCTCTGCTAGTACAGGTTCGCTCCTTGAACAGAAATATGGTGAGAAGGGATTCTGCAAAATCACAAACAACTGCTCAAGTCACTGAGCCCTCGTTACATGAAAGGGTAGAGTTTAAAGAGAAGCAAAAGCTAATTCTTTATCACAGTAGATGTCCTCTGAGAGGGCATTTCTGGTTCTTCTTCTCAGATTATCTACATGAAATGTCTCCTGCATTGTGGATCCCAGTGTAGTTTGTGCATGAACAGAGCTGCTGCTTCCAAAGCAACTTGGATGTGCAGACACCAGAAAATATGCATCCTGGAAACAGATGGTAAAAAATTCTGACATGCCTTCCAAGTTAGTTGACACTTGATCAATTATTGTTAGGCTTGCAGTTTTGGAACGCAGTACCTAAATTCTACTGAATTCCCCCCTGCGATATATATTTCCCTTCCAGGATATGGCCTTTTGGCTTCTGCATCAATTAGGCATAATCATGATGACCAGAGCAATGGGAAGTATCCTGCAGTTTTGGATAGTGTTTTGAAACTCTGCAGCCCAGTGTCTGTAAAGTCTACTACTGACTTGGTGTGCTGACACCAGCAATACCATTCTGCAACGGAACACAGGCTGCAGAAAAACCTTCATACAGACCATAAACTGCTTAGCACGAACTAGGATGGTGAGGATACTGACTCAAAGCTGAAATAGCGGCTTTTTTTCAGAAACATTACGGTGCTCTAAAATGTTGCTCCTTGGCACTCTCAACATTGTGAAGTACAGAATCTCAACAACATCAAAATTTCACCTGGTGAGTCCAAAAGCTTTTAAGACCTGAGACCTGTATTTTTCAAATGAATGCCATTCCCTTATGATTTGGTTGGACATTCAGTTCTTCAGTGACATCAAATGCCTAAGTATCTAATATGGATTTCTCCATCAGAAATCTCTTAATTTATCCACCTTCATGAGAAGTCAAGGATATTGATAATATGGAAAACAGCTTTCAGTCAAAAAGAACATCTCACCACCTTCTGGGTTTATGATAACATCTGCCTCTAATGGCCCACTCACACAAGTTATAATGCTTATGCTAATAAAGTTATTGGTGATTCAGTTTAAGCAACAAGAGTTTGGAGTGAAACTTCGAAGTGGATCGTCACTGATTCACAGGAAAAGCAGCAATGTTAGACTATGGGACATCTCAAGAATCAGGCAACTACTACTTCCTATTGGGAATAAGCATAACACTGCAATAACACCTCCAGTCTTGCTACATCAAAGACCAAGAAGGTGATTCAGTTACCCAACCACAGGTCTCTAGGACCTAGGATGTCTGGGGTATCTGTACAGGGATGGAAGCTATAGCACAGAACCTAAAGACCTATAAGTTTCTGAAATGCCAGCTGGAGAGCTGGTCAGATATACTAGGGCATCTCAGACAGCACCAGGCATTTACATGGAGCAACCATTAATCATTTCCTAAATGACAAATATCACTGACACGTGCGAGATAGTTTTGTCTGTAATTTCTCCTTTGCATATAAAAAATTGAATGTAATAATATAACTTTAAGATTTTTGGTTTCTCCAGAAAAGTAGAAAAAAATAACTTCACCTAGCAAGGGGTAAAGTTGAGATGATTTATAAATACTGCACTGTCTGAGGATGACAGCAGGGCAGAATAAGAACACTGGTGAGAAGTTGCCTGTGTGCCAGCACTGTTTTTATCACCTTGCTGTTCTGTGAGAGAATACAGTCTTGGAAAATCTGGTCTTAAATGTTATTCTGCTTATACTTTTTAACTTAGGACACTCCCAGATTTGTGACCTGACTTTAACAGGATTTTTTTTTTTTATGCTGTCAGTGTAAGTTTTACATATTGTTTAGACAAACAGGAAGAGTCTCAATTTAAAAAGAGCACTATAATGAGCATCTGGGATCCAGGAATTATTTTCTCCATCATCTTCATATTCTTCAGAAAACAGAACCAAATCTTGTATTTGAGGATTTTTGGTTATAATGGCTCATATTGCCGCCTCTTAACATAAAACTACCATTAAAACAAAACATGACTGGATATTGTATTTGATTTCAAAAAAAATCTATACAGAAAGACTTGAAGTCTACCTGTCTGTTAAATATAGAAGCATATAACAGGGATATATGAAGATCTACAGCCGACTGAAGTTAATAGGAAGACTTCTTTAATCAAAGGGTTCAAGAGAGCATCATACAAACTAAATGGATTAAATTTTCCAAAGACATTTGGACTGCTTTTTAGAAACAGTTTTAATAATTGAAATGTACATTATTTCTGCCTTATCTCTAAGCCCTAAATATATACTGTATAATAGCGTTAGCTAGAGTTAACCTGACTATATTAGGCAGAACATTTATAACCACTTACTGTATTATTCTTCCCCCCCAGGCTTCATTTTTAATCTTCTCTTTCTCCGTATTTTGTTGTGCTTTTCAAATTTTCTGCTTGATGTTTCCACAGCATGCACATGAGGAGTAGCATTTTTCAGTATCTGAAATTTGAATTCTAAATACTGAGTGGGGAAAAAAAATGAAGGAAATCCTATATTGATAGGACAGTGCCCACATTTCTCTAGCTTTTACTTCTTCTTCGCTAAAGCTGTTGACCAGATTTGCAGAGTGGAACAGTGTAATATAGAAGCAGGGGATGACTGAACAAGCCCTTCACTCATCTGAAACGCCCGAATCCTGCTGGCACCTTCCACCCTGCAAATACTGTGACTCAGTTATTTCTAGAAATTTCTATATACTATTTCTAAAATTAGTATTTATATCAAATATCCATAAAGTCTAGATAGCAAATTCAACAGGGAAACAAGATCTACCTTCCCAGTGACAAGGATAAATAAATATTTTACCTTCATGGAGGGGACTCTGGGGACAACAGTTGCTGTTGTCTTAAGAATGGCAGCAGTTATTTCTAAAAGACTTCTTCCCTCTGACTTCTGTAGGAAGCATGGGGGCTGCACACATAGTCAGGCTTCACGGCCATGCAATCCGGTACAGATTCATCCCCATCCACCACAGGAATAGCTAGCACTGTTTGCATAATTTTCAGAGCAATTGCTGCCATCCATTAGCATTTCAGTTATAGTCAGGATATTGGTATCATCAGGATCTCAACTACAGTCTATTACATCAACATTATCTTTCGGGTACCTTCAGATCAAGAAAGAAACTTTCTCTCCTAGTGGGTGCTTGGAGATAAAGTCAAAGGTAAGGGAGGTTGCTTTCCCATGAAAGGTCAGAGAGCAGCAATGGCTTGATGCAATGCTGTGCAACAGTGCCCCGGGGTACCCAGGGTTTCTCTTTCCTGAGCACCTGGCTGACATATCTTGTTGACAAGAAGCACTCTCAATGCCAGGTTTCCAGTCTAGAAAGACTTTCTCTCTGGTCAGATTAGCAGAAAATATAGTGTGTGGGTTTTGTTTGTTTGTTTTTGTTGTTTTGTTGGTTTTTTTTTGTTTGTTTTTTGTTTTTTTCATTTTGTTTTCCTCCTTGCATTCTTTTCTACTCTAGAGCACAGTCCCACAAAGACTGTCTGGACATTTTTACCTTACCAGTTACTTTATGGATACTATGGATACTATCTTTCTTGGTATGGTGCTGTTCTGTACCTGCAATGAGCAAGTCTCTCAATAACTGAAATGTTTTAGTCTAACTTAAGTCCCTGTGCTCAGTACATTCAAGATATGGGTGAAATTTAATAGCTTATGATATCAAATCAGATGATTTGATATAGTCAGTTCTGGCTTAAGATCTATGAAATATATACACAGTGTAATAGGAAAGTGTATAGTATCATTGATTTATGGCAAAATTATTATGATATATGGCCTTACCTTTGAAGCAAATGAGTACAGTCCATTAATGTACACATTATTTAATTTTTACTGTTGCTTTTCAATAGAATTATTCTTTGCATTTATACTCTGAGATTATTGCTGAGTGATGAACACAGAATTTGGATCACAGTTAAGATTGCTGTATGGTAGCAGAATGTGCACACTTGACAAGAATAATGTGTTTGTTTATAACATTGATGGTGTAAGATTTATTATGTTCTTGACTATCCATTTCCTTGTTTTTATGCTTTAGATTTTGTAAATGATGCGATAGGTATTTTCAGGGTCATCACTTAATGGCTGCAACTGTTAGTTTAAATAAAGGGCCTGATTCTCTGCAGAATCCTGCACTGAGTTTGGGGCTCAGCTCTGGATGTTGTTGGGCCAGGGGAAAACAAGTGGGATGTTCTGATCTGCTTAACCATCTTTGCACTGTGGGGATACAACATTTCATGCTAATGTTGAATGCTTCTGTGGCTGAAGTATGCACTGAACTGAGAAAAACTGTAATGAAATCAAATTAAAAAAAAAAATGGAGAAAGTTATTTTCTTTGACCTTTTTTCTATGCATTTCTTTTAATCCCTTTCTGCAAGCTTGCTAATAAAAGAATAGCAATTTGACTACTGAGCTTCACCATTAATATTCTCAGTTACAGGTAAAACAGCAAAAAGAGACTGAGGCACTTCTATTAAAATGCCAGGTACTTCACTGAAAGCTGGCCAGCGGAGGTGGGAAGATGCTTAAATGCAAATAAACAACAGATATATTGCAAAACAGTTTGTAAGCACTATTCTATATATGGTTTCTTAAACCTACTTTTTAAAGGAAAAGCCAAGAGTTCATCTGGGTCCCACAGCAAACATGGTATTCCTCCCTCTCCTTCCCCATCTTCTTCCCCTTCCTTCCCACCTTGCTAAGAGAGATGTATTACATCTCAAAACATGACAATTGTGACAAAATACCCTTTGCTTGTTCACTATGTTTACTATGCTTGAAAAGAGGTGATAAATGATCCACTACAACTACTCACACCATGGGAAGTTAAACAATTTTGCAATAAGAACAGTTCTCTATGTATTGCGATATAGGTATGTACCTCAAGGCTAGCACAAGTTTTTATGCATTCCTTAATTCTAAATACAACTAATCTACTAAATCAGTACCTTAATAAATGTTGTTGCTTTAATATCAATAAAAAATCCATTGAAGTATTTTGGATTACTTACAATAGACTTGTGTCTGATTTCAAAATATTTTTTTTTTTCACCTACTAAAAAAGTACACGCCTCTTATAAGCAAAGCTTTCAGAGCCCAGAACACCTTTAACTCTGAGCCTCCATTTACAGGAAATGCAAGTATCTTACGGGCTAGTTGTGGGTTTTTTTTTTTTTTTTTTTTTTTTTTTTTTGTTTTTTTTTTTTGTGTGTGTGTGTGTTTTTTTTTTATATATATATATATTATTATTATTATTATTTTATTTCAAACAGAAATAAATGTTGTAGTTTGTTGTTACTTTGGTAATTCAGTCCTTACAAATCCATTTCATGCTTCAAATGCCAGCTGATAATTGAAAAAAGGATTCAGGTTAATAACACATTTTAAAAGAAAGCTTTTTATCTTGAGAACTTTAACTGTTACTTGCAAGTCAAAATATTTACATGCAACTATTTTTTTATTATTATTAAAAGGAACTTGATTCTCCTTAAAGGACATGTCCACTGACATACCTTTAGTTCTCCGATAGAAGACAGAAGTCCCGCCCCATAAGCACGTAGCTGTCCTTCTTGCTTGCAAAGGCCAAATTCAATCGTAAAAAAATAGCACTGTAAAATATATAGAAATACAGATATATGCAGTGTAGATGCAAAAAAAAAGCATTTCAGCCAAGACAATTGGCACTATAGTCACTTGACTGCCCCACTTCTTCAGAATTTCATGTCTTACCATAAATTCTGGTAAAGTATGCTATTACCACCAAGTATTTTAAAAATCCTGTTCTGCAATAAGGGGGCTTTACACAAAAATATGAGATTCTGTTTTCTTGCAACCAGGCACTTCACAGGGTTAGCCAGTTAGGAACAGACAAGCAAGAGCATTTAGGTATCAAAGACATAAACAGAAATATACAGAGATTTGTGAAATAAATAAGGTGCTTTAGAAGAAAATCCTACAAGGTATGTGGTCTCCTTGCCTATGAACCTCTGAAGATCTCTGAGATCTAGTTCTAAGCACTCAAGTTTGGCATGTACTTAAGTGCTGTCTTGAGTTAGAAATATGCTTGAGTTACAAATATGCTTAAGAGCTTTCTTGAGCCAATGTCTTAATCCTCACAAGATTTTACTCTGTCCTAAATGAAGAACCAATATGCCACCTGACATCCTAAACGACAAAGAAAATTACATTCAAGCTAGTAAGCTCACTTGGCTCATCCATAACAATTGTTTTCTAGGACTATTCAACCAACTTAACTAGAAAGTAGGTAACATATCTGAACTGATGAGAAGTTGTGAAGGAGGTTGGCTAAATCAGCATAACAGTAATGCATCTAACTTTGCTGTGTTCACCTAAGAAAATGAAATGTTAGAGAGACAGGAAAGAGTACAGATAGTCCAGTATCTGCTAAATATAAAGGACAATCATGTCTGCTCCTTTGGTACTCAGTTTTAGTTGCTTTTATTATGACACATCAAGATGGCTTTTTGATGTTAGACCAAACAGATGAAATTAAGTTAACAACTATTTCTACATATGAAGGTTTGGGGAAGTTAGAAATCAACTTCAACAAAAATATAGCATACATATATACACACACACATTTATTTGTGTGTGTGTGTGTGATCATTTATTTGACAATTTCAGTATTTGTGCACAGAAATACAACTCTGCTGAAACTAAGAGCCTTACATGTTTTTGTATGAAATTTCAATTTTGACTACAGTTTCACTTAACTATGTAGCAGGTACTGTGGGTGAAGCTTATATATATATTTGTGTTTTGTTTTTGTTTTTTTTAGGATAAACTTCAACACAGTATTTGGTATTAAATCTTAAACTTTTTTGAATATCTTAAAAATAGACCTTAAACAGATAATTTTATTTATTTGCCATTTCCCACTTTTCTTACAAATCCCACTCTTTTAGGCTGAATCTCCATCCCTAATGCAAAAGAGCAGTAATTAACAGCTCTTTTAAGTTCAACAACAAATGTTTAGAAATTGATAAATGATTCATTTCTCTGCCTCTCATAAAAGTTCCTGTAGTGCCACTGATTCACCCAGCACTACATAGAAATGCATGTTAAAAAAAAAGAATAAACACCATGAACCTGTGTCTGATCTAAACCTGCTAGACTGGGAAGAAGGAAAGGTTGTAGTGACTTAGATGTCTTTAGTCAGGTTCCACCACAGCAGTGAAATCACAGATATCCATGAGAAGAGGTGAAAGCACAACACTGTCAAACAAGAAATCAAAGTTCCACCTCTGACTTTGCTATTGACTTGGGTAAGCCAAGCTGGCACATAATTGCTCATTAGCAATTAGCTGATGTCATTACTTAGAGGAAGGCCAAGGCAACTGCTATCCAAAAAAGACATCTCAGGAACAAGCAACCAGATGCACGGAATGACACAGGCGTCACTGTAGGACTTGAGTGAAGCTGAGACACCTGCCACCACAGAAAGAACAAATTTAGCTTCTTTGCCTAAATATTTCACTAGAAAAACCTTTGGAGGGTTACAGTTCTGGTTCCGTACATGATGACATTGTCAGCAATGAAATGCTCAGCTTTATGCTTAAACCCCACTAGCATCTTTTAATTATCCCCTTCAACTCTCTTAAAAAAACGTGGTAATAATTTTTACACGATGAATAAGAACATCCTGATAGACATGCAGCAGTACTGGGCTTCTCATAAAACACCGTGATCACAGTCATTTTCATTCTGAAAACAGACAACAGCTAAAAGGGGGGAGTCTGATGTTTTTCTATTATAGAACCACCATAGTGGCCATAACTTTGTCCCCGTAAGTGGTCCTGAAGAGGACCAAATGAATGTCCTGCTGAGAACGCCCTCTCAGCAATCTGCAAGGCCAGTGAAGGGAGAGTAGAGAAATGCTCTCCACTTTTCTGAAGATGGGCACTAATGGGAAGGAAGAGGCAGAAAGCGAGGAGATATAAAATGAGCAATCTCCGCTGCCCAGGGGTAGGGTGTTCACATGACAGAGGGAGACATCAATTTCATTTCTCCCTTGATGGCTAAACAGAGCATAACGAGATATCTTTTTTGTCTTTTTAACTTACATTGCAAAACTATTAATATTGTTATAAAAGGTTACATTGCAACTATTATTATTATAAAAGGAGCCATATTTATGAGTCAATACTTGCTTCAATGTTGATAAGACATGCACTCTCAACATATCTAACCTAAATAGTGTGCATACAAAATGACCTGATGATAAAACACGACTGCCTACTACTAACCTGTGGTATTAAGCTACAGTATTAAGAGCCCTTCAAATGAAAAGCTGATTTTTTTGATAAATTTTCCATATGCAACAACTACAATTTCTATATTTTAAGAGAGCTCTACTTAGCTAACTCAGAAAATGAGAATAGAACACCCAATGCTGCCATCTTCAGCTCATTACTCAGAAATACATGACTCCCCATAACCTCCCACTCACATGGATACCCAGAGAAGGCTCAGTGCCTTTGTGAGACTCAGCAGGCTTTGGAAAGCCATGCTGTCAAGTCTACAAACACTGGAGTGTGTTGATAAGGAGGTTAAATATTAACTGTGTAAAGACCTTTTTTCTTCTTTTAATAGACTGGACGCATACCCACTATATACAAATACCCACTCTAGGCCTCTCTTTGTATGGAGCAACAACAGTAACTGTAGTTACTGGTATACATGTATATTATAAAGAGGATAACCGCTACTGCAGTTGGAGTGACTGAATGAAGAAATGGCTGTTTAGATGAACAGAATTTTAAACGCCTTCCCAGAAGGCAAACAGCTGATAATTACATCATCATTATGTGTTGACTAGTGAATGTTAGCACAAGTGGTGATGTTCAGGCCTTCACGTTCTGATTTAAATCTTTGACCCCTCTCTGGCATACTCAAAACACTGAAATTAGGGCTTTCTCCCCACCCTGCAGCCCCAAAGCCATGGCTCCTCTACAAGCTACAGCAGTATCCTGTCTTCTCCCATGACTTCCAGTTCTACCTCATCTTTGGAGTGAAGTACAGCTTGCTACAACCTACAGGTGGGCTCCTGGAGTTCTGTTGGGTCAGTACCATGTGCTCTCCCTTCTCAACTGTCCTCTTGATCTCTTCAGACACTCCCTTCTCTACACATCCTCTTCTCCACACCCACCCCCCCAAACTACAAGACGCCCCAACGTTCCCTGTGCCTACAGCTTGCTGCCCAGAGTTTTCCTTCTCCTTGTACACCAACACCACCTTAAGCCCTCTGCTCCAGTTCACCACCCCATAATAAACAACATAAAGAAACAAACGTATTTGGTGCCCACTGCAAACCTCCAGAATTACACTAAATACAAGAGATTATGTTGGCTTTTTCCATGCTAGTCTCTTTCAAGTACTTTTCTCTCTTCCTTCTTCTATTCACTTCCTTTCTCCTTCTAATAAAAAGATTATTATTTTATAGGAGAACAGATAAACTTTTGGTGCTTCCATTCACAAGTCTTTCCGTACACATTTACAGCAGCAATGAGAACGGCATTGCTTAACGTTTCACGGAAGCTCTCAGCTAGCACAGGAACTTGTCTTTGTAAGCAGTGATATGAATTCATGCTGAGATCCACAGGAACAGCGTTCATGTCCATGGACAGCAAATCAAACTGGAAAACGCAAGTCAAGGAAGAAGAAAGTTTAATATTTAAAGCAGGAAGATAGCAGCTTCCTGCCAAAATAACCATCGCAAACTGCAACTAGAACAGCAGGATGGTGCAAAGCAGTAGAGAAGATGTCTTCCTATCTTGTATAATTTCTGTAATTCTTGAAAAGCCCTTCACTAAAATGCCTTTCTGTCACCCAAATGACCAATGATGAAAAATCACAGCACCAAATGAAGTATTAAAAATATCTTTTTAAGCCAAGAGACACCAATCTCATGATGAAAACTGTACCAGGAGGTTGATGCAGTGTGGGATATTATTTTATTTCTCTACTTTAACTGAAGTATATGAATGATAATTTACAGTCATGCTCGTGAAACGCTGCCTACACATGGGTTCAAAAATGCATAAATAGATCCATGGAAGAAAAACCTGTTAAGTGTTATCACATACTAATACAGCAGGTCTCTTCCTTCAGAATCCATGAACCAATGGTCACTGCTAATTACAGCAATATACCAGGAAAATATCACCACTGTAGTCTTTAGACCTACACCATTGTCCAGACACCTACAATTGACAGGAAAGACAGAACAGATCATGCCCCGGCAAACTCCAAGCTTGCTCTCCATGGAAAACACAATGTCTATTTTTCACGTTCATGCACAGTCCTGCATTATAATCCAGACTACCAAAACAAGAAAAGGTTCAGTAACAGATACGACAGCTAATAAATATATATATATATATATATATTCAAGTTTATATAGAAATTTGCGAAGGTAGAAAAGAGGTCTGGTAATCACAACTCTCCACGTCTGACTGATTTTTAAGATTTTTCAAATCACTCTCAACATCAGTTTGCATTCGGGAATCTCCCTCCTGGGACCTGCACAAAGAGCTTGTGCAGGCTGTTGGGTCCTAATGTCACAGACTTAGTACTTCAAAATCTGCACTGTCCATAAAAAGACCCTTCAAGCCATTCCTTTTCACATAGGTTTCTTATAGTACAGCTAAGAGACTGATATTTATGTTCACTTGGTAATTTTCAGTATGATGAATAATGAGATTTTATCTGTTTTCTAAAAAGATGTTCTCAGAATGAGCACTGGGAACACCAGCCATGGTCAAGAGCTGATTCACTTGCACTCCTTGTCACAAGGGGCAAGAAGGAAGGACTGGGTAATTGCATGACTGCAAGCACGTCATATGGACAAGAATATTCACCACTTCAAGAACTGCAAATGGTACGGGGATACAGCCTGAAGCTGACATGCAGCACTTGAAATAATCACTTATATGTAAGTATAGATTTAATTAGTTTCAAGGAAGATAATACAAATACTAGTGTATGTGAATACTTACAAGACCGGTGCCAAATAAATATTCTTAAGGAAAAATCTTTACATTCTTTCTACTAGATTTATGATTTCAAAGGATATTTGAATTGACTACTCTTAATTCCAACATGTGTAATATATTCAATAATTTGCAAAGATTAATTCCTTTTTCTTTAGGAGAGAAGACCTTTAGCTTTAGCTTTAAAATTACTCACCTAGAGATTAAATCTCTCACATAGCTGTAATTATCTTGTAAGAGGATAGTTATATACAACTGAAAGACTTTCAAAAATCCCTGTTAGAAATTAATCCTAAGAATTAATGAAATACAGGTGTTTTCTTCCCCCTGTAAAAGTTGCTCAGATTGAATGCAAATGTTGATTCAAAGCCATCTGTGGCTCGTTTCTGCTTGCTTTCTTCTTTCAGAGCTAGCACAAACAAATTTGTGAATTCTTGCTTATTTTTCCAGTTTCCAAGGTATCAATAGCCACCAATAATAATAATAATAAAAAGCTAGCATTCCACATTTGACCGAATTATTCAAAATTTGCAGCCTGTTGAGTAGTGTCAGGAATGCTCCACTACAAGAAACAGACAGATACAACACAGGTAACCCAGGCAACTAGCCAGTACAGCCCAACGTTGGCATCCAAACATCAAGCAATACCAGCTATTTGACAGCTATTCATGTGGGAACAGCATTGCATAAAAATGCAGGGAGATTTTTGAACAACAAATAAATCTCATGATGAGCTTGTGAATAGATCAAAAGAAGAAAAGAAGAAGAATTCAATGGATAAGTCTTTCATTATAGATGATTCGTCTACCTCCAGGAAAGGGAGTGACCCCATTCACAACCAACAGCATTTCTAAATAAGAAAACAAAGTTTAATTTTTCAGTTACCTTCTTGAAGTATTTTGTTTAGTCTGCCACTTTGAAATGTACTTAGGCTCACTGAAAAGAGGTTTCCTTCGGGGATTTCAAAGTGTGTATATTTAACAATACTCTCCTTTTTCCCCTCATCTGACTGCTTTGCATTCAGACCTTTCACTAAGGGTGAATGTTTGTAACAATCTTTTTATAAACAGTAGTTTGAGTAGATGTGGTGATGCTCATTAGAGCACTCTGGATTAGAAGCACACCAGCCTTCACATTTCTGTTGACAACCATAGCACACAGCATCACTACATGCAAATTCCTCTAATGCAGTGGCTTGACACCTTCAGAGAAAGCATGCACTAAAGTTAGCATTGCGGGTCTTAACCCCTTGTGAATACTTTGAAATATGTTTCTTTTTTCAGGAGTTTCTGGAGAAAATCTCATAATGGTGACCAAAATAAAATCATAATCCTGAGTTTGCATAGCAGAAACTGCAGCACAACCAACACAGCACTCCAGTGGCATCAATAAGGAGGTAACTCTATACCACCCAACACAAGAGAACTCACCCAAGGTAAGAAAATGGGTGCGGTGGATGCCCACCTGCAGATGCAGTCCATCTTCTGGAATAAGACCTAGAGGACCTATTAACCCCTTTGTGTCTCTTGAGAGAATGTGTCCTGCTGTCGATGTAGGAGACCTTCCTGCTACTCTGAAGAGTGGGATGAGAGAATGGAAGGTGAAGCCCTTCTGGGATCTTTCCACTGCTGCTGCTCCAAAAATGCTACTTCCCACAGAACTCGAGCCATTGGATATCCCACTCCATGTGTGAATTACTCCTAAATAATCTGAACGGAGGCTTGCTCTATGCTGAGTTATTTGTCCATCTCTCTCATTTTATCTCAGTGAAAAACCTTGGAGACTCAGAGCTGCAGAACTGAGCACCTCAACGCTTGAGCAAAAAGAGTTTCTTCATTCACGGTCTGACATTTCCTATCAAGGCAGCCAAAAGCACACTCACTTCAACTTGCTTAACACTGTCAGAAGAATAATTCCTAATTTCTCCAATGTAATTAACTAATAGTGCTGAAGCTTAGTATGTAGCTAAGGAGATGAAACCATTGAAACTATGAACTGCTGCTTAGATCATTTGTTAAACATAAGGCATTGAAGCCCTAATGCTTTACCCTTCCTATTTCTCCTTGCTTTTCATTTGACTCTTATCTTGAAGAACTTCTAAAACCTGAGGTTTCAAAGCTTTATTAATTTCATATGAAGTTATTAAGAACAAATGATGTGCAATAATGAACCATTCCCTTTCCAATTTATTTTACAATATGTAATGTGAATTCATGTTCAGCACTCCCTACAGTAGCTGACGTGAATATTTTCCTCTTTTTCAAGCTGTTGCTTCAAATTTCAGCTGTCAAGACCTTTCATGCAGTTAGCTCAAGAGGCACAATCAGGTCTTTTGACATGTTTGCTGGTCTCCAAGAATACGGTTCTCTGAATTTCCAAAAAATAATTTAAAAAAAAAAAAGGCTGGGTCAACATGTATCACTGCTGCCCACCCATAGTCTTCAGCGTGTGCTGCTTCATGGGACACACCTGATCCACCGGGATCTCCAAGGATTCATGGGCTGCAAGCAGAGACTGTCTTTAGGGCTCTGACATCCCTGTTTTCCAGATCTTGTGCTGCTATTCTTTCAAATGAGGACTTTGCATTAACAAAACTAAAGAAAGAACACTGCTAATTTTATACCTTGTTACAGGCAAGGGCTGGCACCCTGGAAGTGCTCCCTCAGTGTTCTGGATCATACTGCAGCCTGGACCTTTGCTAGAAAGGTGCCAGGGACTGAATGACAGGCTAGCAGAATTTGGAACAAATACACGTACGAGAGGTCACTGAGATGTCCTTCACCTGCCAACAACCCCATTTTATAGGAAGTCATCAACCTGTGGACTGGTGCCCCAGTTCTGAACTGCATTGCTTATAACCTCCAGAGACGAGGCACGAACAATCTCAGATGCACCTCCTCATCTGACATTCGGAGCAAGCATCTCCACAAAAGTCTCCCCAGCCTCCAAGACCAGTTTCCTGCATCTACCCGTGGACCTCAGCACTGGTCCAACATGGTTTCCCCCTCTCTAAAAGAAAATCTTCCACACCCAGCAAGCATTCTCAGAAGGAGACTCAGAACTGAAGGTGTAAAGTTGTAATGCTCCCTGAAATATCAAGAAAGCCTCTTTTGGACTGGGGAGGCCTAATCTGTCCTTTTTTGCATACTAGAGTGCTATAAGCAAACTGTGTAAGAAGACTGGCGCCGCAGCCCCTTCCACTCTTCCTAAGAGAAGCTTTTGATCGACTGGCAAGATAAATCCATGGATTCATGAGAAGCAAAGCTGGAGCAACAAATCACAGTCTGGGCAGTCCTCATTTTATAAACAGAGAGCTTATTGAATCACTGCCCTGTGTCAGTCCCCTGTCAGAATGAGTTACTGCAGGCTGCAAGGCCTCTTTAACAACAATCCTTGGCCAGCCCAGAGACAGACCCTTGGCGTTCCCCTGGGGAAGGCACCAGGCACATGTGTTTCTCAGGATGCCATTCCCTGGAGCAGGCTGAGACCCACCTAATTGCCAGACCAATTACTGTGTATGGCAATTGCACTGCAGGGAGCGATGCAGACTCTCCGAGCCTGCTGAGTGCCTCCCATGACATTTTAGCTGAGGAGGGATATGAGGTTCTTAAGTACATGATCAACAGCAGAAGTCCTAATGTATCTGCTAATGAGGAGAAATAATATCTCCAAAAAGCAGAGCGGTCTCCCAGGGCTGGAAAGACCTCAGAACTTGGGCAAGCTCTAGAATTGGGGGTGCAGAAACACACTGAAGAGATGGTAACAACTGGCCAATGCATTTTTCAAATTTCAAGGAAAAATGCACTATTTCTTGGCAGTCATATCCACTTAAACATTTATTTGCAAGGAGAGGAAAAAAAACAAGGACTTCATTCCAAAAATAACAGCACACACACTAATTTTCTAAACTTAAAAATAAATAAATGCTTGTGTCTATTTACTGAAAACTGATTTAATAACCAGATAGCTAAAATCTGTTTTCAAACATCACAGTTTCCAACGCAACACTGCATTTAAACCCAATGTTCTTTTAAACACATAAATGCAAGGGGACTCCCAAAAGCTTTTCTGGCACTTAATGTATTTGCTTAACCTGCCTTGCACAAAAAAAAAATAAAATTAAAAAAAATAGTAGGCATCAGCACAAGTGCAAGTTCTATTCATGTCAAGCTGACAGATGGATCAAAGAAGAAAAGTGGCTCAGGGAATTTTAAATATCTATTAATTTTGCCACTAAAAATATATCCAAACTGGAGACAGCTTTCACAGCCTCAAACAAAATCTTTTTCAAGTACAGTTGAGTATCTCCCTGTCTCTCACTGATTTTAGGCTGTGAGGGCATGTAAAAAGAATCTGTCATAACTACAGATTAGTCAAGTGAGTCACCACTGGGTTACCTGCCAGAAATCTGTAAATATACAGCAAATTATATGAATATGCATTCAGCAAGGTGGAAAAAAAGGTATACTAAGCAAGTATTTGTGAGCACAAATTGCAGCTCTTCCCTGTACAGACAAAAGCCCAGGCAGTTTACAGCAGCTCTGGTCTAGAAGTGACTTACAAAATATAAAGGTCACTGAAACAAGCGGTAATGACCAGGCTCTCACTCACGTGCAAGGTTTCTGCTCTCATATAGGTACTGAATTCATTGCAGATGTATGACATAAGCTAATATGTTTCTTGAGAGTTGAAAAATGAAGCCTATAAAGGTGTTTACATGCTAGAAAAGTAGAATGTGGTGTAAGCTATAACGTTAACTATTTATACAGTCAAATTATACATTTGTAACAATTGTGGCCTACTGGTTAAAGAGAGGGAAGAAAAACCTTTAGAAAAAGAGTAATATGTTTTATGGGGAAAAAAAAATGATAACCTAGGATCACTCACTCTTTCCAGCATTTCTTTTACAAGAAATCCAAACTGGTTTATCTAGCGCTATTAGTGGGTACCATATTTTATCAATGCCACGATGACAATCTGCAGAAAGTTCTCTACAAAATACAGAAAATATAAACCTTACAGATACAAACTGAACTAAAATTATCTTGTCAAAACTAATGCTTTGTCTGAGGAAAAAAAAAAAAAAGACACCAAGCTTGAACCAAAGAAACAGCCCGATTGGGGCAGGGGTATTGGAACTGCCTGAAGCAGCACCATTGTGGTGCTGCTCTGGTCGCTTTGCCTGCGACATCATCAAGCACAGCTGGAATCAAACCGAAACAACCAAAATTATCAGATACAAGGCCATTCTCCATAGACTTCTCTTTGGCTTCAACAGTGCCCTGAGGTTTAGGGTATTTGCTTTAACTTTCCCAATTCATCCACAAAAACCTTTTATACGATAACACCCGAAGCCCTACCAGCTCTAAGAAGCACCTGAGTCTGAGGCATGCCCTACCACTTGCACTTGCCTTTGGCAGAGACATGCATGACTGTAAAACCACATGCTCTCTTTAGTTGATTTTTTTTCCTGCAGAAGCCCATATTCTGAATAACGTTAATCTTTTGCTTGTCAAAATCTGTTAATTTAACAGCAGCAAGTCCTACCTCCATTTGCATGCGTACAACCATTCTGACTTTCAGGGAGACATACATGGAAATGTAGGTCTGTGGGCTAAACCCTGACTTAACTCTTTGAAAGCAATGGCAAACCTACCCTTGGCTTTCTGAGGTATCAGGACTGGCCCTGTAATTAAGATATATTTACAACAACATTGTCAGATCACTGAAAAATATCTGAATTAAAAATGTATGAGATCATATTCTATGCAGCACTCTGATGCTATTTGATAGAAAGATGACAACAGGCACAAGAACCACTTCAAAAGCTGTAGCACCAAGTAATTGAGACATTAGAATTGGTACCAGACATATTTTGTCTTACTTCCCTACTTTTCTCTGAGCACACAAAGAAACTACTGAGGAAAATGCTTGTTGAGAGAACTAGACTGAATACATGTGATATGCTTATTCCTCGAGCCTGTATTTAAAACAATTCAGATTAGCACAGTTGTGAATATTAAATTAGGATCTTTTCAGCTCTGCACAAACATGAATTTTTAGACTGTTTCCATAAAATGATGGTATTTGGGTTATAGATAGTAGCTACAAGTATTAGTGTCCTTCCGGAAGCAAAATCATTTACTGAAGTACTCCAGACAAGCTAAAAGATAACTGTATGGTTTGAGGACTTTGCTCATTACACATAATTAGTTTGATTTCTGCCTGAAAGCAAAATCTTCTGGCTTTCTTCTCCAGATGGTCCCACCAATCCTCAAGAGGAGGGCTGGGTGTGCAGGGCTGCAGCTACGGTTGCACTCTGCAGTGCAGCAGGGTGCTGAGATGCTTGAGCAAGGGGAAGCCGGAGCTGGCCCACCACAACAGCCTTCAGATCCTAGCCAGGTAACCAGGCAGCTTCATTCATGGGACTGATCCTAACAGGACTCAGTAGTGCCGGCCCCACATGGAGTCACCCAAACTTTTTTCCACAGCACTGCTCAGCTGCTCTGGCTCCATGGAAAGCATGGGTAACACCAAGTCACCATCTGGGCACTCACAGCACAGACAGTCCCTTGGTCCTAAGTGACACCTAGACACAGCTGAAATTAGTTACCATGTGCTGGACTCCTTCATTTCCCCGCAATCCTCTTTCCTCTAATGCTTTTTTTCCCCCCATTTTCTTTAAATATTCATTCCATAAGTTATGTGCTTTGCTAGTGGTTATTACCCAAAACACTTGTGCAATTGCTGCTCATTGGAAGCAACAATTTGTCCTGGTTTCATATTGCGTATAAAACACTCTTTATGCCTTTTTGTTAATATATTTCCTACTCTAGGTCAAAAGAGAAAAAAATATGGAAAAAAAAAAAAACCACCATCAGTATTCATAGATTGCTTTCATCTATTCCACAATGCATCTCACCTGAATGCAGCACTGAAGTGGCTTTGCTATTTGAGAGCATCCCTAAACTCTACCAATTCTTCCCAAGCTGTTTTTTTGAGAATCACTTTCCTCACTGTAGTAGCAGAGCACACATTCAGTATGAGCTACTGAAGTACCAGCAGAGATTACTATTGCAGAATCTGCATTTTCTTAATGAAAATGAAGTTGCTTCTGAAAATAAACAAATGTAATTAGCAAGCCAGTGCTGTGTGAAATGTGCACCATTCTCTTGTTAACCTGTGTGTCAAAATGTATTACTTGTGTGCATGTAAATTTGCATTTGCAGTTCAGTAACCTCGCAGATGATGGTATAACCACTTTTGGAAATATAATCCTAAAAGAAATAAAAACAAATTCAGTGTCTGGCTATAGTTTATTATTTTATTAGAGGCTTTCTCTTCAGTATTTCTAACTGCTTAGTGCTTGATCTTCATAAATCACATCTTTTCTAAAAGGAGTTATATTATTTCCACAACAATTTCTAATTCTTTCCCTGCTCCCAGTTAAGTCAAATTAGTCCTCTCTTGCATTTATCTTCCTCATTACAGGATTGGACCCAAGTATACAAACATACAAACATGTTATTAAACAACATTATGTCAAGTTACTTGCAGGTACAAAATTCTTCTTGGTAGGGCAACTTGAGATCCTCTCAAAAGGCAGGTCCATCACCCAAGCAATTGCTAGAATGCAGCACAGATTCACCCTGTGTACCCTCATAACAACAGATGAACTATCCTTCTTGTTCTTAATTTTAAGTAACACCATACAAAGCATGAAATGTTCCATTTCCAGGTGTAGCTCATCCTGTGACCTAGCCTAGAAACTACAAAAAACAGGAAGTTTGTTTATAAAATATTTTGCAAACCAATATTTTATGCCACTCTCTACAAATCAAAAGCAAAAAATAAAATTCCAACAGCAGCAGTCCAGCTCCCTACCTTCACTGCCGTGGCTGACAACATGATTTCTCCATCATCTAAATTATTTTTCCCATCCCATCACAGAACTTGCAGTAGCAGAAACTCCCCTTTGTACCTTCTGCTGATCAGAAACTGTAGGAACTCACATGCTTGAATAGTGATGCTGGTTGATAAAGATGGATCCACTGACTCCTACTCCCCTACTCCTGCACCTGGATGCAGCCCATTTCTCTTATCCCCAAGCAGCAAACCATGTCAGCTACCAGGTCCACTTTTCCTGTCATACAAAAGGTCTTTAAAATACATAGGCTCTCACTTCTGTAGCAAGAACATTAAAAACTGGCTTAGCTCTGTAGTGCTGCTCTTAACCAAAACTCTCATTAGGACTGGAACCATTCATTTACTCCATAGCCCAGCATGATGATTCAGATATCCTCTCTCTTCCTTTTCTTTTCCAGTTCTAGCCAGAAAAGTGGAAGAGGTTCAGGGAAGAAATAGCATGCACGAAATTACAGACCATCTTCCACATGACAAATAACTAAAACTATTGCTTTTCAATGCACATAAGAAGACAACTAAGGAAAAGTATGATGCAATTCTGTGAAGTCATGATGGCACTGAGAAAGTGTATAGGGATGACTTGATGATTCTCTCTTCAAATACAAAACTATGTGGCATCAAAAGAGCTAGTAAGAATCAGGTTAGAAACAACTGAGGGAGATAGTTCACCAGACAGCGAAGAGTTGAGTCACAGAGCTCTCTGCAGAAGGTATTGTGGGGACTAAAAATCTACATGTCTTCAAATACAGACAGCTGTCACTGAACAGATAACCATTCAGGAAAATTAAATGCACAGAAACTACATTTGGCTTAAGAGTCCCTGAGTGTCAGAAAGCTGGAAAATGTTCACAAAGAATCAGGCATGCTCATCCCCTCCTTACCCTTTCTAAGCAGCTGCTCAGGACTGCCCTTGGGAACAAGGCACTGGCCATGTGGGCTGACCGATACAGCAGTCCTTACAGATCCAAACCTGGCAATAAGGCTGTCCAAACCCAGAACAAAGACTTCAACAGACTGTCACAATTCCTGCAGAAAACACACAGGGGTTGCTCCTGATTCATCAACTCTTCAAATTCTCCCTGTAGCAACTTCTCTGTAGTGCCAGCTTATTTTTATGTAGTACAGAGCCATTTGTTTTTGCGATACAAAGCTAGTTAGAGATTGCTGCTGAGATTTTGTTCTTGTGCCATGAATCTCTGATGTGATGACAATGAAAATGCACTGCAAGGGAACATTGCAGTATTCTAAAATATTAAATATTGATCTCTGGAATCTGTAATTTTCCCATTTTAATCTGGTTCTGTGATAAATGTCCTATACTATCTTTTCTGATCACCTATTTGATTACACATGCAGACTTGACATCTGTGCTTCAATTAGTTTATCAACTAGCCCTTAAAACAAGCCCTTAAAATCTGGGGTCAAATTATTATCTGTTATTAATTCCTCCAAAATATTATGGAGAGCAAAACCAAAGATTAGGGCATGAGTTTAGAGCTGCAGTCTGTGGGCTCAGCACCACCTCACCAATCAAAGAGAGTAATCGGCATTTGCCGAGGCGATCGGCTCCGGGGCAGACGCGTTCTGCAGCGGAGCGGGGGATCGGGCCAGGCAGGGCTAATTTTCCGGCATCGAGCCTACTTGAGGGAGCCGCCACGACCCGGCAGCCCTCGTGAGGGACGCTGACGAGGCGTAGGCGGAGCCAGCAGCGCCCGCCCCCTCCCCAGCCGTTCAAAAGCTGCCCCTAGGGAGCGCGAGCGACCAGGGCGGGCAAACGGCGTGGCGCGTCAGAAGGGAGTGGCGCGGCAGTTCGCGCAGGCAGGGCGAGCAGGAAGGGCAGGGCGCTCTCCCCCGCCCATACGTAACACCTCCTGTAACGACAGCCGTTAGCTAGGCGATAATGGTCTCCACCAGGCGCGGTGCCCTCTCCAGGAAGTTGGTACACACCCAGACCGACTACCCGTTAAAAAATGCAGCAGTTCAGGTCACCGGATGCAGGGAGTGTCTGAGCCTGTTGCTGCCTTCGGCGGGAGGCAGAGAAACTGGGTGCGTGAGGTGCGAGCAGGTGGATGACCTGGTCCGCATGGTGGCGGAGCTCAAGGAGGAGGTGGAGAGGTTGAGGGATATCAGGGAGTCTGAGCGGGAGATAGACTGGTGGAGCAACTCCCTGCAGGGCCTCAAGGAGAGGTACCGGGGTGAGACCCCCCAGATGGGGGTGGACTCCCTGCCCTGTCGCCGTCAGGCAGAGGGAGGGGATCTGGGAGTTGAGGAGGAATGGAAACAGGTCCCTGCTCGACATCACAGGCGATGCCCTCCCCTTCTAGCCCCACCTTCCCAGGTGCCTTTACATAACAGGTTTGAGGCCCTGGAGCTTGAGAGACCGGTGGGTGAGGAAGAGGTAGCAAGAGTACGCAGGAGGATGCCTAGGGCGAGGAGGTCGACTCCACGCCTCAGGACTGCCTCCACCAAGAAAGACAGAAGGGTTATTGTTGTGGGAGACTCTCTCCTCAGGGGAACAGAGGGCCCTATTTGTTGGCCTGACCCTGCCCGTAGGGAAGTCTGCTGCCTCCCTGGGGCCAGGGTCAGGGACGTTGACAGAAAGCTTCCCAACCTGGTTCGCCCCTCTGACTATTATCCTCTTTTGATAGTCCAGGCAGGTAGTGATGACATTGAAGAGAGAAGCCTGAGGGCTATCAAACGAGACTTTAGGGGACTGGGACGGTTAGTGGATGGAGCGGGAGTGCAGGTGGTGTTTTCGTCCATCCCTACGGTGGCAGGGAGGGGTACAAAGTGGACACGGAAACCCCACCTGTTAAACACGTGGCTCAGGGGCTGGTGCCAACACAGAAATCTTGGGTTTTTCGACCATGGGGCACTTTACTCGACACCCGGCCTGATGGCCGCAGACGGGTCCCTATCTTTTAGGGGAAAACGGATCCTGGGCCAGGAGCTGGCAGGGCTCATTGAGAGGGCTTTAAACTAGGTAAGAAGGGGGACGGGGCTGAAGCAAGGATTGTTGGAGCTGTGCCAGGGGGAAAGCCGGGGGATAAGGCAATGGCCCAGCTGAAGTGCATCTACACCAATGCACGTGGCATGGGTAACAAACAGGAGGAGCTGGAAGCCATCGTGCAGCAGGCAGGCTACGACTTGGTTGCCATCACGGAGACGTGGTGGGATCACTCTCATGACTGGAGTGCTGCAATGACTGGCTATAGGCTCTTCAGAAGGGACAGGCAGCACAGAAGGGGTGGTGGTGTGGCTCTCTATATTAGAGAGTCTTTCGATGTTGTAGAACTCGAGGCTGGGAATGACAAGGTCGAGTCCCTCTGGGTTAGGATCGGCAGGGCCAACAAGGCTAGCGTCCTGGTCGGGGTCTGTTATAGACCGCCGAACCAGGATGAGGAGACGGATGAGGAGTTCTACAGGCAGCTGACAGAAGTTGCGAAATCGTCAGCCCTTGTTCTCGTGGGGGACTTCAACTTCCCTGACATATCCTGGGAGCACAACACAGCCCAGAGAAAGCAGTCTAGGAGGTTTCTGGAGAGCGTGGAAGATAGCTTCCTGATGCAGCTGGTTAGTGAGCCTACCAGGGGTGGCGCCCCGCTAGACCTTCTCTTCACAAACAGAGAAGGACTGGTGGAGGATGTGATTGTCGGGGGCTGTCTTGGGCAGAGTGACCACGAAATGGTGGAGTTCTCTATGCTTGGCGAGGCCAGGAAGGGGACCAGTAAAACCGCTGTATTGGACTTCCGGAGGGCTGACTTTGTGCTGCTGAGGACACTGGTTGGTAGGGTCCCTTGGGAGGCGGTTCTGAAGGGCAGAGGAGTCCAGGAAGGCTGGGCGCTCTTCAAGAGGGAAATCTTAATGGCGCAGGAACGGTCTGTCCCCACGTGCCCAAAGACGAGCTGGCGGGGAAGAAGACCAGCCTGGCTGAACAGAGAATTGTGGCTTGAGCTTAGGAGAAAAAGGAGGGTTTATAATCTTTGGAAAAGTGGGCAGGCCACTAAGGAGGACTATAAGGATGTTGCGAAGCTGTGCAGGGACAAAATTAGAAAAGCCAAAGCTCATCTGGAGCTCAATCTGGCTACTGCCGTTAAAGATAACAGAAAATGTTTTTATAAATACATCAACACAAAAAGGAGGACTAAGGAGAATCTCCATCCTTTACTGGATGCGGGGGGAAACTTAGTTACAAGAGATGAGGAAAAGGCGGAGGTGCTTAATGCCTTCTTCGCCTCAGTCTTTAGCGGCAATACCGGTTGTTCTCTGGATACCCAGTTCCCTGAACTGGTGGAAGGGGATGGGGAGCAGGATGTGGCCCTCACTATACACGAAGAAATGGTTGGTGACCTGGTACGGCACTTGGATGTGCACAAGTTGATGGGGCTGGATGGGATCCACCCGAGGGTACTGAGAGAACTGGCGGAGGAGCTGGCCAAGCCGCTTACCATCATTTATCAACAGTCCTGGCTATCGGGGGAGATCCCAGTTGACTGGCGGCTAGCAAACGTGACGCCCATCTACAAGAAGGGCCGGAGGACTGACCCGGGAAACTACAGGCCTGTCAGTTTGACCTCAGTGCCAGGGAAGCTCATGGAGCAGATTATCTTGAGAGTCATCATGCAGCACTTGCAGGGCAAGCAGGCGATCAGGCCCAGTCAGCATGGGTTTATGAAAGGCAGGTCCTGCTTGACAAACCTGATCTCCTTCTATGACAAAGTGACGCGCTGGGTGGACGAGGGAAAGGCTGTGGATGTGGTCTACCTTGACTTTAGCAAGGCTTTTGACACCGTTTCCCACAGCATTCTCCTCAGGAAACTGGCTGCTCTTGGCTTGGACTGGCGCACGCTTCGTTGGGTTAGAAACTGGCTGGATGGCCGGGCCCAAAGAGTCGTGGTAAATGGAGTCAAATCCAGTTGGAGGCCGGTCACTAGTGGCGTTCCCCAGGGCTCGGTGCTGGGGCCGGTCCTCTTTAATATCTTCATCGATGATCTGGACGACGGCATTGAGTGCACCCTCAATAAGTTTGCAGACGACACCAAGTTAGGTGCGTGTGTCGATCTGCTCGAGGGTAGGAAGGCTCTGCAGGAAGATCTGGATAGGCTGTGCCGATGGGCTGAGGTCAACTGCGTGAAGTTCAACAAGGCCAAGTGCCGGGTCCTCCACCTGGGGCGCAATAACCCCAAGCAGAGCTACAGGCTGGGAGATGAGTGGTTGGAGAGCTGCCAGGCAGAGAAGGACCTGGGAGTGATGGTTGACAGTTGGCTGAATATGAGCCAGCAGTGTGCTCAGGTGGCCAAGAAGGCCAACAGCATCCTGGCCTGTATAAGAAACAGTGTGACCAGCAGGGCTAGGGAGGTGATCGTCCCCTTGTACTCGGCTCTGGTGAGGCCGCACCTCAAATACTGTGTTCAGTTTTGGGCCCCTCACTACAAGAAGGACGTGGAGGTGCTTGAGCGAGTCCAGAGAAGGGCGACGAAGCTGGTGAGGGGCCTGGAGAACAAGTCCTACGAGGAGCGGCTGAGGGAGCTGGGACTGTTCACCCTGGAGAAGAGGAGGCTCAGGGGTGACCTTATCGCACTCCACAGGTACCTGAAAGGAGGCTGTAGCAAGGTGGCGGTTGGTCTGTTCTCCCACGTGCCTGGTGACAGGACGAGGGGGAATGGGCTAAAGTTGTGCCAGGGGAGGTTTAGGTTGGATATTAAGAAAACCTTCTTTACAGAAAGGGTCGTTAGGCACTGGAATAGGCTGCCCAGGGAAGTGGTTGAGTCACCATCCCTGGAGGTCTTTAAAAGACGTTTAGATGTAGAGCTTAGGGATACGGTTTAGTGGGGACTGTTAGTGTTAGGTCAGAGGTTGGACTCGATGATCTGAGGTCTCTTCCAACCTAGAAATTCTGTGATTCTGTAATCCATCAGTACATCAGCCTCCTCTCCTGATTCAGACAGACTTGTATGGCTTTGCAACAATTAAGACCACAAGGTCTCGTCAGCATTGTCTTCTGTTTTTATATCAGCTTCAGATTTTACATTTGAGCAATTTCCAAATATATCCACATGTAGGTGTTTTTGCCTGGTCAAAGTCAGGAACAGACATAGCCCACGCCATATTCTCATATTTCTCAACTGATGAACAATATGGATGACAACATTTTCAGTCTCATGCTGTGTGGCAGGACAATGTCTAGCTGTAGCTTTCCTTCATATATATTTCAGCTTTAAAATCCCAGGCTTTACACTGGGAATTGGTTCATCTTCTCTAAGTGACATGCATCCCCAATCAGAGTTGCTTCATGTCTCCCATAAGTCTGTCAAAATTTACTCAAGCAGTTTTTAAATCATATTCATCACACCCAGCTCTTCATGCTGCAGCTCGTTAATTAACTACAGGTGCAGCTGGAAGCAACTCCTTTGCAAGAAACTCCATTATGCCTCCAGTGGACTTAGGGTACTCACTCTGCTCACTCCTGGCATTCGTCACACAATTATGGCATACGTTTGGGATACGAAAAAAAGACCAAGTAGAGATTTGAATGTTAAACTTCAATATGCTCAGTGAATGCTGTAGCTCTTGGGCTATAATAGCAGGTTTCAGTTGGCCAATGCATAATTATTTTTATATGGCAGAACGGCTTCAGCAGGGGATCTGATCACAGACTAGCACAGTGGTTAGTTTGCTGCCTATCATTTTACAAGTATAAATGAGAAACATTCAAGAAACCTTGATTTTCCAGATGCACAGTGGGAATGTTCAAAATCTCAAATATTTTCATAGTTTTCTTCTCTGCACCATTTGTTCATTCATGGAGGAAGGCAGTTACCCAGTTCACAAGCTGTACTTACAGCCTAACACTATTGATATGCCCTCTGGGAAACCTAATCTGTTGTTTTGAAGATGAGAGATCACAACAGTTTGTGCTGTCTAGTATGACCACAAATGCTGCGTCTACCCAAAGTTAGCAAATGCAACTCAGCCTTTATCTGCAATGCTTCTTCCATTCTGGTCATCTCCCCCCTCAGCTGAAGGGTCCAGGAAAGAAGTCTTACGGGGAGCAGCTGAGGGAGCTGGGTTTGTTCAGCCTAGGGAAAAGGAGGCTCAGAGGAGACCTTATCTATAGCAAAGTGGGGATTGGACTCCTGTCCCAAGCACCAAGTGATGAGGGGAAATGGCCTAAAGTGGTGCCAGTGGAGGTTTAGGTTGGATATTAGGAGAAATTTAATTACTTTAGGGGTTGTGTTTTTCTTTAAGGGTTGTGCGGCATTGGAACAGGCTGCCCAGGGAAGTGGTGAAGTGACCATCCCTGGAGATCTTCAAGGTATTTGTAAATGTACAACTTAGTAGCTTGGTTTCATGGTAGACTTTAGTACTAGGTTAAAGGTTGGACTAGATGATCTTAGACGTCTTTTCCAACCTGAATGATACTAAACATAATGTGTAATCATCCTGAATCATGTGCCAACTGTTCAGTGTAGGAGAAGAATAGAATGAAGCCAACAAAACCAGACAGCAGAGATCCTCAGGGAAGACAGGCAAGTAAGCTCACATGAATTGCCATTGAATTCTGCCAGATAGGAGGTTCTGAGCTTTTTTTTTTTTTTTATATCCCAGCATATGTATCTAAAATATTTTGTATGTGATTCACACACAGATAAATTAAGGTCATCAGTAGAAATGCACCACTGGCCTCAGTCATTATCCAGGCAAGGTAAAACATTCAGATTCATAACAATCGTGAAATGTATTCATATGACCTCACCACAGTAATTCCTTCAAATTAGGAAGCAATTCACTACTGTGATTTTCTGCATAAAGGCTAGCAAAACCAAAAGAAATCAAGTGATTTCTACTGCCCCATGCTACTAAAGTACCGGGGGAAAAAATATTGTTAAGAAAAATGAAAAGGCTACAATTTTTCAATTTTGGAGAGCTGAAGATTTAAATGTACCTTACAGTAAGAGACTATTGGTGAAAAAAAATAAAAATAAAAATAACCAGGGCTAATTAGTCCATAATGGACAAATTCTTGGATGGAAAGATTTCACAGTAAAACGCATACAAACCACAGATACTGCCTTAACCTCCTCTTTTCTAAATCACCACCAATTTGCCCCAATTTCTGAATCCCCACTCAATTTTACATACACGTCCACTACTTACTGCCTTGCAAAGGGCAACCAGAGCTATGCTGAAAGAGCTCAGCAGGAGTTGGGAGTCATTCCTGCCATCAGCAAGAGAGAGAATCCTGCTTATCAGCTTGCAGCTTTACAAAGACAGCTGCTCTCAGGCTCCCAAGTCCACAAATTACAAGATAATATTGAAATATAAACTGAGGTGTATTTTTGCACAATTTTCCTGACAAAACCTTACATTATGTGCTGTTAAATGTGTTGTAAATGATATATTACATAAATTAGTTGAAACACCTCATGCCAAGTCCTCCCTCCAGCATATAGTTTGATAGGTAAGCAGAAAAGACAGTCTTTGTTTATTAGTACTATGTGAAAATAGAAAGACCAAGCATGCTTGAAAAATCAACTCAAAACCATTTTTTAGAAAGTCACACGCAGTAGCACAAGACATTAGTTATGATGATCATAATTAGTACCCAGGCAAACATGGCCAATATTATATTTCCTCAACTACTAACTGCTTTGTACCACAAGACAAGCAAAAAAGTGGACTGTGGAAATATTTTGCTTTGTTGCAGTAATCTGTCACTCATTCACTTGTATTTTTTTTTTCTTACTGCCCTAAAACATTGTAAAGGGAACAGTATCTCTCTAAAACCACTGCTAAAATGGTCTTTTGTCTCTTTCAATATGCCATTTCTCAGGGTAAGAGTGCTTAACGTTAAAAAGGAGCAGCAGCCATCTCTTCCCCCTTGCCCTAGCCTGACTACCAGGCCTAAATCGAAGGCAGAGGTACACTCACATCCCTCCCTTTTCAGCCCTCTTCCCCTGCAGCTGGCCAGCACCTCTGCAAGCTCTCCCCTCTAATCTGTGCCCTCAGCGGGGTTTTACAGGGGTGACTAATTGCCATTTGGCAAACCATTCTGGTCTGCCTGGGGATCAGACCCCTGCTTGCTCCCCATCCACCGTGTCAGCTCTGCAGGGACAAAACCAGCGGCACGTTTCCTTCACAGCTCAGAACTGATGGCATACAAAGAGCAGATCTATCAAGGCAGATACAGAGTGGCTTTTGAGAGCAGACTGGAGCGGAAGATTAGCAAATCACCTGTAATAATTCTTCCCTTTCTGGTCTGAATTCCTAAGAGGCGTTTTCCTCTCTTCCTAAAGCCATTGTCCTCCCGGTAAGGGCTCAGCTGTTAATGTCACTATCTTTTGAAACAGGTCATGATAATGGCAAGCTTGCCTTGAGCATATTGCTTCGAGCTCATTAATATGCATGTTCTCCCTCCATTCATTTGTTTCTCTATTTACTTTGAAGTTGCCTAGCTGGAACCTGCACTGTTTTTCTGTGTTAAGACTCTTGGCTGGCATTTTTCAGCTTTCTGGTTTTTGTTGGCTTTTTTTTTTAAAAAAATCTGGGATGGAAATGGGACGGAATATTGCAAAAGTCAGTTAATAGCACATCAGGTGACATTTGGTGCACAACTAAATGCATTTCTTGGCCTCCTCACCCTCTCTACTGAGAGATATTCTTTCTACTTGCTCTCAAACTGACTCTGTTTACATTGCAAATTTTAGGACAAGTAATGTCTCTGTATTTGTCAAACACCTACCCCAGGGGAGTATAGCCCTTCATTGTGCTTCTACAAAAAATAACAACACCTGGGTTACCATAAGGCTATTTCTAAATGCCTTTTCCACCTGAAAGAGCTATTTCCAGCATGGGAGGAGAAATCAGCTTTGACTCAGATATCAAATTCTCAGTGTGATAAGGGAAAGTGACTCAGCTGTCTTCTTTTATTTTTGGCTTTGTGATTCAGGAGCAGTTCATTGTTCAAATGACACAGTCAGTCATAACTGGGAATTTCTGGGAGGTGGGAGAGTAAAAGCATTTATATAATATTCAGAGGTCGTTTTGAATTAATATCTCTCCCAAACATATTAGTCTCAACCTTGTCCTCTGCAACAGGCCCATGCCATCTAAAGTTATTACGGAGTGAAAGACTTGGATACACCACTTTTCTCAAAATACCTGCAGAAACAGCCAGTTAGCTAGTTTCTCTTGAGGCTGCAAGTCATTACAAGGTAGGTCTGCTTCCTACCCAGTCCCTTCCCAGCAAATTTGCAAATTTCACACAACTTTCATGAGTCCTCCATATGAACAACAATTTCTTCTCAGTAGACAGCCATTAGAAAAGCAAAGAACACAACCTGAAGCATGTGAGAGGAAGCAGCCAGGAGCAGGATATCAAGCCTGTCTAATTAGGGAGTGAGGCTTTTCCATGAAATAAATTTGGTGGCCTCATCTGGAGGACTGCAGGAGAAAGAAAAAAAAAAAAAAGAAAAGAAAAAAAAAAAAAAAGGTACAAACTCCTTTTTCAGTAGATGGGACTCTAAGACAGTGCTAAACCAGTGCATCAAAACTATGACAGTTTAACAGAGCCTTTTTTGAATCTGCTTTCAATTATGGATCCAAGTTACTTCCAACCATTAAAATCCTCACTGTGCTTCTCATGTAGGAAAGCAGTAGTACACTGTTTAAGTTTTAAGGTAACGATTTTTTTCTGCTGGATCTCACAGAATTTTTCATCAGATGCAATATTTAAATATTGAGTTGTTTTCTAATGCAATTATGTTTATGAAATTATTTGCAGCATTGGTTTTAACAGAATACACAAAAGCAAGTAGTGCACAGCAAGTTCAAACAGGACAGCTGAACTGAGCAAGCAGTATAGCCCAGGGGTCACCAATCTATGTAATGATGCAAAGGACAGCATGTGAGCTATTTGGAAATGGCACTGCAGTAGGGCTGACAGGCGGGCAGGAGCAGAGAGTCCTGGCAGCTTGACACGGCCCTTCAGTGCAAAGCCTCACACAAGGGACAGGAAGGTTCCAGTTGGGTGGTCATCTAACATCTTTAACATGCAGCCTCTCCTGTTCTCACTTTCTGTGGGAACATGCCTCATTTGATGAAACATAAAATCCAGCTCACAGCTACTGGCTGAGGCGCTTGACCTCACTCTAAATCTACTGCTGCACAGCCTTGGCTTCGGAACTACATGTTCTCCAACAGGAGCAGTAACAAGGATGCAAAATCATCTCAAAATCTATCACACTACAATACAGTGAACATCTGCAAGACTGATCAGTGAGTACAGAAATAGCAATGCTAAGAGCCAAAGTGGCCACCTGTGGAGGAACTAACTGTGTAGAGCTGAGAGCAGGCACCAAAATGTTTTCTCCCCCTCCCCTCTACCAAATTACCTTGCTTACTTGTTTTCAGCACCTTAAAGCATACAAAATCCATCTCAGCTAGCCCTTCAAACTGGATGGTTACTGTACATAAATAATAAAACTGACTACTTAAAGATGAGTGTTCAGCTTCGCTCTTATTAAAAACAATGGAAAAACACCTAAAGCTCTGTGATTGTCACATCATAGTCATCTGAAAACAGTCAGCTCTCATAAGACAATACGTGTCACTTCATCAACCAAAAAGGAGGACAGATAAGAGGGAGCATGCCACAAAATGAACTGACTCACGGTGGCTAATTTCTGAACATCTTCATCAGATGCTCCCAGTGAAGCGAGTCCTATCTCTTGCGAAAACTGGGCAAACTTGGGATCAGCAAGTAGAGGCACATGTCCCAAGAGTTCATGGCATGTATCCCTAAGGGAATAGAAATGAGAAGAGAGTCATTACAGAAATAAATTCCATAATTAATTTAACATAAACCATTTTACATGGGTCTGACCTCTACTTGAAAGGTCTTACCACAAAGCATGTTTTTACAGGCTACCTCTTCCCTGTGTATGGTTCTGTAGAAACACACAGGTTTACTTCTATTAAATGGGTTAACACCTTCTGTTCCTTGATTTCCCCATCATTTCCAGACTGACTAGTAGGTCATGATCATTGTTGTCTTCCAGGCTCAATTCCATGAAGAGCAAATTGCCCAGAGGAAAGCCACTTGTCTCACATGTACAGTTTTTGGCAATTCTCTCCACATGAATCAAGTTCAAAATCCTACATTCTTCTTCTTCTCCATTACCCCATCCACACCTGGGTACAGCTCCATAACCAGACATTTTGCTGCTCATCACTGGAAATTTAGGGCAATATTTACAGAAGTATCTTTGTGTTTAATTTTTCATTTTGCCTTGAATTCCTGCTGAAATTAAGAAGTTACTTTTATTATGAAGTCGAGTTCTCACCAAGCAGATTCCAGAAAAAGCAGAGAACTTGTCTTGTTTCAGAAAAAACTACTGTCCACACCTGTAAGTGCATTATTAGTCACAACAAAGTGCAAATATAAGTCTAAAAAAAAACCCTCACCAAACAAACGAAAGTGCACATGCATCATCTACAAAAGCTCTCAAACAATTCTGAAAGTTTTGGTGCATTTGTTCACAGAAAATAATGGAGTTGGTAATAAAGTTCACTTTAAAAATCGGATCTGACATTTCCTTTGCTTTTGTCTCTTCAAAGACACTTCTCTTTTTTCTTTTAAGCTGTAAACAAATGTTTTAAAGGCAGGGAGAAAACATCAAGCTTTCTGCCTTCTATCCAAAATCATCCAATTTGTCTTTTATAAACTATTTTTGTTCTAAAAGACACAGATCCTGACACTTCAGATAAATCATAAACAGAAAAACAACCCTCTATATAATTTAAAGCCTCCTATTCTTACTCACGACTCTTTACCATGAAGCCTGTGCCAACTGTGCCTAGGTAGGTAATGGTTTCTGGATGCATGCAAATAAACATTATCATTTTGGCATTCCTAGTTTGCCTCACCAAAAGCTGATCAAATATGGTTCCAGTATCATAAGGTTACTTGAAAGTTCCTCTCCTCAGCCCAGCTGGCCTCACTGACAGATGCTTGCCAACATTTGCTTATGCTACCTTCACACTTTTTGGTGAGACAGGCACAGCTCAGAAGTTGTGCATGAGAAGTTGGAGCCAAGCTCACATTCAAGTAATTCACTCAGCCATCTAGAAGAACTACCAAATCTCATTAATCTTCTTTCCTAGACATATGTATTTCCCCAAGAAGGGTGGAGGTAAGAGGATGCTCATGACACATGATGAAACAAACATATTCCATGGTTGTTACCTAGAGATTCAGTTGCAGCAACACAGACAGAGTGCTCAAATTTATTTTGTGCCATTAAAGTTATTCAACAGCTATGAAGAAGGTCTGATACCTACATGTGGCCAGGAACAGCATCAGACTTGCATAAGGAAAATTGCTTCCCCCACCCTGTCCACTGCCTGGGAAAGCTTGCCCTTCCTTTAAGATCTCCCTTCCCTTGAACCTACATCACCCATCACTGCATGTCCTTCAAGAGCCAGGGAAATTCACAACATCTCCTTATTTGTATTTATTCAAAACCAGCTGGCAAGAAGGTTTTTTTGTTTTTGTTTTTGTTTTGTTTTTTTTTTCTCTCTCTTTTTAATCATCTCCTCACCCCTTCGATTGGCAGTGCTCTGAGACTTACAAGATCAACATTTCCTACCATAGGAGCTGTAGTGTAGATAAGCTGGCTTTCCTCACCAGAGCTCAGATATGAAAAATTGGCTTGCTCTGCATGGTATCATCTCTCTGTTCAGGAGATGGTTTGCATCACTTGAGTGGATAATCATCAAAGGTTAATGACCCTTCTTTATTAATTCAGTTCCAGTCACATTTTCTTGTCATCTCCTGCAAGATTCAGCTCACTAACAACATAAAGGACTGCAGGGAAATAGAGTTTGCAGTCTGATGGATGCACCCAGAGAACTCCCAGCACCAAGCAATTCGCTGGAGGAACCCAATTCCTCTAACTATCAACTTCAATACTGAAAAGGGCCACAAAATCCATTCTCTGCAAGTCCAGAGCCCTACCTCCACTTCTCATCTTCACTGAAGAAATCAACACTGATACTAAATACTTCAGCGGTCCATACATATTTAAGGTGACTTCATATCAGTAGATCAAATAAAGAAAGCAAAGATAGAGTGGGACTGGCTTCAAGCTCCTGGCTTCAGGTAAGTGCCCTTGGCTCCAGGCAGGCTTCCCCAGCTGCATCGCTATTACTGGCTCCTGAGTGAGTGCCTACATCCCTGATTTCCTGTGCTGAAGTCACAGCTCCCAGAAACAACTAAGCAAAGATGTGTTATTCCTCGATCTGCACTGGGGGCACAGGCTCTTTGTGTCACTTCCGTTCTTTGCACACAGAATGAGAACAAAGGCCAGCCCTACTAACTTGGCTCTCCTGGAAAGGAAAAGAGGATGAGAAGGCAGAAAATATTTCTTTTATGCCTTTAGCTTGTAGATTTTTCCTTTAAAACTGTGCAAAGTATTTTGAATGGGTAGTTATAAAGAAGTGACCTTGAAACACAAAGTGTATGAACAGCAACCACAAAAATAAAATAAAAAATAAAGCACACCACAGCTTCCAGGCATAACCATGAACCAGCATTTGGGATTGTCATTGGAGTTCCTTAGATTTCTGTGCCGGTCTGGTCCTTTATAGATAGTCTAAACAATATAATTCTTTGCTTAACTACCAAGTCTTGATTCTTTTGTTTTGTGTTTTATTCAGAAAATAATTAAGTTCCTTTAATTTATTCACACACATTGCTCAGAGAAAATAAGATTTTCGTAATGCACTTTTCACAGCAAAAGATTTTTCTTGGACTAAATTAGTTAGCTGAGCAGAGGAAATCTATATAGCTCTGTGAATGTAGTAGGAACATAATGAAACTCAGAAAGAAATGTTTTAAAATGCATATAGTAGTGATACAGATCAAACCAAATGAACTCTCTAATTTGTATCTAGCTCTATAGCCTGGGTGTTAAATCTGATGGAAAGCCCACTGAAGTCAAAGTAGTGTTTTTACCAGGTTTATATCACTGAAATGCAACATTCACCAAGCCATGGACCTGCAGCAAACCTCATTATGGCCCCATATATCAACTAGCAGATCTCAGGCCATTGCAGCTGCTGTGGAAGATGAAGAGCTGTCCCTGCTCAAGTCAGTTTAGTTTTGCCATTGATTTCAACAAAGCCAGGATTTCACTCCTACATTTCTGGTAACACCTACTCTGTGCTCTATTTTATGAAAAAATCACATACAATTTAAAAGGGATTTTCAAAATTTTACAGTGGAGTTCCTCATAGTCGGTGCACATTATTTCATTTATGTGGTTTCTGAACAAGTAGATCTGCAGAGAAAAAGTAGCGTAATTAGGGCATGACAACTTCATTCCTCTGTTAGTCATAGTTAGAGCTGTCAAGACCAAAATCTGAATTTTTAATCTTAGCCCGAATAGAAAACAAAAATATTAATTCTAATTGAACTAGTGTTACCAGACAGTGACTTTCCAGACACCATGACCAGAAAGGTTACAGACAGTAGCTGCAGTAACAACTAAGGATCAGCCATGATACGCTGCATAATTCTGAACATAAACAGCATCCTGGAGACTACAGAGGGCACAAATATACAAATCAATGAACCAGAGAACATCAGTAAAAATACAGGCACACTTAATTGTTTTCTGAAAGATGTTCCTTTCTTGGTTCCTGTTGGAGTTATGTATGTAAATCTCCTATCCATTGACAAAAATATACTCCTAGTTTTAAGTTAATAATGTCAGCGTTCACCTGCTATGTATCAGCAGGTGTTGCAAACTGAGACATGGCTTCCCACAGGAAAGAAAATAATTGGTGTAAAGCCTGGTATTTCCTAAGTATGTGTTTTTATTTTTCTAAATAGCTACAGATACTCTCCAACCAGAAGAGATCTAGCACCATACATCCAAGCCTTTCTCTCAGGACTATAAATTGTAACATCCGTAAAACTTGCAGAGATTAAAGTTCTAGTTGCAGAGGTTAGAGTAGCAAGTGCATTCCTTCAGTGACTACCACCTCTTTCTCAATGGAAAATCGGACACAAAACTAGCCTCACAGCATTTTAGCCAATTCTTTGCCCTGTTCACATGCTGAGGAAAAGAGTAGGTAGATGCGCGTATAACAGCACCACCTGCTGACTCTGGTCAGAATAATGTTAGAGCATTTATAAATCCAGTTTAACATGCAGTTCCATTAATCCTTTTATATACAAAAATATTATTCCATGGTTTCAGCAGTCTATTCATGAAATCAAAGTTAGGCATGGGTCCAAATGTTTACAGAACTGGAGCTGAATACATATACATGAACCTTTTGTGTAAATTTTGGCAAAAATAAAACACACCAAAATAGTACAAGCTGAGTAAACAATGATGCATTTTCGTGCTAGCTGTCTGATAAAATGCCATTCCTGTGGTTTACAAGATCAGCAGCTGTCTTTGTTGAAACTACCTCCATATTACCTGACATGAATTGTTCTGTTACTACTGCACAGAGCACAACATATATAATACAAGACAAGAACTATGATCCCTTTGCTCTTTTTTCCCCCCTCCATTTTTCACCAAGAGATCAAATGCCAAAATATTTCCTCCAAATTCACAGCACTCTGTTTTGGAAAAGCCACAATGCTGTCCCATGAAAGTCATAATTAAAGTCTCTCTTATTTCTATTATGTTCTCTGTAAAGGGCTTCATATTTAATATCCTTACTGGGTGAGAGAACTGTGCCTCGTGACTTGCTGGTGTTGTATCACAGGCAAGAGATGAAGTTTGTCTGTGGAGTCTGGCCCAAAAGAGATCAATGGGGATACAAGAAGATCAAATTACAACTCTGAAAGTGATTGTTTTCAAGGGACTTAGTGCTTTTCTTTCAAACTTCCTTCCTTAACTGTCCATCAGAAAATTGTAGACTTTTTTCTTTTGTTCAAAATATTTAGTTGAAAACTTACATTTTCCACTGCAAAATAATTCAGGTAGATATTTTTGACCCAGCAGATAAATAACACAGCTATTTAAGACCTTTGTAAGAAGTCCAAGAAAAAATTCCTAATTAAATTCTGATTCCCCTAAGTGAAGTGTTTTTTCATTGACAGAGTAATTACATTTCTACATTTGCAGCAATCTTTCTCTTATCAACGTTGGCAAGTTCAATTGGGTCTTTTAAAAAATTTGTGAGCATTTTTTTTCCAATCACTAAAGCAAATGTAGCGACTTACGGTTCTGGCGTGTAGAGAGGATCTGAGCCATGTCGTATATACTGAGTACAGTGAAAGACTCTGTATGCTAGGCCAGCTAAAAAATCTCGGGGGGAGAGGTATCCAGCAACTGGTCTCACTGTGAAGCCAGACCTTTCTGAAGTGAAGGAGATAATAAAAGACCGTATTATACATCGGTACATCAATTTCTAAAGACAGGTAATGGCCTGCAGTTAATTACCAGAAGCATGACATGGAGAATATTGGCTGAAGATCACTGTATATAATTTTCACCTATTAAGTACAAGAACTATTTTGCATTACTAGCATATGTTTTATGAAAACAGCATGAGGTACTTCAAAGTTTGTTTAAATAACTTTGTACAGAAAGGAAGGTAAGGTACCATAAGGGACGTTTTCAAATCACAAAGCATCTGATTTTTACATCTGGTAGCAAAACAGGAGAGATATCCAACATGGAGGATTAATTCTGTAAATGTATTAAAAACTAACAAAGCAAAACAGGATTAAACCTAACCTGTCCTTATTTTTACAGATGAAATACTGCTTTTCAAAGTTGTATTTCGTCTGAATATTTAAGAAAATGTTCCTTCATCAGGTAAGTCCCAGTAGGGAATTATTTCAGACTCCGTCACTTTGAAAAAGACATTTCTCTCCCAAATTCATTCTTTATTCTTTCCAAGCATTTACAGGAGAAAAACTGTTTCAAGCTTTTCTTCAATAGACATTACTGTTGTTCTATTTAGTCTGAAAACATTTCTGAAAGAAGTGCGAGTTTTTGAGTTTCCAGGTTTCCAGTTATAGAAAAAGAACCTCTAGACTATAGCATTGTTCCTTAGAAATCGTAGTGCAGTACATGAGACATCCAGAAGGACACAACAAAATTCAAAGACCAATGAGTCCATTATTAATAAACGCAGGTGTTCACAAACAAGAATTAGGGATGAAGCAGGGACAAGGGAAAGTAAGCCTTCTATTATAAATGTTACATTTATCTTAGTTAAAAGTTTACTATGCACATTTGGGACAAAACAGGTGGTGGGGTTTTTTTCTTCCTTCCCCCTCCATAGCACATAACATTTTTTCTGAACATATATCTTTCCGATATTTTAATTCCTGAGCTCCTGAGCAAGAGGATTAAGGAATAAGTATGTGTGTCTGGAGGAACCCCTGGGGAGAAAGGAAAATCTTAACTGGATTCTTTGGCGGCTTTTCCTCTAGAATTAAAAACAACAGGTTCCTGTCTGCCACTTCTTCCACATAGGATACATTTCCATTACAGATAAGAAAGCAGAGTATTTTCAAACTCTACTGTGTAACACCTTGATCCCTTAAAAATAATGTGAAAGAAGTAGCAGATCACTCATGGAGTCCCACTGAGTTTATTCAATGTACAAATGTAGTGACCAGCTTCATGATGTTTTGGGCTTTCAGAAAAGCCTCGTATTCCTCAGGCTGTACATCAAGGTGCCAAACCTGCTCTCCACTTTGAATGTAGTTATCTCGACAATTCTTTATTTTATTTTTAATTTTAATTTTTAAACTGCCTGTATGTTTGGGGGACACATGCTGTGGTCATCAGGACACCTACCCTACGGTAATCAGAACAGCAAAACTAACTCAGCTTTCTTTGCATCATACTGAAGGGCTTTTCTCCCTGTGCAAGACAGCATCAACATGATACATGATTAGTTGTTTAATTCATCTCAGCTTCATACCTGCAAATACATACAACTGTCTTCACTCAGAAAATTCTCTCCCATGGAGAACATCAGACACAGAACGATACTCCAGCCTAAACCAAAGTTGGCTGACAGTACTGGGGGCCTTTTCACTCAATGTGCTTTGTACTACACGCTAGCAGAAAAGAGTATTTTCATGAAACACTATCTATTGATAAATCAAATATGAATCTTACCTTTAAGGAAAATAGAAACATCTTCCAGCTGAGGTACGTTATCCTCTCTATATCCACAGTACTTAGTCAGCAGAGGAAAGTTTTTTAAATATTCACGACAAGCATGGGTGGGATAGAGTTTACTGAGCTCCCTAAATACCACCCCCCATGTCTTAATTTCTTCAGCTGTGTACTCCACTCTGGGAATGGGTTGACCGCTGGAAAATTAAAAAGAAAAAAAAAAAAAAAAAATGCAAATAGATTCTAGATAGATTCTGGATGACAAAAATTCTGTTAAAAGTATTAATTAAATAAAACTAAACTACATAGAGCTTATTTTAGAAAAATATTTTGAAATAACAACTAGATGCTTCTTTCTTGGAGTTTCTTCCCTATGTTACACTGTACATATCACGTGTATTTCATAAGAACTGAGTTTCTTATTAGGCAATGAGATTATTCTTTAATCATTGTATATATCATATTAGAAAGATGGATTTCTTACACAATGTGTTTGTATACCAAACTAATAGCTCTGTTTTCTGCGGCTGATACCTTTGCAATCATTAGCTGAAGATCCTAATTCAATCTAATGTGTATACTCAGTAAGACTATCAGTAGACTTCATGCTCTATCCATTCTGTAACTTGCATTATATTCACAGAGCATCATTGCCTAAAATCTTACAAAGTCAAGATTAGGCAATTACGTAGATGTTTAGAAATATAAGGATCCAATCAAAATACAGACATTTATTGTTTGGACTGATGTTTAAATGTGCAGGTGTGTGTGGAACCCCAGATTCATTCAGGGTTGCGTGACAAGGAAGCTCACCTCAGAGCCAACAGCCTAGCCTGAGTGAAACTAAGCCTCTAAGTACATCTCAATATTTTTCTTCTGCACAATTTTCTGCCTCCTCCCCCTTACTCAGATGCATAGAAATTGCAAAGCAGGAGCCTCCCAGGGTGCCTGCTAATCTGTCTCTGACATCCAAGATTTGCCTTAGTGGTTACAGCTAATTCAAAGCTGACTGACAGCATGGAGTGTGAAGGGCTCCCTCCAACTTGCACTGCCTTGTATTTAGCTTTAAGGAACTTTCCCACAGCATGGTCTCCATCTCATATTATGAATTCCCTCTGGAAACTGTATAATCTTTCTCTGGATTTAATGTTCACAATCTATTTTTGTATGTAATCATGAAATCTGCTATCTCCCCAGGTATCCTTCTCTTTTCCCAGGCCTTTATCAAGCACAGATGAGTCCCTATCTCCAACTCCCCTGCCAGAGTACTGGCATCATGGGCACCCCCAGCTCAGTGCTGCAGTGTCATTCAGCATCCCAAACAGCAGACCTGGGTGGCCAGCCCACCAAAAGGGTGCACCAGGCATGGGGAAGTCTCACTGCAGTAGGAGAGCTGCAGCGCTGTGCATTTGCCAGCAGGCTGAGTGTCCTTCCTGGCTCTCACCTGGCTCACAATCCCATCTCCACCATGCCAGGTAACAAAGAACGAGCCCTCATGTCACATGCAATTGCTGCTATGCAGTCCCTTTAAGCACTAGAGAAGAGCATCTGCCCTACATTTGTTTGTGGCTGTCCTTTATTGAGAACTTACTATTTAATCCCTGTGCCTTTCACTACATCAGAGTATTTTGATCCATAGCAGTACCTGTCAGTTAAAGGCTACTTTGTGTGAGCACTCACACTTGTCAAAGACTCTCTGAACATAGTGTGTTAAATCTGCTAGTTCCCTTTCAGCCACTCTTTTGCAGACCTGACAAGAATTGCAATGCTTTTAGTGGAGCATTTCTCACCAGAAGAAGCTGCGTTAGCTCCATGTCCGTTATACAGCAGGAGTCAGCCCTCCACATCTAGCATCTGTCCTCACCAATACACTCCACCAAACTTACGCTGCCTGCCAGCTTATGGAAAGCATAACAGAGCTATTGTAAATCGTATCATACACACCAGGTATTCTCTCTTTTCCTTAGACCCAACATCTACCATGGATACTGCCAGTATGGGCCAGCACTGATCCAACAAAGCTGAAGAAATCTGAGCACCAATGGAAAAAAAAAAAAAAAAAAAAATTCTATTTAGCCTGTCACTAGAGAGATATAAAGAAGATCAAGGACCTGAACCTTGTTCATTGTTCACTACGAGGTTTATAACTTTGTTACTGTTTCAATTAATTCATTAGTACTGAAATAAGGTTCACTGAACATTAATTCCTTATTAGAATTTATGCCTAGGAGAGCTGGTCTTATTTCCAGGTAATGGTGATGCTGCTTTATGGAGATCGAAGTAGCCCGACTTGAGGGACGACTGTGCCATTTTCACCCAGCCCTGCCAAGCTCACTTTTCTCGACCTCTTACTTCAGCAAGCAAGCCACACCTTGCAACACATCACCCATTAAATCATATGAGTGGCAAGCCTGCAAAAACAGTTTTCTTGGGGCTGAGGAAGAGAACTCTACAGGCTAACCTGACCTGATTTTTTATCTCCTCTTATTAAAACAGGGTCTTTCCATTTTGCCATGGTCATGAGCTATCAACTCACATTATGAATTCCCTCTATAAACCTCGTATTTTTCCTCCAGATTTAATTTTCTCAACACTTTTTCAATCCCTAATTGCAAGCCCTGTCTCAAAGGGCTAATTAGCAAGATTAACACATTTTCACGATCTTTAGGATAGAAGCTAACTGAAGGAGGGAGGAATATTTATTTTTTGGTCCATTTATTTCATACAGCTGATCTTCACTGATGTGCTCTATCAACATGTCTTTGGCTTTAACACCTAGCACCAGCAAGTAGCTGTTCCTCCAGCTTTGATTCTTGGGTTTTTTTTTCCTCCCTATCCCCTGCTGAGCGCTCTTTATGTTCCACCAAAGCAGAATATCTCCTTCTACAGAACAATAGCAACTCATAAAGGAAATGCCAATCAGGGATTTTCAACTCAACAGTTTTTGACAGACCCAGTTCCTTACAGCCAATTCTTTGTAGCCAAATCTTTTTATTTCTTTTTTAAACTGAGAGGTTCAAGACAATGCTCTAAATTTGTCTCAAAGGGAAGCACTCCTTATACCAGAATGGTCATCCACGTTACCGTGAAGCTCTCCCAACATTTCCTGCCAAAGCTGTTCTTTTGTGTAAATAAGTAAATAGTCATCAGACTGCAGGAGAAGGTGTAACAAGAATGCAATGCAGCATCAAGACACCTAGTTTTGAATGCACCAGCATGGGGGGCAGAAATAGCTTGGCTGGAGCAGCACAGGGTCCTCACAGAGCTGATTTACCCCTCTCCATGCTGCCTCTGCTGGGCAGACGTTTGGGAAGAGAGACTGACCGCACAGCCCAGTGGAAATGGCACTTCAGTGGGGTGAAGATAGCTCCTTTAGCAGACCTGAGTGGTATGTTTGTTTTTTAATCACGTCTTGGGTAACTGCTCTAATTACTGGCCTCTCAGACATTTTTATTCTGGTGTTGTTCCTGGCTAAAAACATTTAAAGCTGCTGATAATAGCAGGAAGAGTTTGAAAACTTTTTACATGTTTGAAAATATTATTGGGATGAGGGAGTACTTCTGAGCAGCTTCGCTGAAGTACAACATCTGGCCTTCAAATAACTTCTCTTTGGGATTGTTTGTTTTTTTGTAATTTGCCTGCAGAAATGCTCATTGAGCCTTCAAAATCTAAGGAAAGAAAAGAATTCTCATTTCCTTTAGCTGTTTTTCTGGGAACGTGAAAGATTTTTCTAAAAAGACATTTCTCAAAAGTTTCAGGGGAAAAAAAAATCCTTGTAGCAAAAGACCAACCACTGCTCAGTGAACCAGCAGAACCTCTTCAGCACTTCGGCAGTTTAGAGGGGAAGAAGGGAGGAAGATATTTCCAGCAACTTAGCAACTGTGAAATGCAGGGCACTACTGCTACCATCATGGATAAATGGAGAACCGTCCAAGTTTACTGAGAGAGCTCTACAAGTGCACACAGTCTGCCCTCATCCACAGGTACCTGCTTGACAGTTCACACTACAGCAAAAGCTAGGCAAGAATAACTAACTCTACAGCAATAATTAAACTGGGAAAAAAAACGATCAGTTGCAAACAAACTGATGTCTCAACTTATATTTGAAAGCTGGCTAATTTAGGACTTACCCAGAAGGCAGAAGCCCAGTGTGCCGGATGAGTGCCACGGGCACCCAGCTAAATAAACGCCAGCATGGGCTGACGAAAGGGGAACCAAACACTTGGACATTCATTAGATTGGTTATGGCATAACAACAGGAATGGGACAAAAGCAAAGAAGAAACATAATTGGGATGATATAGTCACAAAGCAGAGTTAATCTTCCTGTCTCCACCCCTAGCCTTCTGCAGCCTGTGGATTAGCCTTACATCAAAAACAAAAAGTAGAACCAAAATCCCTTCAAAAATACTTTTCTGAGTTGCTTCCTGACAGGATGTGCCTTCTGTGAAGGCAGCAAAAACTGTTCCACTTTGTATCCTTTAAACAACATACACAGAAATCTCAGTGGAGAAAAATTAAAAATCTGAAAAAGTGGAAAAATGGAAAAGAACATGAAATTAGTATGTTCTCTCCCTTGATAATGAGGGCAAACAGAACAGTATGATTAGAATTAGTTGAATGCTTATGTGACAAGAAAATTGCAACACGGTAGGTATTTGTAGGTAGCACAGAAAGTTTCCTAACTTCCAGGAATGGCAGCGAACTGAAAATACTGACTTGAAATGGAAAAAAGATCAAAAGGAGGAACCACATGGAGTGTACTTGTGTGCAGGTACCAGCTCCATTAATCACAGGGAAACCCACTGAATGCATTCTGAGACGTTTACAGCTGCGGTGGCAAAATTCATAAAAAGCATTTTGCAGCATGCAGCATATTAAGTACATGAAAAGAATCGTAACTCCTTTTTCAGTGAAAAATCAAATTTGAAACTCTGATATCCTCCTGGCTCTATGGAAACTACTGATGTATGTGGGGAGGGGGGGGGGGAACAAGGGGGACACCTAATTCTGCTGGGCTCTTTGAAATAAAACTCTTTAAACCACAACTGTACTGTGATACGATGTCAAGGATTTTTCACAAAACAACACAGATAAACAGCATCCAGGGTTCATAGACTCTTTCAGAGTGCACAGCACATCCAGATACTAAAGAAATTGCTTTAGCCCCTGTTCACATCAAGGTCAGGACTGTATTGGGCACCAACTATCTTTAGTAATCAAAAATCATTCTAGCAGTAAAAGTAAGAAGCGGTAATTCTTTGTCAGGGATTCAAACATTGCTTCCTATATTGGATAGCCTGTATAAACGCAAGTTTTCCTTCCATCTCCCTTCTCTTTTTCTTTTTTTTCCTCCCTCTGCATTATGTTTGTCATATATGGAGTATCCTATGCAACAACATATTCCTGCTCCTACCTCAAGAAACTCACCCTTAAGTCAAGTTTTGGGGGCTCTGAACATCCTGAGGACCCGACTCTTACATCCTGCCAGCACTTCTGCAGGTGGTGATGTGAGTTATTTAATAACTGTTACTGACTAACTTTGAGATTTCATCCTATACCAATGGTAGGAATCAAAATGTTGTGACAAACACAACATTTGTATGAAGCAGGAGAAGTGTACAGTACTCCTACTATGTACATTTTCCTCTGGGTGCCATGACAGGTATGCTTAGCAGTTCTCTTCACAACAAGCACCATCTTTTTTGGTCAAAATAGTGAGTAATGATTTGGCATCCAGTGACCATGCAGAGATACTAGCTATTTGTGATTCAGTAGTACATCAGTTTTTGATTAATAAAAGAGTTCCTTAAGTTTAACCAGCTATGGAAAAGATAGAGATCTCATTTCAAATGCTTTAGGGATTTAAAGACAACGTATCTGTACTGTATCTGTATTGAAAATGTAAGAGGAATTCCAAGCATCAGGTTTGTGATTTATAGGCTACACTAGCAGAAGTTTAAAGGATGACGTTGTCTACTGCAAAACTTCATCCTACAGAATTAAGTAGAGCACAAATTCTAACTAGTCAGCAGTACAGGGAAAAATTATACCAGTACTTACTATTTATAGCTCATGGCAACATCCACGAAGTACTTTCTTCTCTGCCGATAGACATTGTCTTTAAATCCCTTAAGTGAGGAAGAAGAGAGTAATTTATAATAAAGACAGAAAATTAGCCGGAAGAATTATAAAATAAATCATTAAAGTGTTTATTTAGTACCAAATTGTACTGTATTTTGATTAACACCATCTACTGGACTGTAAGGGAAGACAAGGATTTTCTTGCTTTTTCCCCCACCAAAGTCCCACAGGAGTATTTTCAAGACAGGTTTGTGCATAGTTGTCATTCAGTCAAGACAGCAAAAAAGGGAAACTTTTTCCTTGTCATTTCATCTCATGCAGGTTTTCCTTAATCTGAATGGAGATCTACAGGCAGGCATCAAGCAGAATAACTGACCTGTTCTTAATGCACCTGTCATCACTAGAAGACTGAAGTGCTCAGAGTTCATAAGTAACTCATTTTGAAGACGCTGCTTCAGCAGTTGGCATCTTAACCAACACATCAGGGACTGAACCATCAGCCTCCAACAGCACATACATACATTGCTCCAATTTGAGTTACAAAGGAAACACTCTACATTGTGGACTACAGCAAGCTTTTAGCTTTTGCATATTTAGCACAAAAGAGCTGTATAAAACATACACACCAGTCAGTTAAAGCCCTTCATTCTATTCAAAAGTAAACCATCATTTCTTCTGTACCTATAAAAGATTTGGACGTTTCAGGTTTTGTACTACAAAAGTTATCTACTTTCAAAGCAAGACTTGTAACCTCTTGAAAAAGAAAAAAGGTAAACAGCTATCTAAGCTCCATAGTTAGTAGCCCAGAAAGTGTGTTTAAATTTCCTCAAGTGTCATGACCTAAACAGGCTGCTCCCACCACCTAGGCACAGATGAAAAAGAAAATGCCATTTTTTTCTTCACCGCTCAAATACACAAACACAAATCAACAAAAGGAATGAAAAGACAACGTCTTCCATTTTGAAATGCTTGTATGAGAAAACTGGAAAGGTATTTTACTGCCCTATAACCAAAGCTGTGCTGCTAAGGCAGAGTAAGGGAGAACGTCAGAGGACTGCAGAAAACCTCCAAGCCTCCACTCTCACACAGGGTAGCAAAGGTTACTTTTGGGGAGTATCCTTGTCTGCTTAATGGCTTTTGACATTAGCATTATGTTACTCATCTGTAGACAATTCAACAGACAAAATGGGATGGACAACAGCACAGGTGACTTAAAAGTCCATTGTGTGCAGTGAAATCGAGACTGAAACCATTAGCCAGTTTGGAGTTGGTTAGGATCTAAAGTGGTGCTATGCTGGTTCCATAATGAGGTAATTTTCTTTGGTCCTCTGCCATGTACATACCAGCATGAAGGAACAGAGCAGGCACCAGAACTGGCATCTGAAGGGCCAGTCATAGATTTTAAGAATTTTTCCCCCACCTCTAATACCTAGTGTGCTGCATAGGCTAACAAATGGTGTGTAAATTATAAGAGTTCCCCCAAGTGTAAAATATATATTCATATAATGCAAATGTCTTTTTTCATTGTCTGTAAAAGTGAATGCAGATTTTTCAGCAAAGCACTCAAGAATTTAATGAAGGCACCCGCTCAGAACATAAAACACTATCAAATGGCCCATCACAATCATCAACTCAAGCCTAGAATGAGTTGCCTTAATAGGCTTCTGTTTGAACCAAATTACTGTTAATGGCTGAAGGTAATCAACAGATTTTTCTATTCTGAGAAAACAGTAGGTAAATCCTAGCTTGTCATCAAGAAGTACGTGGCAGAAATTAGGACCCAGGAACGTGCTCCCTAACTGTGGGCCCACAGAGCAGAAAGGGCTCATGCTCTGCAGAGGTGGCAGGAAACCAAGCAAGGTGCTGATGCTTCTCATGGCTGATAGGCAAGTGGTACGAAGGAAATGAGACTGCCAGGGGAGATGGCGATGTTGCCAATCTGCTCAAGCATGTCTGCACCCAGGATCCTACCACAGCACCGGGGCTGTAGGAGCTGTGAAGCAGCCAGAGCAGGAGGCAGTGGTCTGACTGCCAATTGTGCGCTGCACAGAGCCCTAAACACTGGGTCACGAGGAATGCCTGCCTCTCCTCAGCCAAGGCAGGCACCAGGAAAGAGCCTGCACAGGCACTGTAACATCACACTATGACACAGATGCACCTTTGGAGTCCCCTACACTGAATTGATTTATGTGAATGCATTTAAAAGCATCCTGCACGCTACCAATTAAAATATATGTGACAAAAAGCAAACAAGGCTGTAGCCTACAGGTAGTTTTTAATCTGAATCTATAACAAGACAGTCTCATGGTCAGGTATTTTAGTTCAGTACTTCCCTTCCGATGGAACTTGAAGTTTCCTATAATATCAGTTGAACTCCTCTTTTTTTTTTCCAAGTGGTTGAAAAAAAAATATATATATATATATATATTTTTTTTTTGAGTAGGAACAAATACAATTAGTTGCCCACCAGTAAGACTCAGCCAAGGTGTCTAAAGGTAGAAACTTATTTGTAACAACTGAAAAACCTTCAACACAAATGCTTGAAATCATCTGGCATTTAAAGCCTCTGAGGTTAAGCATTTACAGATATAAGCCAAAAAGATTTTTTTGCCTCTTGCACTGAACATTTGGAACTACTGCAGATACTGCTTATGTGAAATGCAAGCTTTTGTCTCCTGTACTGAAGTCAGGAAACAATGTGAAGCACCTTCACACCTGCTGCATCCATGCAGAGACAGGAACACGTGGCTCTGTTCTATTTTGTAACTATCTTCCAAGTGGCCAGAATGTCTTTCTCTATAATTCTTTCTTCTCTGACACCTAGGTTAATATTAGTTCTTATCTAAGAGCCACTTGTGGCAGAACCTAAGGTCGCATTGATCTAAACTGCCCAGTTTGTCTGAAAGCTTCTATCAACCAGCTAATTAAAAAATAAGTAAGTGAAGGCAGGACAAGAGGGAACAAAGTTGTTCAAGAGTAAGTTTTTGGGGGGGACTTCCTTTTTGCATGTCCAGCTATAGAAAAGGGAGAATTGATTCACTGAAAACACTGAAGAGAACTAAATCCCCATGCTTCTGAGAATCCAGAAGAGTACTCAAAATCCGCATTCGACATGCTTTTTATTTGACTGGCAAACAACCTGAACAAATTATCAACAATACAATTTTTATTACACTTACAGGGTGATCTGCATCGAGCTCAGATCCATACATCAAAACTCTCTGTGAGCATTTGTCTAAATCAGATATCTTCCTGGGGAACCAAGGGACACAGTCAAGATCTGCAGAAGACAGAATGCAAGTTGAATGTATTGAGTATGAGATTGAGATCCATGTCCAAAATGTTTGTCAGTATTTAAACTGAGTGATATGAAAGCAGCCTTGCCTTCCTCATCAGTCCAGATGTTTTCTGGTGGATTGAGAGACACGATATTAGTTTGAAACTTGAGCAACTGGATTAGTTCATTAAATTCTTTTTTACTGCAGTCACAGTCCACAAAGATTTCCACCTCTGAGTTCCTTCTCTTTGATTTTCGTGATTCAATATGAACCATACTGACATGTTTCTCCTGTGGAAAGATGAAATAATGGATTAAGAATAGACATATCAATTAGAATGGTAATATTGATGGCATGTTCTTCAGGAAAGCTCTTTTGAGTTTTAGATGAAGGTCCCCTCGGTACAGCCAACCAGCAGTTTCTGCTTTTCTACCTCTGGACTTACATAGGTAATTCTTTCACTGGCACACTCTGTAAGGAATGTATATAGTGCATCCCCTTAGCTAACTCATTCATCTAACAAATTCAACAGAAGGAAAAGCCTCCATCTGCTGAGGGGTTTCAATCTGCTATTTGTAGACTGGTTACAAAGCCAAGTGGGATCATTTTGATGATCTGTTCCTGAGTAACACAGGCCACTGGACTTGCCTGCATGTTTCCAGCTGGCACAGTGCTAACAGTTAACTCTTCAGAAGTAGCTTCCTACTTCTGTGGTTTTGATATACCCTGGGTTGAGAAGAGAAGACTTACAGGCTAAGACTTACATCACACTGCTCTGCTTTAATTATGCTCAGACACGCCTCCAAGTCCTCTCAGTTCATTAATGACGTGAGCAGACTACATCGAGTACCAGCAGCCTGACTGAAAACCACCAATTGCATAGGGATCTATACAGGAACCAAAATTTCACAATTTACATTCAAGTTTGACACAAAGCCCTGACCCTGCAAGCACTTAAAGGTGCATTTAAATTTATGACCAAATATTGTCCTGCAGTAAGGCTGCCGTCACCATCTGACTTCAGGCATATAACTTAGGTGCTGAACTGCTCTCTGAAAGTGTTTTCTTTCATTATAGTCTGTACAGAGAACTTCAAACCTAATTTACGGTATTGAGAATCACACTTCAGAAATCTAGAGTGAATGGTGTGAACATCAACATCACTGTTAAACTTTGTTCCAGAAAACTCTTTGCGAGTCCAAAGCGATTTGTTGAATGATCCACAAAATTTGAAGCTACACTGCAGAATTCAATAAAAGTAACTGCACTCCCCGGTTCATTAATTTATACCAACAAACACCTGACCTTCCTCAGTCTGGACAACAGAATGACTTTACCTGGAAGAGCCGGAGAGCTTTCACCAACCCACCAACTTCATTCTTCAAGGAAAACACCACAGCTGTCTTTCCACCTTCAGAAGCTGATTCACCTTTCCCATTTCCCTTATTCCCTTTCTTTTCCTCGTTCTTCCCAGAACTTGATCTGTTCAGCTACAAATGGATAATGAACATCACTTCAGATGCAAAAGGGCATTTCCCAAAATTAAGTCTGTTTACATGAAGAGAAATTTGTTAGAGAAATAACTGAATGGAACACATCCAGACTTAATTTAAAGGTTAATTCATTCACTTGAAACTAGAATCACAAGTCAAAAGCATCATCTGTTAGAGATGATTGTGTAAAAATTCAATTCTTAAAAAAAGGAAAGGAAAAGCATATGAAAGTATAGGATACAAGTATAACGATACTGTTAGGGCAATCCTATTGTTAGTAATAAGCAAAGTGAACGGAGATTATCAGAATCACTGCAAAAGCACTAATTGCAGTGATGCTACTGTAATTTGTAGGCGTCAGTTTATGTTGAATTACACTGGTCTGTATTTTTGTACTATCCATTGGCAGAGTCCAATACTCTGACCAGCTGCTTTCAGATATTCCATACACGGCGAGTGTAACATTTAATATCAAGTTTACTTATTTGAAGATATCCGATGTTACCCCAGAGCTCTGATTTTAGCAGTGATATGCAATATACTGAAGACACAACACAAAGGTAAGTTACACTTAGCAAAATACAGCAGAGGCAGCCCACAGTTCAGTCACAGGACCAATGCAATTTGCATTACCAGTCCCTATGCTACACTCACTGCCACACAACCAGAATCCCCAGGAAGGGATGTGAGGAATGCAGGCAGCTCAAGCCCACTGATCTCTGAAATCCTCCCGTTCATTGTTTACTATCTATACCCCATGTTGGGCTGAGCCACACATTCACTCCCCTCACACGGCTCTGGGACTCAGGGGGCCATTCACACTCTTCTAATGAACTCAGGGAGATATGTTTACACCACCAGCTGATCCATTTCACTGCTTACAGCTGTTCACCTGAACTTCCCTCTGCATTGAGGCAAAATCAGCTTCTTTTCAGCTGCTGTGGCCAGTCACACCCCGCGTGATTCCCTGAGCTTCACCAGCACGTCCTCCTGCCCATCGCCACCCAGCCTTCCTCCCTCATAGGCAGAGGTTTAGTGGTCAGTCACGGTCATTACATTCTCAACATAATGCTTATGTTATCTGTTGTAGCACAGTTAATGTTGCTATGTAAGGTCATTTTTCCAGAGGAAATAGAACCCCAGTTAGTTATACATATGAGGACAGAAACACAAGCTGAGACTGCACCTCCCATAAGAAGTGAGCTGGCTGAGGAACTTCTAAAAAAAATAAAGGAAATCACACCATCCTTGGCCACTCCTACAACCTCCTCTTAATTTAGGGGGTAAAGACTTTGCTTTAAGCCATATTTTATCCAGTAGCTTCAAATATATATATATACGTTTCATATTTTGTCAAGATGCCAGCAGTACAGTGAGTCAGGCTTTATAGACAATTTTGATAGCACTGACTATAATTTAAAAAGTCTGCATTTTCCAATACCCAGGCTGTGGCTCCTGGAAAACTGACATCCCCAGTGAGAAGGTAACCGGTTTTTGAATAACAGCATCACCTGTAATATGAACACTAAAAAAAGTGATCATAGAAATTAAAGATTCATATACAGGTATTCCATAACTGTTTGGTAAATTGTAGAGCAGCGATAAAAGTAAAATAGCCTCCAAATAGATGGAGTTTTTAAACAGGTCTCAACAGCTGATTAAAGCCAAGATAAATCTCTTTTTTTTTTTTTTTTTCTGCCTTTCATGTAAGGCTGTCAAGGCAGATTATCCCACCTACATAATGTCTGTGGACCTGTTACAATGGCCTTCAGTAAAGTCTCCCTGTGCTTCTTAGACATTTTAGAAAATTTCATCAAATGCTCCATGACCCAGGAAAAAAGTCAATAATCTTTAGTCTAATTCCTCTTCAAATTGGATTACTTAAGAGAGTTTTCTTAGAAATAGATATTGCTGACCGATGAGGTATTTGCATCACATCCATCTCAATGCATCCACACGGTTTATGTCAAACTGGAGTATGTCCCTCTGCTGAACGAGACCACAGCTCTCAAGTCAGCTCTCACTGGATATTCTGAGACTTTTTTTTTTTTTTAAAGGGAAAAAAAGCACAAGAATGTGCTGAATTAAGAGGAGGGTTAGCTGAAATGCATCTTCTTACCAAAAGCTACTCTTTAAAACAGTACAAGTTAAACAACCCACACTCCTTTCAGGGCATGCAGAAGAGTTTGTGGTCTCTTCTCATCCTTTATTAGATCAAACTGGAAAAGTAATTCTGCTTGTGAAATGGCATACCCAAAAGTAAATGTTTAAAACCCTATGTAATTGAGCTTATATGATTCTGCTTGGTAGGAGGCTTGCTTAGGAGAAGGTCACTTTGGCTTTAACTTCAATATATTTGGGATTAACTTAACTAGTATTTGGCTGAGGAATTTTTGCACATATCAAGAATACAACCTCCACACAAAGTGGCAAAGATACTATTTAGATAGCATCCATGCTTTTCCACTGTGTGCTGCTTGCTGGAAGCTACATACGGAGGATCATGCGGTCAGCCGAGTGCCTGAGAATCTTGGAACCATTGATTCCTCCAGAAAACGAGAGCACTCAGCACCTTCCAAGACTGTCCCAGGTTCACCAACACTTGCAAGTGAGCTTTACCTGAAGTGATAACTGAAAGCCTCTCCCAGACATACGAAAACTAGATTAGCTAAGTGATATCAGTTTAGTAGGGGGCTGTTATACTTCAAGAACTCAAATCTTATCAGCCATGCATATTAATACACTTAATTGTTAAGTTATGACTAGCAGATCAACTTTCCTAATGAAAACAAGTTATCTGGAGCATGTGCAAGTAGTCAAGAATGAAAGAGCAACCCACAGCAGAATGCAGAGACGTAACTCAGATATAAAAAGAGTTAAATGAGTTTATCACAGTTCATTCAATATTACCAACAGAAATAAAGCACACACAGGTAGGAGCATTTCACATTTTACTATAAAGACCGGTTCACAACTGGTACAAACTGGTGTATTCTTTTGGATCTACTCATATTATCAGAGCCTCCACGCACTGGGGATGTGGCATAAAGTTTTATAGGAGCTAGGTATTGATAACTAAATATTTAATGTATTCTTAACAGATTACATTATTAGCATCCGTTAACATTCTTTATTATAATAAAGCAAATCTTTTCAGATCCCTTTACCTGTAAGCACACAGAAGTGCGTTCCATGCTCGGGATCACCCCGACACCTGTTGCACCCGTACAGTCACCTCACAGAGGGCTGCTCCTGCCTCCTGACACAACGTCAGCGGGGAAATGCCCACCTCTGCCCCACATCCCTGCACCCCCGCGGGCTGGGGATGGATGCCTGGGAGCCCCCAGCTCCACCGCAGCTGCTCAGCGATGGAGGTGCCAGCACCGGGCATACGCTCATAAAACTTGCTACTATAAAAGTGTTTTAAACACCAGCGGGAGCACCGCCGGGCTGTCAAACCCCAAGCACTCACAGGCACCGAGCCGGAGCCCAGCGCCTTGCTGTTACCGCAGCAGAGCGGCGAGGCTTGCGGCTCCGGCAAAACTTTTGCTGTGGCTTGAAGCCGCTTCCAAGGCAGCGCTGGTTAAACCGCAAAGCAGCTGCCTGCCCGCACAGCGCCGACCCCCGGGAGCACCGGGGTGCCCGGGCAGCACGGTCCCGTCCCTCCCTGCCAAGCCAGGACCGAGCCGAGCCAGGCTTCCCCTTGGTGCTCCCGCTCCCAGCCCCGGCACTTACGGCGAGGCCAGCGGGGCGCTCCTCCGGCAGGGCCGAGTCGAGCGAGAAGCCCCTCCGCGCCCAGTACTTGCTGGAGAACATCATCATAGCGGGCTGCATGGGGCCGGCCGGGCGGGGGCAGCGCCACGCTCTGTGCCTCGCCCGCGGCGCCTCCTTTTATCCGCCCCCGCCGACACCGGCGGAAACCCGAAAGGAGCGACCCGACGCCGGCTGACGGGAACCGGTGGCAGGAGGGCGCTCACGGCCTCCGCTGACTGGAGCCCCTTCGGGACCCCTCGGGAGCCATAGGCGGCTGAAACCCAGCAGGGTCCCGCTGTGGGGAGGCTCCCCAGGGCTGGCCCCGGGCAGCGGGTTCAGGTCCTCACCCCTCAACCCGAGGGGCTGAAAGAGACACCACGAGGTCACATGGCCCAGCAGTGTGTGCTGTATCATTAATTATTTAATTAAAACAGCTTCATGTGGATTTCGACTCTGTGTGCTTAGTGGTGGGGCGCACCGGGCATGAACCTAAGAGATAACAGTTTGGGCAAGGGAACGCCACTCCAAACCCAACTGGAGAACCTAAAAACCTGTGTCTGGAGCCCAAACTGCAGCTGTGGACACCAACGGGTGTTGGCTACAAGCCAGAGCCACCAAGGTCCCTGTGGGTGGCCCTGGGGGGACCTGGGGACAGCAGGCCTTGCTCATCACATGCCAAGAAAAAGTAGTGGCTGAGTTTCTGCAACAAAAAGTTGTATGGAAATATTTTCGCATTGACTTTGAAGTGAGGAATTCTTTGATGTAGAAACTCCTCTCTCCCCGTTTTATGAAAATGTAGGCTGGCTCAGAGGGGAAGCATTAAGGGATAGGAGATATATCTTATAATGAAAGACTTAACAAACCTTCTACATTAAAGGATGATTGATGACTTGCAAAGAGTATTTCCACTGAAAGAGAATGCTTAATTGGAGAAAGCTTTTTAATCAAGGCAGCAATGGCTGTGGTTTCTACCTGAGCTACGTAAGGGCCAGACTCTGATCGTACGACTCTCTTCTAACCACAACATCAATAAGGCAATTAATCATCTATGAAGGTAAAAACAATCCTGTATGGCTCCTGGAGGTCTGTTTATATATTAGACAACTTCACTTGTCTCTGAATTGCTCATGTCTCAAGGGTAAAGATTTTTTTTTTTTTTTCCTAAAGAATTTATTTCCTACTTAACTTCAGACTCGTGTAAGCTCAGAAATTGTAAATGAGCAGAAAGTAATTGCTCAAACAATAATTTGACTGCATTGTTAAGGTAATGTCTCCGTCTCTCAAGTCTACTTGGGAAATTGTGTTAGGATTCTTCATTTCTGTTTTACTAACATACTTAAGTCAAATACTCATTTTGTCACTTACTCACTTTCTGTTCCTAGTATTTTCTTCCTCACTTCTCCTGTTTTCCAGAGCTTTTCTATTAGCTACCTTGAACAAGTTATCTTACGCAGTGTAGAGCTGAACACCACAACTGGATCAGGAGCACTATTTCATTAAGGTTTGTTCAAATACATACAGTTTTCTCTGTTCTAAAGCACAGATCCAGGGAAATGGCTGCTGTGTCCCTCCGCAAGTCTCCAGTGGTGCTTTTCCCTGCAGCATCCCCAAACAGGGGCAGCCTAGCTCAATGTGACAGCTAGGACAACATCGCCTTAACTGCTATATGTAAAGATCACATAGATTGAGAGGAAAAAGTTAAAATCGGAGCCACTGAAGCTGAAATACTGAACAGGGAGATATGCAAGTAAAGAAGCAGAAAGCTTTAGTACTCATGGTGCTAAGTTTCATGTCACATCGAATACTCAGCTGTGGCTTGCCTCACTTTACAAAGTCTACATCTCTGGTTTTAGCCTCAGCATCTTATACCTAGTGTTTACGTATCTGTGTTATTGAGAAATTAATTTTGCTTGTAAAAAAAGAGATCAGCATGGAAGCACAACAAAAGATTTCAGACAGTAGAGTATCTTGGAATCTTATCATGCACTACAATTAACAGAAACTAGCAAAAGCTTCAAGTCCAAACTGGCCCCTGTCAGACAGATGACCCTTTCTTAAAAAGGAAGGTCATGCCTGATGTTCAGGATTGCGATGGGTTCACAGCTGCCTTAGTATTCACACAAGGTCTGAAGCAAGTACTTTTAGTCTCACTTTTGCAGAGTTTCCCATGTGTAAAATGTAATAATGATCCTTTCTTCTGCTTGATGATAAGCTTGTAATTATATTTGGTTCCCCTACTTGCTTCTGTAATGCAAACCAATCATTTTCATTATGCTTACCCACAAAGTTTTACTTTGCTTTCCCAGCTGGGAAAAGCATGTCTACATGTGTTACTTCAGCCTTATATCCAAAGTTACCAAGAGTCATGTTTATTCAGTATTTTTAATAATAGGAAAGCAAGCCAGAGTCTTTGGATTTTGGTATTTCTGTCCGCTATGCGTGAGATACCTGGACACAGTTCCCGCAGTTGAACAATTTACAGGAGCAAGATTGCTTAGCACTCTCCAAATGCTCCAGTGACAAAAACAAGCTCTGCTCTAGGCTTTTCTCTATCAGCGTGACAGAGCATGATTTTATCTGCTGCTAGATGCTAGTTGTGCAGCTGGAACACCACACAAATCAGGGATGACCCACTACCCAGTAGCCTTCCTATCTATCACAGCTCTGTTTGGTGACTAGAGGCTGGCAAAGATTTTCTGTCTCTCATAACCTCTTCAGGATGACTCATGAATGCAAACCAAACAAAGCTACTTTATGTCGGCATGAACTATATAACAGGCAGGGATTACTGAATGATTCAACTCTTTTAACAATGCTGCCTACCCATGAGTCTCACAAACAAATTGCCTATCCCTGGAGATGAAATTATTCTTTTGTAACTTCTGTTTTGTAGGTGGACTTTTCCATATCAACGCCAGAATAAAGGACACATAGTTATGGACAGAAAATATTTATTTCTTTTTTTCCTAGCTGCAGTACAACAAACAGTATATGGCTCTGGGAATACTGCTAAGCTACAAATTTTGTTTAGAGCTTCTAATAGCACTAAGGAGATTTTAATCAAAAACAGCTTTGGGAAAAGATATCTACCGAGTGATAGACTGACTAGGAAGGTCTGGAAGTACAGATGGTAAATTTTGATGCAGGTTTTAGAAGAAAACAATGAAATAGAAGGCTCTCATAGATTTGATTTGAGCTAACAGTGAGGAACCATTTGAAAATGTTATGCAGAACTTGAACTGTGTGACAATGGACATAAAATGAATTCATGATCTTCAGCAGAAGAAGAGTCAGAGAAGAAAGCAGAAATTGACAGTTTTATATATATATTTAAAATAAATAAATAAATAAATAAATAATCTTCAATAAATTCAGAGTTATTACAGCTTCCAAAGGGATGAAACCCAGTGCAGAAAGACAACCTTTTCCTTCCAGTACTGGCTTTGGCTCTGATAGAATTCATTTTCTTCATAGTCACTCATATGGTGCTGTGTTATGGATTTGTAATCAAAACAGTGCAGATAACACACCAACATTTTAGCTGTTGCTGAAGGATGCTTACACAGCATCAAGGTCCTTTCTGCTCATGCTGCCCCAACAGGGAGTAGGCTGGAGTGCACAAGAAGCTGGGAAGAGACACAGCCAGGACAGCTGACCCCAATTGACCAAAGGGATGTCCTATACCGTACAAAATCATGCTCAACAATAAAAACAAGGGAAAGGAGGAGAAAGGTGAGACATACAGAGTTATGGCATTTGTCGTGCATTAAGTACTTGAGAAGACAAAGCCCTACTTTCCTGGAAATAGCCTGCCAATGCAATGTAGCAAATAAGGAACTCATTCACTTTGCACACACAGCTGTTGCTTTACCTAATAAATTCCCTTTATCTTGCCCTAAGAGTTTTCTTTTACACTTCTGACTCTCCTCCCCGTCCCACTGGAGGGGAGCAAGAAAGCAGCTGTGTGGGGCTTAGCTCCCTACTGAGGTTAACCTGCAACAGTTGCTTAAGGAAAAAGTTAAAGTTTCACTGGGACACTATTTCACTGTAGAGGAAGTGGGGTCTTCTACTATACTTTCACTGCTAATATCATAAGTCATTAGTTTCATTACCGTCAACTCAAAAAAAAAAAAAAAAAAAAAAAAAAAAAAAACAGCATAACACATTAACATGTAGACAAAAGCTGTGGTACAAAATTCACAGCAATTAGTATAGGACATCAAAAGATTACTTTTTTCTATAAATATGGCAGCAGTCAGAAAATAGTGAAAATATTAGCCCACTACAAGGAAAAAACAAGACAGAACAGAAACATAAATAAATAAATAAATAAATAAATAATAAAACTAAGTATTTAATGTTTTTGTTTGTTTATTTTAAAATATGCTTTGCTATAAGAATCTACTGTGACCAAGGGGCTATCATAATCAATGGCAGGGACAGATAGATAAGCTCTCAGCTTTTAACAGGATAAAATTGTATTGGAGAATACCTGGGTTAAATCTGATCATAGGAAATAACATGGTGCAAAAACTATGCTAACAGAGTAGGCTCATTAAACCTCAGCCATCAATAATTACTTTGATAAATCAGAGGATGAACAAGTGAAAAAAAAAAAAAAAAAAAAAAAAAAGACTTAAATGATGCCTATCTTTGAAAAGGTACGGGGGGAGGAAAGGCTGAAGAGTTCTGGACCAGCCTAATTTAATTCTGGGGGGAAAACAGTAGTAGCAAAATTATTTGTTAGAACCTAAAGATAACAGATGATTAAACAGTCAAGATGGATTTGCTGAGAACAAATCAAGTCAGGTAAATCTCATTTCCTCCTCTGCCAGTCCTGTGGACCAAGGCAAAACAACTCATCATCAATCTTGATGGTAGCAAAGCATTTGTTGCGATCTCTCATAACACTCTCACAAGACAGATAAGGAAAAATGCAGATGAAACCAAGAGATTGGACAAAGGAGTGGGTTCAAAGTTAAATGGGAGGGTGTAGAGAACAGGAGAGCCACAAGTACCTACCCTCACTCCTATATTATTTAATAACAGGCCTAAGGACCACGAAGTGACCACCCTTGAGTTTTTAGATTGTATTTAACCCAGAGGTGCTCAACAGTTACAAAATCTAAATAGATCTTGGATGGGTGATGGTGGTAAGCTGCTTACTGACCAGCTGCACAATTACAAGAGAAAGCAGAGCTCATATCCAGGGAGTCAGAGGGTACAGAAAACCACCAGCTGAACGTGATCAGTCTACCCTGGAAGCATATAAACACCTGAAACGTGTTTGGGTAACAGCCTGCAAGATTTACAGTTCTCCTCCAATCCTCTTCAGTACATGTGATCTCACTCAGGCTACTTCAGCCAGTTTACATCCTGACATCGAAAAAATAAAAATTATATGGATCATCTCTTGTCCAGAGAATATCTATAGGAGTGCAAAGAAAGGTGATCTGTACATAAAAAAGCTATGGCAATTATGGCAGGTTTGTTTGGTTTGGGTTTTTGTTTGTTTGTTTGTGGGTTTTTGGCCTAAGAGAAAAGGACAAAACTAGCTATGCAGAAGATTGCTGGAAGAAGCAGTGTTGTCCATGTCGCTAAGCACTCCCAGTTCAGTGTGAGCAAAGGCCTTCTGACAGTAAGAACCACCAGGCCATGGAAGAGTTGCCTGAAGCAGTCATGGACCCAAGACTATTGGAAGCCTTTAAGAAGAGCTAAGACAAGCATCTGGCAGAAGCAAGATCTGCCTTCCAACAGGAGCTCTTGCCAGTGTATATTCACAGACTTTTAAAAGTTCCTTCCAATGTTGCAAATCTGTGATTTTAACAGATTTGCTGTATGTATATACTCAGGTATACACACTCGTGGTGAAAAAAAAGTGCAGGATGGTTGATCTGGCTAAGAGAACTGGTTGGTTCTGAAACTTACTAGATCCTTTATGTGATTTACCACACACCTGCGCAAATTGATCATACCCGCACAAACAGGGTAGTAGCACAAGGAAGAGAACAAACAATCTGGACAGCCACTTTTCCTAGCATTAGCTGTATTGCTTTGCTGCTTGAGGAATTAGCAAGTCTGAAATCACATACCTGTACTTTAAAGGTCTTCTTGGTCTCCTGCTTTAATGTGGAAATTTTTAAGAAGAGTCTTTTAAACCTGAAGAGCATTGAAGCTCACCTACACCAATGCCCAAAGCTGCCATGCACCCATGTAACTTAAGGGACAATTGGACTAATTAAAATACCAAGAGTGTTTTGGCAAAGTTTCTGGTGTTTCAGAATGACAATAAATGTTGTCTGTATGTAATACAAGCATTTCTGTGTTAAGTCTAAATGGGCATTTAAAAAGTGTCATCTTCACTAGGAAGGATTAATTTAGGGTAGCATGAGGTCACACACCATCAAGTGTGGCTGTTGTCATATAGTACTGTGTCTGGCCGGAATGAAGGTAACTTTCCTCATGGTAGCCCATGCGGTGCTGTGCTTTACATTAATGGCTAAAGCAGTGCTGGTAACACCAGCTTTTGGCTACTGCTGGGCAGTGCATGCACAGCATTGAGGTTTTGTCTCTTCTTAGCCCAGGGATGCACACGAGGTTGTGGGCAGACAGCTGACCCAAACTGACCAAAGTAGTTAATGAAATCTTTGCACTTCGCTTGCAGGAGCAGCTTTTGCTTTCCCTATCATTTCCCTGTCATCGTCTCCATCCATGGCTATTCTCATCTTCTCCAATTATCTCCACATTTCATGAGAAGGGAGTGAGAGGCTGAGCAGGTGCCTGGCTGTTTGCTGGGGCCAACCACACCACACACCGAGGAAAAAAGTGACAGCAGCCTCCCGAAGTGCTCACCTGGGCAAAAGGTTAAGTTCTACCCAACAGGCAGGCAGTTGGTTAATAACAAGATATGTACAGAAAAGGCCTAAGGACTAATGTTACCATGTGGCACATGTATCCTGTATAATCAGATGTGCATTATAATCCAATTCCCTCAAAACATAACTGTTTTAGAGACTTTGGACAGTTTGAAATATATATTTACAACCTATTTCTGAAATTTATTTGGGATGAGGCAAAAAGTGACATCCTACAAGCTATTTTTTTGGTTCAGAATGCATCAGAAAATTCAATTTGTGATGAAGATAGTAATTTAACATGAAAACATAGCACACGTTCCCTAGAAAATGTCTATTCAGTAAAATGAAAAATGAATTTCAAGCTTAATTTATATCAGACCTGCACTGCAATAACATCACTTAATTGAATAGCAGACATTATCAGGTCCCACTAAACATGAAGCACAATTCATTTGGGTTTTTAATACCATGAAAAAGCATTTGAAAGTATCTTTAAATCAAACCTAATTGCAGATATATATGAAATCTGAATGCTCAGTTATGTAGCTGTGTCTTGTCAATGCTCACGTACAGTCACAATATAGTTACATGAGCACACTTGCAGAACCCAGGGTTAGGATTTCCCACCACAGAACAGCTTGGAGAATTTCTTCCATACGAACAAGCACTGGCCTCTGTCACGATTCTTTCACACAGACAGAGGTGGCACCAACCACTGTCTGGAAGTATTCAGAAAACTGTCAACAGGTTGGAAAATATATATATTTTAAGATATTTAGTCAGCTACAGACAAAATCTTGTTACCAGACAGTTTTCTACAGACAGTGGAACAAACAACTTCAGTCTTAAATTGCATCTATACCAGAATATCAGTTAAATGAGAGACTGAAAAATGCTCAACACTTTTCCTAAGCAAGCAATTATTCCTCCTCACAGCCCACTTAAATCACCCATTTCCACATTTTTAACATCAATCAGTTCTCAGATGCACTTTTAAAATTCCAGTAACCTCATCAGCACTTTCCTTTGTTGTCCAACATGGAACGATTTGAGAACATACACATTGCCTATGGAAATGTAGTACCTATGACTCGGCAAGGCTCCATTTGCCGCACACCAGGATATGCATGAGATACGTCAGTGGTACCAAGACTTCTATGGTCTAAGTTCTGAATGTCAAACCACTTACAATAAAATCTATTTTTCAGGTTTAGAAAAGAGTCCTGTAGCAGAAAATTAGTTTTAAAAAGTAAAGAAAGCATCCCAAACTTATTTTGAACTGTTCTCTTTAGAAGTAAATGTTGCAAGAATACTTTTGACTGCTTTCTCGTAAGTTCCCACAACGGAACTTCGATTCAGCACTCAGTAACGCGTCTGAAAGTATCCTCACCGCGTAGGTTGATTGGGAGCCAACAAACTTTTCAGAGAGCAATACGTGAGAGAAACCTAGAGGCAACTGCCTAGAGGCAACATCAGCATTATAAGTTTGTCCACTAGAAAAAATGCAAATGTGTTATTAACATATATATATGTATATAAATGTTAGCAACAAAGCTGGGCTTGTTGAACATTAATGCCTTCACTTTAATTAAACTACAGATCAATGGGAAGAAATTGTAAATACAGTCAACATCACAGTATTTCCATACCCGGTTCTTAAAGCAATCAGGACCCATTACTGTATGTAGCCTTGGTATTCATTAGAGAAAATGCCCACAGCTTTTGCTAATACTAAACCTCTGCTCCTGACATGGGTTTGAAGGCCACTTGCTACAATGCTTGCTGAGTACAAATAAGTGCTTATAGATGAACAGGACAGGCACACCTGTGCTAAATGTATTCAATGTAACTGGAGTACTAATGATGAGCAATTAAGTACAGCATCACCCTTCTGTGAGATTTTTAGACCTACCACTACCAAATCCATTCTATAAACGTTGACATTAGTCCAAGCTCCCAAGAACCTTTAGAAAATTCTCTTTTGTACAGTATCCTCTTGATCTCAAAGCCCCAAGAAATTACTTTCTAGGCAAATAAAATTGCCCAAACAGGCTCAAAAGGGAAAAACATCTCTCAAGGAGAAGAGTACGTAAGTGTAAATTTTACCTTGGAACGGGTACTATTAGAATACTAAGACTGAAAAGCATGAAGTTTTAAATACGCACCCCCAAAAGATAACTATCTTCAAGTTCAAGCATTAAAAAACAGGTTTGCAGAAACCTGCTTACAATTATATCCTAAGAACTGTAGCCAAAACTACATTTGGAATAAATTTGTATTTGTTGATTCTAAGCAATCTAAATAATTCAAGTATTAAACACATAATCACACATACAGAACCTCCATCCCATGGCACACAATCACATAATCACAATCCTGATTAAGGCCTTTCACAGTGCTTGCAGTCTCAGCTTAGATTATATCCATCCCCAACCATCAGGAACAGGTTGGTGGAGGATGAGGTCGCTCTTGATTGCAACCCTTGCAAGGCTGCTTGTCAGTAGGAAGGTAACTACAGATAATGAACACTGCAATGGGCATTTCACAGCTGGGATGCACAGTAAGCCTACCTACTCCAAGCCTTCTACAGCAGCTGCTGTAGCTCTGTAGTTCAGGAGCAGCCTTCTCATCCTTGACATCCAAGTGCTTCATACAAAGGGAAAAGGTCAATAATTATATCAAAAAAGGAAAGGCAAACTTTTTTTTTCCCCTCACAGGGCTGGTATTATTTGTTAGTCACAACTGAAATTTTTAAAGAAATTACAGAATCCCCCTTAAATACACTTTTCCTAAACACTTAAATATTCACCCAATTATTACTTGAATATCTTAACATTGCACATAATTTTGCGACTGCATATCCTGAATAACTAAGACCCATGTACAATTAATTGACAGACTCATGCATTACTTTTCCCAGTTTTAGATGTTTCCCTTCCGTAGTTTCATCTTAATTTTTGACAAAAATATTTAACAAGTACACTTCAAAGTGAACTAGGTGCTCGAAAAATACTGAAACTAACTTGCTTAGTATATTTGCACCATGGTGTTGATTATATAAATTTTAATGCCATTTTATATTCTACACCATGTTAAACGAGCTGCCAGGAAGCACAATGCTCCACAGTGAACAAAGGCATGATGCTTCACAGTAATTTCCTGAGCAGGAAATGAAAGGCTACAGATATGCTGAGCTGTGGTGAATCCTTGACTTGCAACGCATAAGATTTTCTTATTAGCTGATGAGAGATAGCGCATTGACGATATTAAAAACAAAGCCTATACTGATTCAGCTCTTCAGTGTCTGTTCACAACTGGTGTGAGAAGTTTGATCAGGTCTCAAATTATTGTAACAACTTGATTTATCTATTAAAGCCTTGTTGTATTGCTTGTATTTGGCTTTACATGGTACAAACACCATTTGTAATAGCAAACTGCTCCAGAATAAAAGAAAGCTCCTCCATCTGCAGCATCAACAGTCCAGAGATGACAGGCATGCTCCACTCTGTAAGAAACAGATATTCCCCCTGCTCTTCATTACACCTAAAATATGTATCAATGAACTAATGGTTTCTAGCTGTCCCCTCTATCTCATGATTAGATCAACAACGAGACAACTAGATTTTTTCTCTAAATATGATTTAATTAAAAACACTAAATCAGCTTTGATTTTTATTTTATATATGTACAGCAGTTACCAAATAACGAATACACTGAATCAGTTATGTTAAATTTCACATAACGTCAAAGGACATCATCGTGGCATGGAATAAACTCACACTGCCTTTTGCATATACAAAAAATGCATTAATGTTAATTGTGATTACTTTTTTTAATAACCTGCTTATTAATTCTCCAAATAATCTTGGCATAAAAAGTGTAAGTAGTTAATTGATCCGTTAATATATTAGCAAAGATAAACATTAGTAAATTTGCAAGAAATTATTTGCAAAATGACCTCAAGTGTAAGAGTGAATGTATTCACATGAAAGTTTCCTTCAGTTAGAAAATAGTTTTGAAAAAGAGCCCAAGTTTGAGCTGCTCATTAATTTGGTCAAACTGATTCATATGAATGAACAGTCAAGTTTATTCAGATATTGAAAATATGACTATCCTTCTAGTATTCACAAACATCTGTGTATATAGTGTATGTGTGTAAATATATATATATGCATATATAAAGTGAAGATATGTTAATGTAAAAATATACTGTTCATCCACTCCCAGTTACACAAAAATCAGTATTTGGACATTAAACTGTATGTAAAAATGTCCATTTCAAATCTACATTCAACCAGCAACAAATACTTACAAGTATTTTTGTAAACATTTGAGATAAGGAAAACCCATTCATTTACAAAATGATCTTTAACACATCAGCATCTCTTCAGCTTGAAATTTTTTTACAGCAGCTTCAGCTGGCCTATTGTGAATCTGCTCAAATCAAAGAACTCACACCATCTTAGATCAATGTGTGAAAGCTCAGCAAATATGTACTTTCCAAATTCTTTCTTAATCACCATTCATTTCCAGTTCACCAGCAAAAAGAAAATGCACTTGGCTACAAAAATATTAAGGAATGTTATTGAAAACAAAAGGCTATTTTGGTAGAAGAAACTACAAAAATAGTTGAGTCATGTCGTAAAGCTTTAATGCAAGAGCATTACAGTACAGATTTTCTTTCCAACCTTAAAGCTTAATCAACACCAAATTTAAATACCCATCTCTCAAGTGCTTGGAAAAAACGTGCTCAGTAAAGTCTTTCTTCAATTTAATCAACTGTAATTACGCAGGTGTCAAGCTCTGTGTCTCAGACATCTGTTGAGTGCTGTCTCTTGTTCCATTGGCAGCAGTAACAGGGGTTGAGATACTCTGATACGACGACGTAGGACAGCTCAGCACTGTTGCACTTTCATCTTCTCCAGTATCTGAATCTGGTGTTACGGTACTGCTTTCTATGCCCAGGATCTCACTAACTGCTTGAGGCAATTCCTGTAAAAGGGAAGGAAAAAACAGCCCAACACTGTAATTAAATTTAAAAATAAAATTTACAAATTCCCCCCTCCCCAAAACAAGTAATCTTTCATCTGAATTTGGCTGTACTGCAAATTTCTCTCCCAGCACTATTTACATTAAAGAGACTGTTTTCTGCATCTGCTTTTCAAAAAGACGGTAAAAGGCTCAGTTATCATTTACTGATTATCATCTTCATCACTAAAATAACACTCCACATAACTATTATAATTACATTTCATATTATTGAAATTATTTTTTTTAATCGAGTGAAGCATTAGTTGCTACCAAATACATTCAGTATGCATTCAGTGCAATGGATCTTTCACCTCATCTTTTCTGAGCACACCAAATACCAAATTACTTGTACTCAGTACTCAGGTTATTTAGTAAGACTTAAGAAATTACAATCAAAAGGCACAATTCATCTTCTCCCCCGCCCCATGAATAGTATTTCCCTGTAACATTAATCTTGCTTATAGACTTTTGGAACGTAGGTGCCATGTAGATAACAGCACACCCTTTATCATATCCAAACATTTAGTTGTTTCACAAGTCATACATATACAATTAGAGCCAACTACTAGTTTCACTGTCTAGAAATGCTCACAGATAGATTCAAAATATCGTTACCTTGCAATTCATCATCTGCATAGAAATTGCTTCTGCTTTGCAGAGTATATATTCCACATCAATTTTCATGGACAGCTCATTGATATGCTAAAAATACATTCACAAATAACAGTAAGTGTAACAAGCTGTGTGAAATATGCTGTATTGTAAAATATAGCAATACTGTGCTGCACTGCTAATAAGCATCATAGGCTTGACCCTTAGGCTGTGATGTGCTAGACATACTCTATTTGCATTAACAAAATAGGTACTGAAAGATGTGTTTAACAGCTGGCTTTCATCACCATCTGAGATGTTTAAGGAGAACCCATGGTACTTCCAAATGTGACAAACTACCCATCCTTTCCAGTTAACCTCAGCTCACATGTTCAAACATATATCAAATGAGACTATAGAAGACAAAGGAAATATTAAGAACAAATTTACTAAGCAGCAGTCTTAGCAAGAGAACCATCTGTTAATGATCTTACAAACCACAGGCATCCAATAAACCTTTTTGAAAGTATGAGAAACACATTCAAGTTTAACACTTCTGAGGATAGTGTTCCCCACACTTATTCCCACTAAACATGAAATACAAACATTCTGTATTCACTCCAGAAAATTAGTTAGTATGTAAAACAATGCGTAAGAACTTAGTACCTTTAATATTTCATTAAAGCCATAGTGCTTGTCCATTATTTGCTGTTTTTCAGATTCTAAGATAGCACAACAGAGAAGAAGATGAAAATTCTGGCAAGGCAACTCTGTCCACATGACCTGTTAAAATATGAGAAACACTTTTGAAATGCTTATGTTCTTCCTCTGATAAGAAGGGTAAATGTTATTTAATAATGTTTTAATGAAACTTCAAGAAGCCCTAAGGCCTAGTTGTTTAAGATATTTTTGACAGCATCTAAGTATTTCTAGAAGTATTTAAAACTTTTATTTTAGCCAATTAGTTACAACTGCAATTTTGAATCACTAAATGCCTTGTTCTTCCTTTTCTACTCAGTCTTCCTGTGCCATCTTGAGAATGAGGCAGTTCACTTGTGGAAGGAAAGAAGATCAAAGGGCTGGCTGGAATTACCAGTAATACTGTATGTCAAGGGTATCTACTGTGAAGGAAGGACTGAGCTGCTCTCAATTTTAGGACATCTCAGCAGCTGGTCAGTATGCTATGTGGGTTGAATGTGGGAGAGACTACTAAAACACTGTACATAATCCCACGCAGACAGAGCAGCAGAACAGCTCAACTTGCATTCCTGTTTCTGTAAAAGATGCTAAGTATATATTGTTGTACATAGCACTGCAAATGACTCTGCAGTCATGCTGTGCACCCCAACTTATCCACACAAGGCAGAACGTCACACCCTGCTGCCCCCTGCAGTGATGGTATAACCATCCATTTTCTACCCCAATATGATGATTACAACTCTTGCTTAGGAAGTTCTAGCCTCTGGTCAGCCTGATAGAGTATGATATGCCCCATCTCTAGGGTGAACATCTCATCACCAGCCTTATGAAGAATCTTCTCCACTCCTTGTTTTGATATAAGGCACTGAACTGCTAAATAATTTAGACAGTTTTATATACTGATGCTCCTCTTTAAGTGGAAAAAATGAATGAAGCATCAAGATTGTATTTCATTATACCAACAACATTAGTTTTCTTTATAGAAGAAATCTTACGCATCTCGGTCCTGTTCTTTTCATAACCCTTCTGTTCCCCAGCACAACTACGTGTGATGTTATGTCCTAGAAAATACTCCTTTCCAGGCTGCTCCCATTCATCTGAATGTTTACATGGAAAACTCCCAAGTGAGCGCATACTGTGCTCTTGTTAAGTGCATCTTGGACAACAGAGCTGTACTGTTTAGTTAGACCTTCTTATTGGAACAAAGAATTAAACAGTGCTCAAAGATGTTTGTTCATCTTAATTATGCTATTTGAACCCAAGATGGCTTCAGTAAAAAAAAAAAATCCCATTAACCTGGAATTATCAGAACTTCCTCATTTTGATATATTATGTTACTTGGCATCATGAAGCCTCATCATCAAGGTTAAAGAGGATAATGCCAGAAGATTTGGTTATGGTTTTGGCAAGCACAAAAACTACCTGCCGCAGCTTCATTCCTCATACTCTGTAAGGCGATACCACTATCAAGCCGAATATCAGAAAGATGAGTAACTAATCATCAGAGACACAAGTGCTGTTTCTACTGTTTTTCACAAAAATAAGTAAGCTGACATTCTCCAGTAACTACTCTCGCTTGTGAGCCTCATCTGAGGGATCCTATCCAAACATTATGAAAAAGCTGACTTGTCCCCATCAGATCTTAGAAGCATTTTTTCATTAAACTCCCAAGATGTTGTTTTGGCTAAGAAGACATAACATATGCTAATGTCCTCTCTGTATTACACTGATAGAGATTTTTTTTTTTCTTCTATGAGCCTATTAATTACTTTGTAGAATGATCCATGCTTTTGTACTGAAGAAGGGTACTTTACAGAAATCAAAAAACTGATGGAGTTTCTGTGATGAAATACTTGCTTACCTCCCAGAGTCGAAGAATATCTTGAAAGCTAAATTCCCTTTTAAATCTGATGAGAAGCCATCGGAAGCAAAAATAAAGGTAGCCTGAGTCTTGAGATTCTAGGAATAAGAGTGTTATATGTCAAAAATATCAGATTTGGTTAAGACAAAGGGGGAAAATATACACACACACATTTACAGGTACACAATCATAAAGCTGATCTTTAGTATGGTAGTCCCTCTTCAAAATCCATGATGCTTGGTGGAGGATGGCATATTTTTTTAATTCAGGAACAAGATAACATTCTTTCAACACTCATGGAACAATTATGAAAATCTCATAGGTGTCTCTAATTTAGAAGTCCAGTAAATGAGTCCTGTGTACATTTAATATTATTATTGGAAATATGTTTAAAGACTGGTCAGGATATCAGTTGTTTTAGTTATTGTGCAGGAATAACACACCTACCTAAATAACTGCAAAATCCACTGTCTAGTAAACGAAGCAAAGTGCTCAGCTGAATTAGTTGTGTCTTCATACCCTGCATCTGTTCTTCAAAATTCTGATGCTGGATGAATTAAAATATAAGCAGTGTCATTTATATCAATCAAATAATGATGATTAAGATTTGCAGATATGTTTAATTATAACAAAAAAGCTTTATCATAGCAAGTGGATCTCATCCTTTACTTATTTCATGTGTGGAGCACTTAAAAGATTGTACTTGTATTTAAGGAAATGTCTGCCTTTTACTGAAAGGTTTGTGTAAAGCAGTCAACTGTGTTTCTCCAACAATATTGTTTACTTTGGTATATAATAAATGATATTTTAAATTAGCCCACACTCTGTACTGCAGTATCACTGCACTCAAACAAAACAACTTTTCTTTTATTGCTGTACCAGTTTTTACGTGCTGTACCACATACTGTTTCACCACAGGCATAATTCAGAAAAGCTTCTGTTTGTGGGAAGTCTAAATTCCATTTAACAAGTACCAAAAGGCAGTTCTGATAGAGAACCATTACCCTGTACAAAATCCTTCTAGAAGACTCCTGATTGATATGAATTTGGGCACTCCAAGTTACCTTGGAATTTTTTTTAGTACTAGCTAAATTTGTCTGTATTGTGTAGTAGGAATATCATCAACCCACTGTAATTTCTGTCAACAATCAAAAAAGTTGGCTTCAAACTTAAGATGATCTTTGTTTTAAAAGTATTTTGTTTTATAAACTTAAAAAAAAAAAAGCCCAAATGCTATCTGCAGCTTTACGTTTCCTTTTTTGTTTTATGCAAGCCAAAGAAAAAAAAATTATTTTTACCATTTGATCCATGTACGACACAAAGCACCAAAAGGCATCTACTTCATTCTCCATAACATACAAGACAGGTGAAAGCAAGTCGCTCATTCCCTGGACATAACCTCGATGGAGACAAAAAAGGCAGACAGGAATTTAGTGAAATTCAACAGTTAAACACCAATTTTTCAAGTGTGTCGAATGACCAAGCAAAACAAGTTTTGCATTCCAAGTTTGTATAGACACTACAATTGTACTTAACAGCACACTTAAGAAGAGTAAAAGAAAAGGATTTTTTAAGCTCGTATCTCCTTCCTTCTCACTCTCTCAGCTACCTTACAAAGCTGCTGCTCTAGTCAACTTACCTACTGCCCCACGGCTGCTGGGGACTTCTCTAGCAAGGGAGAAAACATACATGTCTATCATCAGTGGTTGGTTTAGCACATTACATTTCTCACTTAAGACTCAAGCTTGGCTGTTTGCACTTCTTAACAATGCAATTATAACTGCGTAACCAAAGAGAACTAGAGTCAATGAATGTGAAAATAGGAGCAGGTGTGAGAAGGAAAACAGAACAAGGAACAGAAAACAGGTAAATAATCCAAAAAGGTCAAAAGAAAAGTTCTGCTCGCTGAATTTAATACTACAGCCAATTAAAGTAAATCCAGAGAAAATGCTGTTCAAGACAGCTTAAATCTCTTAAAGATCAAAAACAGTTTCATTAATATTTGACTTGAATTCGTTCAGAAAAATGTTGTATCAACAGGTTGTATCAACAGTATTGTATCAACAATTGAGTAGCTTAGAAACCCAGGACAGTAAGTGGTGTCAAAGGTACCGCATTTCCATTATTCTTGTTTGTTTATAAAATATAAGACTTCTCCCCTGCATAAATTTAAGCCATCTAAATAATTTCTTCCACCAATGCGTAGGTGGTGAACAAGCCTTTATTTCACTATGATATATGTCACTGCATGCTAATGCAGATAGAAATGTGGGAAGACAGGGAAGAGATGCACTTTTATAGTCTTTTCTAATTTTCCCTTTTACAAGCCAAAAGATCAAGTCTCTTTACAGACTTGACAGAAGGGACAAAATCTGACAAGTACTACTGCTCTGCAGCAAGTTTATTAGCAATTAAAGATTAGTTCCTACTTTGTGCATTCAAAATCTGTCAAAGCAGACTTTTAGAATCCCAACACTTTTCTGAAACAGAACACCAGCCCACCTGCAAGTACAGAACAGCCCCATGTCATGCCAGAGGTGAAGGAGGGAGAACCAGCTAGAAATCTCTTTTCCCTCCCAAGACAAGTAAAAAAAAGTCAAGACAGACATCTCAGCTACTTACTGTAATTAAAGGAAGACGTTGTGAACTTTTCCTTCCGCAACAGATGCATACTCTATATCATAGTTTTTGACAAATTGCTAAGTGTACTCCTCAAGAATCAGCTTTTGAAGTACTCATAACAACACTCGTGTTTACAAATAGCTGGTTAAGCATGCTGAGCTTTAAATACAGCAGCGGCAGCTGGTTTATAATCGTAATTGGTGTATCAGTCTTAAAAATGCATATAATGCTCAAGCTCCAAATACCCAAACCCAGATAAAACTCTGAAGAGCAAACTTGAATCAACTCTAAGAAAACAACAGTAAAGCTACTGTGAAGGTAAACTGCCACTTGAGTCCTAACCCCACCTCCGCTGATGGATTCAGATGTCTGTGATATTAAACAGAAGAGAGGAAGAAGCAGCAGACAGGAAACAAAGTTATTTACATTATTAAAATATAAACACTGACATTTGAAGAAAGTATTGTAATTGAAACAAGTTGAATTGTATGAACAGTCCTTAACGCAAGTAAAGCTGTAAATCAGAATCTAAAAAGATTTAAGTTCAGAGGAATGCAACTTACCTAAGTCAAAGTCATACATGCAATAGGTCATCAGAATATCATGAAGTAAAATCAATCCTGGATTATCTTCACCTTCATAGAATTTGTTTGTTCTATCTGTCCTGTTTACATCTTTCTCTAAAAACAGTTCAGAGTTAAAAACATTTTCAAAACATGTTCTACAGAGCCAGCACATAATGAATTCAGGATAGTTTAAGTGATTTTTTTGTCAAACACTGTTGCAAAGGTTTGATTATTGTAAGACAACAACTACATCACCGAATGTCATTTTGAAATAAAGTAAAAAGAATCCTTCCTGTCTTGAATGAAAAGATTCACTTATAAATGGATTTGAAACCCTTTTTTTTTAAAAAAAAAAAAAGGTTAAACACTTTTTAATGGAATAATTACTGATTATAATTCACAGGACATGTTCTTTACTTACAAGGATTAAGAATTTTATGTAAATTATCAATGCAATATTATTTATGAATACTTATGATATTCAGCGTAAGGCACAGTAGGGAAGTTACCATACCATCAGCAAAAGACACTGTTACAGTTCACTACAGCACATTATATTTAACAAGTTCCTATAACCCATATTGAGCTGAAACCACCTGTTTCATCAGACCGTTCTCATGCCTCAAACATACCAAACACACAGTATATTCTTTAACAATTTGAAATTCAAAACTAATGTATTTAAACAAGCAAAATTGAGCGCACTTGAAAAACGGGACTACTCTGTAGGGTTCAATTTAGTTTACAAAAGCCTATTCTCTTTTACGTTTCAAATTCTTAGAACAGAACTGCTTCAATTGCAGCAAAACTTCAGCCTTTTTTGAACTCCAAATATTATCTCCTGTTGACACATACAAGCACACACACACTAAAACGGCAGTTTACTGATCTAAGAGCCTTCTCAACCTCTAGACTGCCTGTTGAATAATTTGCTGAATAAGCTTAGTTGATAATGCAGAGTATCACAAAAATCTTATCCCATCTCCAGAAACAGTTATTTATATGTTTAGTAGTCTTAAGTATCGGTACCACCAAATCACTCATCTCACTACCCACCAAAAAGAACTAAGGATACAAATTGCTAACAAAGTCAGCAGAACTTTGTGAAATTTAATAAAGTAGCTGAAAAAAGTCAGAACGCTTATGTACAAACCCTGTCAGAAATTTTAAAATATAAACACATACAAAATTTGTATTATATCACCATTATTTTAATGAAAATTTCAAGTAAAATTAAATTATGTAACAACATGAAGTAAAAAGCATTTTGTTATTAAGGGAATAAAAAAGTTCCACCTTTCTGCAATACTAAGGTGTAAAGTTCTGAATTACACTGGCTAAAGAAGTTTTACTGTTAAGAGTATAACAGAATTTAAGACACCTCTTAGAATAGCAGCATGTTAATTTTTAGCATTTCCTCATACAAGTTATTCAAGATTATATCTCTTCAATTTCATGTTGAATTGTACATGTTTGAGAATTCATAGTTAGATGTTTCTGAATTTAAATTTACCTATAAGACTCCGGTAGTCTCTTAATCTTGAATTTCGTTTTTCCTGTTCCTCACTGACAGATTTCCACTGCAGTTTCATCCTGAAATACTCGTCCCTGAAGAAGAAAGATCATTTTGAAACCAAAGCATGCTCAATCATTTTTTTGCTGTTGTTTAATTTAAGCATTCATTCCACTTGTTATTTGGAACAAACAGGGTGAGAGCAATCTGTTTATGTAACATTTTTACTTTCTTTAAATAGAACAGTCTTGTTAAGGTCTATCAAACACTTCACTGCATTGAATGAACTTTAACAGCTGTACCTAAAGATGTGTCTTAAGAAAAGAAACTTTTAATGTATTTTGTAACCTAATAAAACCGTACTCACGTTTTCCTCTTTTGCAAATTTGCTCTCTCTTCTTTAGTGCTATTCCAAGGAAAATACCCCAGAAGAAATTTCCATGCCTCTTTTCTTAAAGTATGGCAGAGTCCCTAGGGAAAAACAGATAAGAAACGTTAACAAAAAAGAATTTTGGGGGAGGAAATGCTTCTACACAATGCTTCTTGAAGCAACAACATTAAAAAAATCTGTTTTCTCTTTCTACATTGTAGCCAAATCTTATCTACTAAGTATATAACACATTTCCAGGAAAAAGATGGAGAGAATATGATTAAGAAGCAATACAACGTAGACTAGTAAAAAAAATAGAATGAAAACCAGTTTAACATGTCCCACAAATCACAGAAGCACTGGATTCATCCTTAGAACATAAAACAAATTTTACAAAAGGTATTTCTTTATATATTTTTGCTTCACTGCTTGGAATAAAAACCTGAAGGGCATCACAGATACTAAGAAGTTAAAAAAAAAAAGAAGTACCTTTAAAATGTATATATTTAAACATGATGCTGTGTAACTGCCAACTTTTGGTCTCTCCACAAACTTATCTTGAGTACTAGCCTCCTATTTTATTTTACTTTTTTTTTTTTTAAAAAAACAAATAGTTACATCTTACAAAACATGGCCAACAGGCAGATGAACCTTCCATGCAATCAAAAATACCACTGCCTACTCAAGGACACTACTTGGCAGAAATCTAAGTAAAATTCATTTCTATATGATAAAAATGCAGTAGCTGAATCCAATCCCACTTATCAAAAGAGATTCTTCCAACTCCTGTAGTACAGTCACGAGAATAAAGCACTTCTGCTAGAACACTCCAGAATTTACCAGTCCAAGGCTAGTCTGCATGCTGGGGACACAATGCTTGATGCCTCACTTTATTTTTTCACTTACCATTAAGTTGAGGCAAGGAAGATGGTGCTACAAATAGCATCAGTCACTGAAATTTGGTGCTCTAGCCAAGCAGTAACTGAAACTTTTCCAGTAACATGCAAACAATTTAAGAGAAGCACGCTCTTATAAGAGAATCTGCATTTAACATATTGGAAGTTACACTGGTTCCAGAGTCATGAATAACACTGGGCACTCACTCCTCTGGCAATGGACAACAGAGAGGATAGGGAAAACTTCAGCTGCTGGGAAAAAAGGTTTGTAGGAATGTCATGAAGGGTCCTTAACTGGATGCCTCAGGGCAAAAGTATATAGAAGAACAGTCAAACAAGCTGTAAAGGGCCTCAGTTTTGCTTTGCCCTCTTCACAGTACATTCCTTAATACGTATTTTTAAGAAAAAGACTGTAATTTCAGTGTTATTATTCTCTATCCCTGCTTAAACTCCCAGAGTAGAAGACGGCATGCTTATAAACATGCACCGACAGGTGCTCAAAGAATGCATGATTAAGGCAGCTGGATTCCCATTAAAAAAACACTTCAGTTAAAAAAAAAAAAAAAATAAGTATATTGGGTAGAATAGCTACATATAGTTAAATTTTTAAAAAAATGTGCTGCTGAGACTGAATTCCTATTCATGTTGCAGTTCAATAACAAATATCGGTGAATGATCAGTACTGAGGGCAAAATCCAGGTAAACTGTTCAGCAAAGAAGCTTTTGTTGGAAAAAGAAGATAAAATACCCTTAAGAAGAAAAGAATAAAACAGCCTAACACCGCAGTGTTTTTCTTAAAGGCACTTTGATTTCTCCCCTCAGTCACTCAGGCCTCTGTCTTTCCAGCTCACTCCCTTTAGCCATCCACCACGGTAAGATCTCTCTACTTGTACAGCACATTTTATGGTTGCAAGACTCAGGAGGTGTTCAATTAACATTAAATCATTTTTTATAAAGTCTCTCCAACTACACTGACTGCCTTGTGCCTGAAGTCCTGTATATAAAACATTACACATATAAAGGAAACAGTGTAACCATGGTTTGGGATGGAGAGAAAAGAGGCCAAAAGCTAGCCACAGGTCTTGCCGACTTTAGAAAAAACAAGTTACCCCTTTGAATATCGATTGCTTTATGTAGTCAACATTTAAAATTCTTCCTTCGGAATCCATATTCTTAGCCCATTCTTCGGTTGACACAGGCTCTCTTCTGCTAACTTCAGGTTGTTTTCCAAGATCAATCTGAAATAAGCACAAAGGTGTTATATGAATCCCAATGAAATGCTTCAGTATTTTTGATCACACAAATACTACAAGCTTACCAATTCCTTATGTTCAGTTCAACTATATCTTCCCACATGCATATTCAAATTAGCCTTAGATCTTTACAGTTAGTGAATCTACATTAGCAAGTAGCCTGGACCAGTACAGGCAGAAAGAACAAGCCACTTTGTGCTAAGAACCTGGCTATCTATGCTACTATTGCAGATTTTGGAGGAGGTTGTGTGTTTTAAATTGCCTTCCACCAGACACCTCTGAACTGACTTCAGCCTAGTCCCATGGACTGAATGCCTCGAAGCAACCCGAAATGTGTTAGGTATGTTACTGCACAGCAAACAAGGACAATAGGGAGCTTCACTTCAAAAGCACGTTCTCTTAAGAGAGAACAAACTCAGGTTCATGAATGTTATGCCCACACAGTCCAAATAGCATGACTCTAAAATCAAATTTCACTATCCCTCAAGTACACTATCCCTTAAAAACAAATAAAATTGTTTTCAGAACTCCTCATGCCTCAAGTTCCATAGTTCAGCAGTTAGTCTCACTCCAACTTGCGTCTTTAAGCACCAAACAATTCAGCAGGCAGCAATCCTTTATTTTCTAGAATCATTTTGATGATAGTAACCACCAAACCAAATTGTTTTTCACCTCTTGAGAAGTCAAAGGCATTAGACAGATTAACACATACAGGTCAGTACTGTTTTTAATATGTAGTTCACATATAGTTCATACTGCCACTGGCAAGCTATTAACACTATTTTGAGCTCAAGGAAAAACTGAGAAACAGTGAAACACTAGAAACATGAGCTGCTCGATTAGTAGTCACAAGCATTTAAAAATACATCTTTTCCACTGATCTGTAGAAGACAACATCAGGAGCCTACACAAAGCGATTCATGACACATTTACAAGTTCATTCTAGTTTTGGTTCAAGTGATACATCAATCTGTACATTATTTATACACTACAGACATTAATTATCCAATTAGTATTTTGTTTTAATCCTTTTAAACCATCTTAAATCCATTAAAACACATTGAAAAGTTAAAGTGATCAGCCATGAAAGTTCGGTATTAGCTTGCATATCCCAATTTTACTTAATACTGCTCTCTATCTGACCACAGAGGAAACACAGCATGAAGTGAGACAGCTCAGTTTGCAAGTTAGTTATTCTGTAAAATGAGGATAATTGGGATTATCCCTGCTTCAGTTGTGACAATTTTTTAAGCAAAATTTGTACTTGCAGGCATAAAACTGATATTCAAGAAGTAGCTGCTGATCTTACTCTTGTCAACAAATGGAAGGGCAGCACATGCCACAACTGCCAAGCAAACACAACTCCTCAAGCTTCGAGTCCTACAGTTCCTTTAAACATACACATAAAAAGAACCAACACATCTGTACTATATTTATTTACACACTCACTCGTGTAATGACTTCAAATCCTGGTTCTTCCTGCTGATTTATCTTTAGCCCTGGAATAGCATCATTGAGAAAGTCTGCCATTTCTGATGGGGGTCGCCGCTGAGTTGAAGGGTCACTTGATCGGAAACTGTCAAAAATATAGTTTGTGACTTTGGAAAATCTTCCCATTGTTACTATGTATGGATCTTTCTTCCATTTCTGTGTTATAACAAGGAAAACAAGCAAATATGAAAAATCTCAGATTACTTGGAATTCTTGTACTCAATGCAGACAAAAAGTATTAACATCTACAGTAGGTCTCTAAGCTACTGAAGTTTCATGTATAAGTACTTTCATACAGTACACTCATTATACAATAAAAAGTCCGAGATCTTAAGTATTAAGATAATACTACTGATTGATTTGAAAGATTGGATAGCAGTATGCTGATGGATGTATAAGATCGGATTTAGTGTTTACTTCCCTGGGATTAACGCCACAAAACATCGTCCTTCTGCCTACCTTCTCTACCTGCAGAGGAAAAGCATCTTGAAACATCACATACTCCGCTAGCAGTATCACACAAAACTTTTTTTCTGACAACTAAGTCAAGAAACTAATGCAATTCACTTACAAAGATTTTATTTAATTAAATGAACCAGTGGGTCAGAACTCTGGCCTCATTCAATCACTAGAAATTTTGCTACTGACTTTTGTAAGGCCACAAACTCCACCTAATGATAACCAATTTTAAGACTAAAAACCTCTTGAGCAATACTGTGCTCTTTGCTGGTGTATTTCCAGCATCCCTTCAAAACTGTCAAAATCAGGAAAAGAATACTTGGAAATAAGGAAAGCTTAGGAAAGCCTAGCTGATACATTTTGGTAACACCTACATTTTTTCCTTGTTTCAATTTCTAAAACTGTTTGTACCTAAATGTATACAGGCAAAATTAACTTGAATAGGTTTGAAATAGTTCACAGGGAGGTAAAGAAACGAGTAGCATACTAAATTTACAAGTAAGTGTACTTTCTATAGCAAGCAGTTGTTTTAGGATACCATCAACAGTTCCAGAATGGCAATGATTCAGGGGATATTTATGATAGAGAAAGGCTGGCTTTTTTCTTTCCATAAATGGTTCAGAATAATAATAACAAAAAAAAAAAGTCAAACAATGCATACTTGCAGTAAGCCATATGATGGTTCATCAAGGAGATTTTCAAAAGACTGAGACAGAGACTTGTTCTGAGAATTCACAAGAAGAATTCGTTTATCCTGTGGAGATCTGCAAGAAAATTAAAGCATGGGGTTTCTGTAAGTACCACTAGTTTTTCCTGAAAATGTTTTAGAATGTTTAGGGGTTTTGGAAATCACATTTCAGGTTTTATGCGAGGAAAATAGGTTTGATGCAAGACCATTCTTGGCAAAAGTCCACATGCTAACACATTATACCCCAGGACTTTCATGTTCCGTAAGATTGGTCATACTCATTCTCAATTATGTTATTTAGGTTTTCAAAATATTACAATGTTGTACTGAGAAATTACATGTTTAAAATTAAAAGTTGTCTTTCAGAGCAAGTATTTTCTACTTTTGATAGTGGGCAAAGAGGTAACATAGGAAAGGAAATTTAGTGAGAAGACAGTCAACTCCAATACTCACACTGCAACACCTATAATGTAACTGGGCAAATGAAAAGAGCCCATGCCACCACAGGCAGTTAAGGGATTCTTTTACCAATCAGTAAATCTCACCTTAAGATATACTGTAAAACATTACATAAAGGAATACAGACTGCCTTTCAATGTACAAAAGCATATCAACAAATTTCTAACCAACAGAACTACAACACCTACTGTCAATACAATTTTAAAATTTATCCCAGTGAGAGTTTATCAACACCACAGCCATTGTGCTGTGAAACAGGAACACCTCAGCACAGCCACACAAATACACTCTTGTGTAGACTCCAAATGCAAAATGAACACAACTGATTTTACTTAATTCACCGTTTTGGGGTTTGTTTTTTTCTTTTTTATAGTCTTGTACTCCAGGCTTGCGAAGTTGGATGAAAACTATAGCAAAGGTAGCTGGGACTATGCTGCTCCTTTTTCTTTCATCTTTTATATATATATATATATTTTTTTTTTCTCATTCCCTCTACATCCTCTTCACTCCTCTAGTATGGACACCTGATCAATTCATTTATCGGCTTCTGAATCTCCACAGTTTACAGCTTAACATATTACAGCAGAGAGAACAGTTCAGAAGTCACTCTGACGTACAAGCCTTGCAGTTAGTAGCCAGGCTGGAGAAAGCTAAGCGCTTTGCCATCTGATCCTAATCCACTGAACAGACCTTACATTTACAAAATACCTTTTTCTGTTGTTCCCTCCCAAAGTTTAAATCCACTATTTCTAGTTTTAGAAAGGAAAAAATACTTTTATTTTTATGAGTACCTGCATCATCTGCCATGTTATTAAAGTTAAAGATAAGAATTTTTTAATAAACCTTATCTGTCTTCAATTCCAACATGACAGGACACTGGTAACACTGAAGGATATGAAATCCGACAAGAGATCTCATTTTGGAACAGCCAGACACCATAGTCACAGATATGAAGCAGCAACAGTTAATGAAGCTCAACTGGCTTTTGCTAAAAGAGCAGCACAGGGGCACAGGCTGAGTCATGTACCATGCCTTTTCTGAACTAAGAGAACAAAAACTTTATACAATATTTCCATTTTAATTAAACATTTGCTCTGGACAGCTTGTTCAATATGGGCAGCTACTCGGGTAATGTTCAAAACATTTGTGAGCTAGACACTTCAATAAGCATTTATTCATAATACTGCTGCTTAGAAAGGGGTCATCAGTGTGGCATTTTCCTCAATTTTACCCTGGTGCAGCCAAACTAGGAAAAAAAAAATCTCTAAAGCAACAGATTACAAGTATCTTGTTCAGGTTCAGTTACATCACACATACCAATTTCAGCAATGACATGACATTTTATAATGGTGTTAAAGAAATGCAAAAAGCTTTGAGGTAACAGAAAGGTACTTTAGGAGAATGCTCTGTCATAACATCAGTACCTGCTATCTAGATAGATGCAGAGGCGGGAATAACAAGTAATTATATTGCCATGTACTTCCCTATGCAATTCAGAAAACTGAGTAAGCGTCTTTCCCTAAAAGAGACTGTTAGCTTATATACACCATATATTAAAGCATAAGTAACTATTAGGAAAAGAAGGAACATATAAAAAATAAAGTTTTCTACTTGCACAAGTTGTGGCATATTATTTTTGAAGGGAAGGGGAGGGAAGGGATCATACATGACTAGACCACAGAAAGACTTGTGTGCCAAAAATAGATCTTAACTGGAAAAGAGGAATCTAAGAAAACTAAAACTGGAAGTTCCTGTTCAGCTCAATGCTTGATTTCATGCAAATGTAATTTCCATAGCTGCATCAGCTTTCTGCTTTTAAGTTCCCAAACTATCTGCTGTTCCATTCTGCAACACTCAGTACTTTTTCAGGCAGCAGTACTATGGAGCTCAGCATATCCCAAATGCCTGAACATGCCCTCAAGTTTCCTCATCTTCCCCAGCTAGGGAACTCTGTCTGGTAAGCACTGCTGAACCCTCCAGTGGGCACACCTGCAGGATCAGACTGTGCAAGCTCTACGCCCTGCCTTTTTCTTTTAAGAACAGACGCGAGAGCCTGTCTTTCTACACTTTTCTCCTCAGCCTGAGGAGAAATGCTGTTTTGCGCTGTCCCAGCAGGAACATCCACGTTACCTGGCAAGAAGCTATGAAGGGCAAGAATCAAACATCTACTGGATCGAAGAAAAGAACATTAAAGTGCCCAATCACTCACCACAGACCATGTGAAAGAGTCTTCTGAACAGGAACAAAAATCATTATCTGCTCCATTTCCATTCAGGGACTCCCCAGTAAGCACCAATTTTGCATAGCAATCTGAATTACAATTATTTGTACCACGTGACTGTGTAGAACTGGAAGGAACTGAATTTGTCATCCAGGCTTTCCTAGTCTCCAAATGTATCGAGAATATTCTTAATTACCTCTATCTCATCTTCTTAATGCCCTCCTGCTTCAGTGTTCATGAATTTTCCCTCTTGAAAAGCCCACAGAAAATGCTACCAACAGTACCATTTCACCAGCTGGTCTCACCAACTGTGCCACCTTCTCCAAGCAGTTGACAACTTCGGAGTATCCCAAATTCAACCACGACTATACTGCCAAAGCCTTTTGCAAGTCAACTCAGTGACTACACTACGCTCATATCCCACTGGCTTGCACTCCAACCTAACAATTTTACCATGGCCTCAGCTTTACCTGCTTGTAGAAGAAAATTCTGACCTTTTCAATGCTCCCAATATGAGAACAGTTCTCCATAAGCATTCTCAAAGCCACTTCACTATCTGCCTTCAAATCTTTCATCAGAATATGTTGTTGCAAGTGATGCTAAAAAAAAACACATCTAAAAACAACACCTGTTACACTGACGAAATACCTCATGGTTTCCTCATGCTGTATCTACCCTTAGATACCCTGTTGCCTTTTTAAATTATACTTCTGACTATAAGATGAAAGCAGTACATTTTATTTTATTCTGTGTTTACACTGTGCCTGTCAAAAAAAGCTTTTATCCAGGTAAAAGGCCTGGAGGTAACACAATCTAAATACAGAACAAAACTCAAGTATTTAACACCATGATAGGGTCTAATTATGCTTACCTTCAAAAAAACGATTAGAAGAATAAAGATCAAATGTAGTACATATTCCCCATAGCAAGAAATTATAAGGGAACTGAGTTCTGGGGCAAAATTTTTATATGAAAAGTGATTTAATTGAAAATACTGTTAAGTTAACTCACAGGGCAACGTCAATACTCAAATATTTTACTTCTAGTAGGAGATCCACAATTTTAAACAAGTTATCCCATTTAACAGTAGTGGTTCATGAAGTACTTTCACTTTACATCATCTGAGTGTTCATGAAAAGCTTCTCTATCCACTAGAGGGAGCTACACTTCAGCAGATTCTGAAATAGTTTGTAAATTGATCCAAGTTTTAAAGCTTCAGCCCACATTCTGATTGTGTATGTGAAGTTTCAGCTTCAGTGACTTTGATGCCACTAATAGAAAAGGGACATGAAAGTACCTCAAGAAGCATTAATCTGAACCTCATTGCAGAATTAATAAAGTAAACAAACAGTCCATGTCTTAAATCAGAACTAAGAGTTGTCTGATACTTACTCACTCAGCACAACATGATTTTCAAGGCATTTAATCAGGAGTTTGCTATCTCCATGATGAAAGTGAAGAGCTGGAAGCTTCACATCATCCTTCAGACAGAACACCAAATAAGACCATCCCATGCCTTCTTTGTTTTGTTTAATTGATTTCAGATCTGCCAAACTGAACAGGAACGACCACTTGCTTTCTCCATTTGCATGAGCTGTAGCATCTTAAAAACAAAATTACCACACGATTTTAGTTTGACTTCCATATTATCAACTACAAAGCTTTATCTGTCACTGTTCCTAAAAACAAACTAAAAAACACAAAGCTCAAAATCCAGCATTAGTTCTAATAATTAAACATGCACTACTACAATTATTTCTTATTGTGCCTTCTCGTTTTCTACAGACTTAAAATAATAAGCAGTTCCATCAGACTGCTTCCCTAAAGCTCCATCGACAGTTTAAGAAAGCAATCCGGCAGGTAACTGCTGTATCAAGTATCAGCAGCAGATGAATCCCATCAGCACCTCTGCCTGGTAGTAGTACTCATTCGAGCTAAATGTAATATCCATTACAATCCTGTACGTTGTGCACTGCGCACCACGTGCATGTCTTGTCAGGCTGCAGTCAAGACAGAGAAGAGAGAATTGAAAAGCTTCCCCCACACCTCTTACTGTGCAAATATATATAAACTCTATGCAAGAATACTGTGCAAAACTGTATACGTTAAAAACTAAAGGACTGGTTACACTACCATGGGACACAAAATTGCCAGAGTGCCTACAAGGACTCTGGCACATATCCCACTCTACCCTGATCAAATTACAGTAACTGGAAATAAGCAGAAAGTGGCAGAGCATCATCCCTGTCACTAGCGCTCACTAGCACTCACTTTGGAGCAAGATGTACTCTGCCTCATAAAAATGGAAAAAAGTATTACATAAACAAAGACTGTGCTTCACCCCCACACATTCACAATGTTAAGTCCAAACCCTGAACTCATAAATGACTTATGACAACATATATGACAGTTAGCACCATTTAAAACCATCACAGATGGGGGTAAACAAGTGTCTCCAGTTAGACTAAGAGAATCAGAGGAAAAAGTTGACTTTTCCTCTGCTGCTTTGAGTGTCCTGTGGAGAATTTTTTTTTTCTTAAGCACATCTAATGCAACAGTGTAACCTGAATAATGTAGCCATTAAATTATTTTGCCAAAGTACTTTCACTACACAAAAATTGGTTTTCTAAGCTTTCACATGAGACCCAAATACCAATATAACTGTACATTCCATCTCCCCCTGCTGCTCCAATATTGATATTTGAGTATTTGAGTGAAGTACTTTTTTGTCCTTCATTCTCCTTTCTAATAAGGCATCTCGTTCAAATTCCATTTGTTTGAAAGAATTTAAGAAGAGCACAATGCACGTAAAACTGCTGCATCATTTAAAGATCCTGACAGCATGATGTTAGATTTAACATTTACTTTCTATACACTTCTCTACTAATTTAAAGAAGAAATGAGATTGGAAGCAGAAGACAGGTATTCCATTGTGGGCTTTTGTTTTTTTACACACTCATGTACTGCATATAGCAGACAATTCTTCAGTTACAGGTTAATACAAGGAAAAAAGAAAATCCACTTATTTTTGAAGTACCTCCATTTGAATGATGTTTCTTTTTAAAAGAGACTGTGGTGACCATGTCCCATTCTGCTTCATAGCTATTTGGACGGTCTGCTCCTCGGGCAAGTTTTTCTTTGGGAGCTGGAGTCCACTCTACAACAGAGCTGGAATCCTAAGCAAAAAAGGTAACCGTCAAAAAAGCACAAGACATGAAAACTGAGCTAAGAAACAACACAATGCAAGACAGGAAATTTTACCTATGATGAAGACTGAAAGGTTTTACTTAAATTAAGTATGGTGCTAAAATATCCTAGCCTCTCTCACAGACTCTACCAACATAAAACTATATTTAAATGTAAAACTTTAATCTTTCTGCTTTAGTCACATTCTCTTAATACTGCTTAAATATTACTGGTCTTGGAACCTCCACAGACTTCTTTCTTTACTTTGCGTTAGAACAGTGTCTCTCTGTTTTGAGTCTAATTATGAAGAATGAATCACCAGAACCCAGCATAATAGATGCAGGGGGACCAGTGACTGTGATTTGCTTTACACTCATTCAGTCTTTACTATTCCAACAGACAGTTCCCTTCTATTTTACGTATGAACCAAGCACAATCACCTAAATATATATCCCAGTAACCTGAACCAGACTGTAGTCCACAGATGAGATTCCTACACATAGCTATTAATACTGATAGTCACGTAAAGAGATTTTGCTTCCAGTTATGGGATCATCTACCCAAAAGTTACCACAAAATGGAAACAGAATGAAAAACACAACTAACGAACATACCTTTCCAGCACAGAGGATATTAGAAGTATCCAAAGTATCATCCAGTGGCCTCCAGTCCACTATTACTTCATTTTCCTACAATACAAACAATCTATGTAAAGTACACATCTCCCTATATACCCAGAGTATGATTCAGGTATAACTTATATACATATTTAAAAGATGCAGATGATGTCAAACATTACGCAATGTTCATTCATTAATGAATTCCAGTACTTGAGAACATTTGAGATTTAGCAAATATGTTTTGTGCTTGGCCAACAAATATAAGAAGTTTCCATAATTGTATCACACCAATACCTTTTCTATGACACGTAGTACTCCTGATATTAAGTTGTCCTGATCATCGTTTTTTCCGCAGGATGAATGAATGCAAACTCCTTCTTGCTCATATACGACCTATAGTGAAGAAGAAATAAAAGATTTTAAAATTTTATTTCCTGTTATATTGGCATTTTGATTCACCTAGTTAAGTTGAAGCAGTCAACTAGCAGTGGTTACAGTTTTCTACCTCTACTTTTATTTCCCCTCCTAAGAGTCTTTCACATAAGTCAAGAAAAAATAGAAACTGGAGCTGATTAATTCTATTCTCTAAGCGGTAAGTTTGAGCACTACACAGCATTTAAAACATTTGAAGGCTCACTTACATAGTTTGCCTTCTCCCCACTTGTTACCTGAGCACATTGAAATGATAACCTAAATTTACACTAAACTGTCCGTTATTTAGTTTACTAAAGATGAACTCCAAAGACATTTAAAATTGCAGCCTTAAATTAAATAACAGCCACATACACTCAGGTTGAACAGCAAAGGTTCCATTGCAAAGGTAGAATGTGAGAATCACCTGAGAGTGGCCTGCAGGACTGTGCACTGCCCACCAAACCTCAGCAGTCAAATGTTAACAGAAATACATCCAAGGGCAACACTCCTCATAGAATTCTGATAATGCTGTTAATATAATAAAACCAAGATTTTTTCTGTCAAAATTCAGCAGGTTCTTCAAAGCTACATCCTATATAAGAGTTGCTAAGAACCTTATAAACAACGTAAGTTCTTTTTTAAATAACTCTTCAAGAGAAGATAGAAAAGTCCCTAATACATCAAGCTAAGATTTTTGGGAAGTGAAATACATAAGAAGTAACAGTGATTTTCTATAATAATGTCAGGTTTTCAAACCAAGCAGCAAACACCGCTTTAAGAAATACATATTTTTTAAAGCAAAGTAAAATTATTTCTTAACTTATCAGGGAGAGAGATTACATTTCTTTAGTACTAAAATATCATTATCTCTTCTTCTCAACTTACTAATTCATCACATTTTTTAAATCATCGCAATTGCAGTCAGGCCAGTAAGCTACAAGTTTAGGTATGTAAGCTTAACAGCGCTGAAAAAATACCAATAAAACTCTGATTTACTTCTCCTTTGTTGTATATATATTTCTTAAATTTCTCTTCACAGAAGCAAGAAATTTCTGAAGTGTCAGGTTTAATCACAAAAATACTGCTTGGAAGAGACCTCTAGAGGTCACTTACTCTAATCTACCTCTTGAAGGATTATTGCCAACACTTTATCAAATTCCTTTCCAACTTGAATGCTTCTTTCCTGTTCTCTATTGCGGGTTTTCCTTTTTCTACCAAAAATGATCCCCCTTTTTATCTACCAAAAACCTGCTTTGAAATTCAGTCCCTCTTTAAACTCTGCAACTTTGTACATTCATTTCAGTTTTACCTTCTAGTTTTTGGATCCGATCTATCACCACAACTAGTTGTAAGTACGAACCAAGAAGCGATCAATCACTGGGACAGCTGTTCCAGACAAACCACGTGTTTCAGAGTTGCTCTGGTAGACCCGCATTTCTGCCAGTAATTTTACTAATTATCAAAGTACACCTCCTCAATCTAGGAACACTTGGTCTAATGTTTTATACCAGTTATTCCATGCCATCAAAGCAGCCCTACTACTAACAGTGTAACAATTCATGCTTTTATTATTTTCCATCCACTGATCTCTCAGAACTTTTCCTTTCACAGGAAAAGACAAAGTGACCCTCATGCCCTGGTTCTCTGACTCCATGCCACAGCGGTCACCTAACTGGAAAGTCCTGCATTGCTCCACACATCTATTCCTGCAATGTAATCCCACATTGCTCTGCGTAACAGATCCACTTCTGTTATAACATGATGAAATCAAAGAACCAGAAACATGCTCAGAAGAGGACATCTGTAAAACAGAGCACCTTCCACAATGCAGTTTATTTCCTTCCTACAATTACTCACAAAAAAGTTTCTCCAAGTTTCAAAGGCCAGAAAGTCAAGTTGTCAGGTTTTATCCTTATTTAACAATAGATACAATCTTGTATTTATTTTTTTCCAATTGTTATCAAGTATTTAACACAACTGAGCTTACAGTGCTTTAAAAAAAAAAAACATAAACTTGTTTCAATCATTGAAGAAGACTGAGTCTCTCCAATGTTTTCATAAATGACTTGGATGTAGAGCTAGAAGGTGTTTCTGTTTCGAGTAAGTTTGCAGACAACAACGGGGAGAAGTTGTTGACTCAACTGAGGGTGGAAACGCCTCGCAGAGAGATCTTGACAAATCAGAGAACTGGGCAATCACCAGCAATATGAAGTTTAACAAGAGAAAGTGCTGGATTCTGTACCTGGGAATGGGCAGCCTTGGCTTTACATACTGATTGGTGGGGTGAGAGGCTGGAGAGCAGCCCCACAGAAATGGATCTGGGGGTTCTGGTTGACAGCAAGCTGAACACAAGCCAGCAGCGTGCCCTGGCAGCCAGGAGGGCCAACCGCACCCTGGGGTGCATCAGGCCCAGCACTGCCAGCCGGGCGAGGGAAGGGATTGTCCCGCTCTGCTCTGGCCTCACCTCAAGTACTGTGCGAAGTTTGGGTGCCACAATATAAGCACATAAAATTATTAGAAAGCATCAAAGCATCCAAAGGAGGGCTATAAAGAAGATCTAGAGGGCGAGGCACATGAGGAGCAGCTGAGGTCCCTGAATTTGTTCAGCCCCGAGCAGAGCAGGCTGAGGGGAGGCCCCCTGGCGGCCTGCAGCTCCTTCACGAGGGGAGCGGAGGGGCAGGCGCTGAGCTCTGCTCTCTTGGGGACAGCGACAGGACCCGAGGGAACGGCATAGAGCTGGGACAGGGGAGGGTCAGGCTGGGGGTTAGGGAAAGGTTCTGCACCCAGAGGGTGCTCGGGCACTGGCACAGGCTCCCCAGGGCAGTGGGCACAGCACTGAGCCTGCTGGAGTTCAAGAAGTATTTAGACAACGCTCTCAGACACAGGGTCTGATTTTTGGGTGGTGCTGTGTGAGGCCAGGAGTTGGACTTGATGTTTCTTGTGGGTCCCTTTCAGCTCAGGATATTCTGTGATTCTAAGTCATACTTAGGTGGTAGCCTTGAAGATGCAATTACGTAACTAGTTTGAAGAAAGATATGGCATCAATCTTACAAAATAATACCTAGAAAGTGCTTTAACAATTTATTCCATTACAAAACATTTTGTAAGTCATCATATTTGAATTATCTGAAATACTGAGTTGCTCTCTTTAGCTGCACTTTATGAAGTAATTACATAACTTAATATGAGTAAGTTGATTTTGAGAGTATGATTTTATAGTGGTAGCACTTGAAGATTGGCTACACTTGGCTGTGTTTCACACAACGTTCTTAGCGAGCTGAAAACTCAAAAGTTCCACGAGTATTCTTACAGCACGTTACAGCAAGATGTAATTTATGACTTATTTTTGTTTTCTTGTATGACGGCAATGGCAAGCTATTAGTCAATTAAAAGACGAAAAGCAACATTAAATTACACATACAAGTACTAAGGAAAATATTAAATTATAAGTTAGTATACCAATAGTTAGATTTGAATAAAAGCCATCCCTCAGTAGGCAATCATTAAAACACTGCATAGCTTGACCCGGCGCACCGTGCAGCCCACAAAGGTGTCTGCTCAGTGCCTCGCAGCCCAGCGATCAGGCGAATGTCTCATCACCATACACGGACTTCTTAAATGGCCAAGAAAATAGATGTTTCAAAACGAGGCAGTTGCAGCAAGTACTGTCTCTTGCCTGAATAGCATGTTACTGCAAAACACATATAATGGGAACCTTTAAAGAGGATGAGGAAGAACAGACAGAAGATGCTGGAGGACAACCAGAAGCATCATTAAAATAGTTAGGACTTTTGTAGCATGTGCAACCAAAATCTATGTAGTGAGCTCCTGGTACATAGAGACAGTGAAAGAAGTAGATATGAGCAGGGCAGCATAATGAGCTCCAGCTGCCCCATTTTTAGCAGTTAAATTAACTGTGACCCCCAAAACATAATTTATAACCCTATCAGAATTACCTGTCAACACCCTCTGTGCAGTAAAGCATCTTGTTATCCTTTAAATCTTGATAATTTTTTGGCTTCAGTGACAGGTCTGATCTAGAAAGGTCTCGTTATCCGCTACGTGCAAGAACTCAGCAGTTTCAGGAGCCCCACCTGTTCAGTTTGTTGACTGTGCTTCTTGTATTACAAGGCAGGAAGGCGTGCTACTACCTCACCTTGGTTTTGTACTATTCCTTATTTTACATATTTCATCACGGTCTCTTTTTTCAAAGGCAACAAGTAGGTGGCCTCTAGCTTAATCTTTCATTTTCTTTTCGTATGATTAAAGCCATCGCTTTTACTTCCTCTAAATCCATACATTAACAGCCCCATCATGAAAAAAGCTGAAGTCAATAAACACACAGCAAAGGTGACTAGATAAGTTGACGTGCCCCTAGGATTTTAAACCCAAAGGTACTCCTCTCCCCAGTATTACAGCCCTTCCGCTCATCCACCCCCACGGCCACCAGTAAGAAACCTGTGCTCTGCAGAGCCAAAGGACCGGTCGTGGAAACAAGACCCCAGGGAAGCAAAGCAGCACACATTACTTACCTGCTTGAGGCCAGAAAAGTTGTCCAGCCATGAAACACCTAACTACACTGATTTAAACAACTGTATTTGCTTTTTTCTACACCTGTTTGAAAGCCTATGTTGAACTGTCTGAAGTTCCTTGGGTTTAGATGTTATTACACACCTCAGAAGTCAGGCCCTGCTAGTCCCACAAGAAAAATGAAATGAAGAACAGAAGAACATTCAACACAAGCACACACAAATGCAACCAAAACAAATGAAGATGTAATGTGACAAACTAAACAACTTTACAAATGACTTAATTTTAAACACATTTGAGTTGTCTTGCAACTGCACATATAATTATTCAAAGGTTTTCAGACATCTTATAACTTACAGACAGCTGTGAAAAAGTTTCTTTAATACCACAGTAAAATAAGAGTAACCAAAACCAGGTTTATCCATCTATGATATCCTTAAGTTCTTCAAATGTTTAAAGTAAGTATTATCATCATCCAAGGAGAGCTATCACTATAAAAGCATTCAGTTGGCAACTGTTTCCTTAAAAAAATGGTGGAAAAAATCTTTAAGTATTTTTTAATAATCTTAAAATTTCACGCTTGCAGGCTGTTAAGCATGAAATTGTACCACGTCTACTTTCCTAATTCTATAGAATGAAAACGAGACACACTGCCTATTTGATGCAGAAACTTGCCAAAAGTTATAAAATTGATACAAGAGTTCCCAAACACTGCTAAGCCACCTGTTTTGTTTGTTCCTTTTTTTCCTGTAAATACAGGGAAAATAGCCACTGCTTGACCTGTTTTGTTTTGTTTTTTTCCTCCCCTGTAAGTACTACAAAAGTCAAAGGCAAATTCACAATTCATCCCAGTCAGTCATGAACAACTCTGTGCCACGAGGGGACAGCAGCTATTCTACCAAGTAAACTGACAGAGGGTCCACAGAAATGGAACCACGGCACAAAATTGAGGAAAGCAGCAGAAGAGCTGTTTACCACCTCCTATGAAAAGCGGAAGGAAGAAGCAGGATGTCGGCTCAGTTTACCCAAGACAGCCCCCTGAGAAGCACCCTCCGCTGTGCTCCCCTGGGACACATCATGGCCTATGCTCGTTCAGGTTATGGAAAACTGTTCAAGTATTTATAATCCCTGTCCTGCAGAATAACCTTCTGAAGTCCCACTATTATCCCAGTAATATTTTCTGAGAAACAGGAGGCATTCTTAATATTGTAGGGGCAGAGCACAGAATTTTCATTTTATTTTATGTCTAGCTCACTATGCTGCTTAAAATAAGGACTCAATGGGCAACGTTTACAGCATTTATTACCAGGGACATGTATCAGTAGGCTTTCACTAAAACCACACCAACAATTACAACATATGCCGGAACACAAGTAAGGTTTTGGATTAAATGCTTGTCTTTTAAAGGCAACGTATGGCCTTGTGCAACCATCTAGTGAGAGACTGACAACACTGCACCCAAAGACAATGAGATGTAGGCAACAAAAAAGGAGAGCTACTGCACACCCGAGCACTCCTGCCCTCCTTACTTGCCGTTTCCCGTCCTGTCTGTGCTGGACACAAAGTACTAGCTGACATGAGCTGACAACGTGAGCCTGCAGCCCAGAAAGCCAACCATACCCTGGGCTGCATCAAAAGCAGCATGGACAACAGGGCAAGGGAGGGGATCGTCACCCTCTGCTCTGCCCTCATGAGACCCCACCTGGAGCCCTGCGTTCAGCTCCACGGCCCCCAGCACAAAAAGGACATGGACATATTGGAGCACATCCAGAGGAAGGCCACAAGGATGCCATGAGGGCTGGAGCATCTCTCCTATGAAAACAGGCTGAGGGATCTGGGATTGTTCAGCCTGGAGAAGAGAGGGCTCTGGGGAGACCTTGTTGCGGCCTTCCAGTGCCTAAAGGGGGCCTTGCAGGAAAGCTGGGGAGGGACTCTGTCAGGGAGGATAGTGATAGATAGGACAAGGGGTAACAGCTTTAAGCTAAAAGAGGGTAGGTTTAGATTAGGTATAAGGAATAAACCCTTCCCTCAGAGGGTGGTGAGGCAGTGGCACAGGCTGCCCAGAGAAGCTGTGGATGCCCCATCCCTGGAAGCGTTCAAGTCCAGGTTGGATGGGGCTTTGAGCTTCGGATGGGGTAGGAGGTGTCCCTGCCCAAGGCAGGGGGTGGGAACTGGGTTGTCTTTAAGGTCCCTTCCAACCCAAACCATTCTGTGTTTCTGTGATACCACATGCACTCATTGTTAGTACCTCGAATTCCTCCTCTTACCTCTGTCGCACGCCAACAACCCATCAAACGCGGAACATTTCAGAGAGTGGAGAAGCACTGCAACTCTACCAACTAGTCCCATCTTTCAGATACTTCATATTCTCTCCCCATATTCTTGATGACATTCTCCTGTCCTGCCACAGTACGAACTGGGACTACTGTCACTCTGCCAGATGCCATCCAGTTTATGACAGACACAGTCTGTAGCACTGGTGCAGCGAAACAGCCACCACGCTGGGGTCAGTGAGCAATTGCGGCAATGTGCAAGCCTGGACTCTAACAGCTTTTCAACAGTGGTTCTTTCATTTTTGCCTTACATTACAGCACCAGGTAAAGGACCTCATTGTGGATTCAACAGCTGAAGTAGCAAGCAGGCATGCTCATAAGAAAGTAACTCCATTAGAAAGTCTGAATGCTCCCCAGACTACAAATTAAGGAAAAAATTGGTCTGTCTGCAAACATTAACGAGATGCTTATCAGCTGCTGTATCTGTTATTTCCAGATCCTGACAGAAGGTAAACAGAACAAAAGATGCAACACCGAGGAAACAACAACAGGCCAATAAAATAAATCCAATTTAGTCAATGGCTGCTCTGAGATAGCTTACATCAACAAAACATAATAAAGCCAAGCTCTAAACTAAGCCAAGTCAGAAGTAATGGATCTCAATTTAAAGATCTGCATCGTGCTGCTTTCATTTCCACCTCCCTCTCTGGAATAGCTGAGGTTTCCCCAGAGCGCAGTCACTGCTGAACTGTCACTGGGCACGTCCAAACTGCACCAACAGCCCGCTTCCAGTGCCCAGAGACCACTATATTCGAGTGCTCTGCAAAGCATCGAGCTAACATTACTGACCAACAGCATCTTTTGCTCCAAAGATACCCAAGAACTTCTGGCATTTGAATTTAAGGTTTAGTAAGAGCAGAAAATCGTCCCCTCGTACGTCTTGTTTGCTGCACCTATGGCTCAACCTGTTTCCTAAGACAGTAACATTTCTCACCCCGCTGGTCTTAGAAGCATGATACTCTCACACCAAGTTTCTAAGCGGGCAGAAAAAAAGCACAGATATTCATATTGTGATAAACACGACAAAGCTCCCAACAGTGGGAACCACATATCAGTGGAAAGGCCTCCTGCTTTCCAACAGTAAGGTTTTCAAGTTCTGCCTCTGCAAGTTTCTGGAATCAGGTATTTCTGCTACTTATACAACAGCTGCGGGATATCAGTGAACGTACAAGTCTAGGGTAAGTGCTTGAGACAGAACACAGCATTTCTACCACAAACACTTCTGCAAGAGAAGTCCTTAATGAGTAACAATACAGTGGAAAGAATATACAAGAACTTCAGAATGATCAGTGAACTGCTTTAGTCAAACATAATGAAACCTTAGCTAAATTAAACAGAGGCAAAGGCAGGCAGAGGCTTTGTTCACAGAGAAAACCTATGAAGTACAAGATATTCAGCAAAGATTACGATTCTATCCATAGTAAATGATAAAGGGTGAAAGAGATATAATGAAGACTTTAAATCAAGTGCTTTATAAAACAGCACAGCCCACAGAATAAGAGAGTCGAAGCCCCAACATTCAACTAGTTGATGGTGCAGCAAAACACTGCTTACATCTGCGTATATCTCCATCTGTAAGTCTGCTGCATCCGTGCCAACAAACTACCTAGGGGACACAAAGCTTATTTTAACAGACCGTATTGTAAATCTTTGTTGATCCTAATATTAAAAAAAACCCTCAACCGCACCCCCCCAAACACTACTGCTTTTACATCACAGTTTAGGAACACGTACGGTGCTACTTGAACTCTTGCAGTTGCTCTACACTGGCCAAATAGCTGCGCTTCGACCACGATTTAGCTTCCAGAGGAAGGGCACAGGCAAATGAAAAACAACTTCTGACAGCTCGTGTGCCAACTAGTAATTTGAGGACGACCTAACAGCCCATATGCTGAAGATAGACTCAACTCCAAGAACATGAAACAAAAATCATTACTGTCTTTAGACCAGCTGTAATAATAGCCTATACGCTGACAGGCTAAATTTATACTTGTCCCCATGCATAACTTCTTGCCTCGTTTTCTAACACAGCTTTCTGTTATAAGGGTGCAAGACGGTCCAAAGACTTCTCTGAAATCAGGGAAAAAGAATACCACTTGCTAAGCAACAAGAGGTAATATACCTGCTTTCATGTCAGAAGCACTGAAACCAAAAGACCTCGCTACCAAGTTACATACAGAAAAACCTAGAAGCTCTAAGAAAGGGCAAAGAAAATAAAGTTCACACTGTTCTAGGGCAAGTGGTCATTAATAAAGGATGAGTCAGGACTCCAGAACTCTTCGGTGATAACCTCAGTCTTCTGGAATTGAGTTAACTGTACGGAGAAAAGCACTGAAAAGAATCTTCACAGTAACAAAATAGGACAAAATCCTAAGGAAAGCAGTACATACGGTTACATGAGGTGACTAAATTTACAGTTCATACCACATTCACATATGAAGCAAAAAGAGGTAAGACAATATGAAATAGCCGAGTTGTGAACCCATTGCTTTTAATGACGTCTGGGAAATACACACGACGTAAGGGGAAAGCGAACAGGGTGCAACTAAAACCTCCAACCTTGCATGGTTTGCTGAAATAAGATTTCATGAGGTCTGAGACAACACAGGCTATCCCAGGTATTTAATCTATCGCCCCACACACTCTGCGGAATTACCTTGTGTCATATTTTTCAAAAAAGAATGTATACATCAGAATACACCCCTTTCATGTTACTATGCCAAATGAGACTAAAGCACCCCACAAGGTAGTACCTACCACTCCTCCAGACACCTACCACCTGCGATACCTCACTAAAACACCGCACAGCCAGAAGGAAAAGTGGAATCAATTTAGGACACTCATAGTTTGGAAATATACCGAAATGCAGAATGCCTTATATGAAAATATTGAGTCTGTACCAAGTTACACTGTTTATTCCACCTGGAGTGAAGGCTTACTAGTTTGTGAGCCCATCTAAAATCCTGCTGATGTCCAAAGAAAAAAATTGTGGTCCAGTACATTCCCCAAACTAAAAAAAAATGAACCCAGCCAAAAATAAATGCATAGTTTTATGTATTTTTTTTTTTTTTGAGCTTGCTAAATCATATCACTTAGAGATCAAACGAGTATAGTATCCAAGCAAGCAGAAGCACAACACGCAGGTGGGGAGAGCCACAGAAGAGTGAAACCACTTCTAATGACAGGAGCGAAACTTCAAATCAGCCACTTTGTGAGGTTTTAGAAAACACAACTGTCACTTTGCTCTCTGTATGAAGAGCTTTTACTCTGTTGAGATACCATAATAAAGTACTTGAACACTAAGGACACAACTAGAAGTTGTGTTAACAAGCTGCATCAGCATTGCAGAAGGAGAATACTCAGAACAGAATCTTGCAACTTAAATGACTTACAGAAGTCCCAAGTAAACAAACTAATAAAAATGTGAAAAGATATTAAAATAATTACTAACACCCAATAAGCTACTGAACTTTTTAAACGGTCAAAAATCACAAATTTCATTTAGGTTGGATTTTAAAGAGTGACAAGATTTCAAAGTTTATTTTCCAGACTTTTTGGAAAGACATCAAGAGAGCTGCACTGAGAGAGGCATAGCCAGCAGGTCAAGGGAGGTGATTGTCCCCTTTCTGCTCTGCCCTTGTGAAGCCCCACTTGGAGTGCTGCATCCAGGTCCAGGGCCCCCAGTACAAGAAAGATGTGGGCCTGTTGGAATGGGTCCAGAGGAGGGCCACGAAGATGATCGGAGGGCTGGAGCACCTCTACTGTGAGGAAAGGCTGAGAACTGGGGAAGGCCTACAGAAGGGAATGGTCCATTAAGACCTCATTGCGGCCTTTCAATACTTAAAGGGTTCTTATAAAAAGGATGGAAAGGGACTCTTTACTCATGTAAATAATGATAGGACAAGGGGGAATGGTTTTAAACTGAAAGACGGGAGATTTAGACTGGATGTTAGGAAGAAATTCTTCACTCAGAGCGTGCTGAGGCCCAGCCACAGGCTGCCCAGAAGCTGTGCATGCCCCATCCCTGGAGGTGTTCAAGGCCAGGCTGGATGGGGCTTTGGGCAGCCTGGCCTGGTGGGAGGTGTCCCTGCCCATGGCAGGGGGTTGGAGCTGGGTGGGCTTTAAGGTCCCTTCCAACCCAAACCATTCTGTGATTCCATGACATTTCTCAGTGAGATGAGTATCCCTGCATCAAGACACCAAAAGCCCTTAACAAAAACAGTCTGTTTCAATTTCAGGACTGATCAGAGAACGACCACAACAGCAGCCTTCCCTCACATACGCGAGGGCAGCATTTACCTCTCCGGCAGCAGCGGGCAGGTCGGCGCGCCCACCTTCACCCTTAGCACACCTCAGAGCAGTCACAACCCCCCCCGGGCAGCCCCGAACACAGCCACCTCCCCCGCCGCCCCTGCGGACACAAGGCCGCCGCACCGCACCGAGGCGGCTCCTGGCCGAGCCGTGAGGCCCAACCCCGGCGGAGCGGGCCGCGGAGGGGCCGAGCCTCGGGGCCGGGCCCCGCCGGGAGCGGCCTCCCCCCGCCGCCCCCCGGATCCCGTCACGTCCCGCGGCGGCCGTTACCTTGCCGCTCGGAGGCGCCGCCATGTTGCCTACGAGTGTTTATGGTGACGTTGCGCTCCTCACGTGCTGCCCCCCCCGCCCCACAACAAGCCCCGTCAGCCCCTCGGCCGCCGGCGCATGCGCGCTCGGGTGGGGACCGCCTGCCGGCGGCCGCCCTCTAAGCCCCGCCCCCCTGGAAGCCCCGCCCGCGTAAGCCCCGCCCCCTTGCAACCACCTCTCCTCCAGCCCCACCCCGTCGAGGCCTAGCTGGGCCATTTTCCTCAGCCCCCTGGCTGTAGTTACGGAAGCACGGAGCCGTTCTGATACTGAGATTTAGTCATCATCACCTTGAGATTGTGCTTAATCAGTGCTTTATTGCAAACTGGACATAAAATCACTCTCCAGTTGGTTCCGTTCCATTCTTCCACAACATCAATACTACCGAAATACCAGCCCGTACGCGCCATCAGGCTGCACTAATGCCAGATTTCCCCTGTCATTTTGCAGATGAGATTTCCCTTGGCTTTCAACACCTAACACATTTGTATTCATAGTGGGATAAAGCCAAATTTTAATGGCAATCTCGACAGCGTTAGCAAATGTTCAGCATTTGGATGCGTGCAGGTTTACAAACTGAAACAATTCTCCTGCTGATATCAGCAAAGTTTGATTCGTCTTCTTTACCTGGAAAAGCACATAATGTGTCTTACTACTTAAATATAAAAAATAATAATAATAATAATAACTTAAAGTCTGATTAAATAATTACCTTTAACTCCTAAGTCTGAACTATTTGGTCCCACTGACAGCCATAAATCAAGTTGGATTTTAAGACTACGTTTTTTATATTCCAACACCTTATAAAATGTTTTGAGCAAATAGTGTGTCCCCCACATTGTGTAACCCTAATGTTGTTTCCTCAAAACACACGGATGGGATGCTCACAGGGAAGTGGTTTTGTATTCTGGAGGAGTGAAAGTAATTGGACCTTTTTTGTTTCTCATAAAATGGCAGTATAATTTGCTTCTGGGTTCTCAAATTTAAAACTCTTTAGCTAGATCAATACCCATACCGTACTTTTAACCGTTGAAAAACAGACTTTTGTAGGTTGTCTGGTACATCTCGCTACTCAAAGCAGGACAGATTTTGTAGTTGTGTCAGATTGCTACTAAAAATTACTAAGATGCTGAGATGTGGTACTGTTAGAGACTCTATATAAGAGGTGAGTGGTGAGGAACAGCTACTGTGTGAACAGAGCGATCTCTGCGTGAACATGTCAACCTAACTTAGGAGTGGGCTGTGTCAAAAACAATTGGGAAAGCAAAGGAGTTGCTCCAGGCACTCTTTGTGAGGGAAGAAGGGTTTTGTGTACAGTGGGGGTACAGGGGTACAGTGGGTTTGTGTATCTATGCACACAGCCAGAGTTGCTTTGCCAAACATGGAACTATGACTCAAAATAATGGCAAAAGTGCTCTACAGAAGGGTAAGAGAAGAGGATCACTTAGCAGAGGGCAGGCTAGCACAGAGAAACTCAGCAAAAATGTTTGAAGGAGGTGGAGCTGTGAAAATATCCAGGAAGTGGTAAATTATTTCTAGACTGATTTTCTTAAATGTTTTAATGTAGATAAAGACAATTTAGTTAGGACTGGTTATTGTTGCCAGACTTGTGCTGAGGTAATCAGTATTTGTCTAGGGAACTGTAGCTCACTCAAAACCTGAGCAAAAAGACAAAAAGCTATTTTCCATTATTTACTAAGAGAAGCAGCACCTAGGGCTTTGGACAATGAACTTGGAGAAGATGAGTTATAAGAAAGGTACCCTCTTCAAAAATCACTGACCAGCAAATTCTGGATCATTCCTGAAGCTCAATGGAGCCTGAATGCCTATACCTAACATCACAGTGTCCTGGATACAATGTCTCAAGACGAAAAATAAATAAATAAATAAAATAATTAAAAACAAACAAACAAACAAACAAACAAAAACATGAGAAGACAATGACCAGGCTTCTTAGCTTTGAGACTTTATGTTCCGTTGATGGAAATGTGTTCATTGCAGCTTCCTTCTCCTTCCACCAGACATAGGAAATGAGTCTCTGTCAGCAGATTCCTTGGTGAGCGTTCAACAGTTCCCACAGGACTCTTCCTGGGACTCCTTTCGCACTGCAGTCCTTTCACAGAGTCCCATTCACAAGAACACAGAATTTTCTTGGTCACACAGAATAATATAATCCCTAAAATGCTTTACCACTTTCTAGCTAGTTTCCCAATCTCCCAGACATTCCCCTTGGGCCATTCTCCCTTGTTCTTTTGCAAACTGTCATTGCATAACAACGAGCATGTCATTATTCAAGATGGAGAGCAAAATGACTCTTTGCTGTCAGGTTGCAATATCACAGGATCCCAGAATGGTTGAGACTGGCAGAAATCTTTAGAGATCACTTAGCCCAGCCCTCCTTTTTAGAGCAGGATCAACTAGAACAGATTGCTCAGGACCTTGTCCAGTTGGATTTTGAGTATCTCCAATGATAAAGACTCCACAACCTCCATGATCAAGCTGTTCCAGTGTTTGACCCCCCTTGGAGTGAAAAAGATACTTCTTACGCTTACACACATTTTAATGTATTTCAGTGGGTGCCTTTTTCCTCTTGTTCTGCTACTGGACACCACTGAGAAAAGTCTGGCTCCATCTTCCTTAAGGCCAGTAAAAGCACAAGGTGGCATTACATAGATTTATGCCAGCTTCCAGCCCCTTGCACACTGCACAGATGGGAGTCTAACGAGGAGGGTACCATCAGCTCCGTGGCCCATGCTTCTTTGGATTTTAAGTAGCCATCTGCTCGGATAAGGAATCTTCTGCAACATAAAGGTAGTCATTGACTGTGCAGCCAGAAAGAGTTCCTGGCTTTCCTGTGGTTTCTATTGCTGTCACAGCTGCAATTGTAGCTATTATTGCTATGCCAAGAGCTGCAGCAGCTGCTATTGTTCACACAGCTATTTCAGCAGAGCTCCAGGCTCCATTCCTGTATTCAGAAGTGTCATCTGCCCACATGCCCAACCACATGAAAACCCGGCCTGCACAAGACAAGTACAGATTCTGTCAAGTCCTTCCATCACAGGCTTAATTTGTACAAACAAAAACCTCACAGCAGAGAAACAAAGACACAGTGCCAAAAAACAAAACAAAACAAAAAAAACACCACCAACAAAAAACCTTCCCGTGACCTTTTTTTTTTTTTTTTTTTTTTTTTGCTTACAGCAAAAGGTTATGTTTCAAGATTTGCTTTGACATATGCAACCCATAATTTTTCCAGGCCACCCCAGTTTGTCGCAGGTGACAAGCAGAGAGTAAATGTGGTGCTGTCTTGGACTGCAGTTGCAGCAGAACACCCCGGAGGAAGTTGCAGTCCAGGCTTGAGTTCCTCATATTCTAAGAGGTGCCAGTCCTCAGCATGAATTATATCACAAAGGATATTCCAGGATTTAGCTGTCACATGTTCTCATTTTCCACATACAAGAGGAACAGAAAATAAAATAAACCTCCCATCCTACTTCATAATTAAAAGAATAAAAGGGAGACCCAGCTGCAGGTACATGAAATAAACCAAGCAAGCCTAGGGTACTGACCTACTGTCATCCTTGGTGTTTCATCATTAGCATGCTTCTGTGTATAACTAAGGTCCGTACCCTTCAGGTTCCCTACAGGCTAATATCTAGATACAGTGTGGTGAACACACAGCCATCGCAAGCAGGCAGCATATAAAAGTTCTTTAAAAGTGAGCAGATGGTTTAGGCACATGGATGAAAAGTTGTACTGTGCCATTTGCTCTCAAGGCCAGAACTCCTTATGCCTAATTTACACAATAAAAATAAAATGTAGCCTCTGGGACTAACTAGGGTCTTATAAACTCAGTTATCGTCTTTCCCGGAATGTAGAAGCCAAGAGACTCTTTCCTATCTGTTCCTTTAAAAAAAAAACATGCAACACCAAAACTGTGGAAGTCGAGCACACCTGTATATTTATGTTCCATGCTCGGCTTCCTTCTGCTGCAGGTTAGACAAGGACAGAGACAAAGGAACTAAGCAGACAGACTGAAATTAAAAGGAAGGAAATCCCTTTCCCCACTAGTATTTATTTGCATTTGGAGTGTGAAGGAATGGAGACGTATAAGATATGAAGGCAGTACACAAGATGAGGAGCTTTCTTTAACCATTTGTAACATGTCACATTTTATATATACATAACCATAGCTGTGAGTTTGTGAACCAGATTTTTTTTTTTAATCTGTGCATATCGTGTATTAACAGAATTCCAGAATATGAAACAACCTAAAACATACAAGAATCAATATAAGAAAAAATTACAGTTGTTAAGACTGGTGACAAGTTTACAATGACTCTGCTCTCTTGGTGGGACAAGACATTTTATTTTTATTTTTTAAATATGAAACAAGCAGAACAGACACCGACACGAAATGCTCTGCATTTGCCATGCAAGGAAAGATTCATGATTGCATCAGCCTCCAGAGAGGAGCTGGAAACTATCCGAGAGTGATGACTAAACAGAAACTGATCTGTTGTTTGCTGAGCTGATTGGCATAAACCAGCATTGCCAGAGTTAGGAATTCAGAGAGCAAAGACAAGCAGTAGTACCCCAGTTGCTTCTACATATGCATTACAACACCACCAACCAGAAACATTTCCCAGAACGAGCAGGAAACTAACGGAACAATTGTTTTAGGGTGGGGGTAGTCAGTGCTGTATTTCCTCTTAATTGCTCAGAAAGCAATGCTAGGTAGGAGTCTCGTCATTAATTCTTTCCTTCTCTAATTTGCCACCATAATCCACTTCAGAGACCACTGTTTCCCATGCAAGCTGAAATCCTTAAGTCCTGAAAACCCGTGCAGGTCCCACGGTGCCAAGCACTGCAGTATTCACATACCAAAAGGATTGTCAGGATTCCCAGAACGCTCCAATCAGAGTATAATCTAATATTTTAAACTTCAAACCAACTTTTCTAACAAGTACAGGCACACCTTATGGTCAAGGATTGTTCTATTGTTACTCTAACTAAAGTCACCTAACAATGGCACGAGCATCTCCATGAGGGCAGGCTGGCCACCACAGGTGCACTGGACACTGCCACCTCTCACTGTTTGAAGCTTTCACCAGAGGACACTGACCTTGTGAGATGCTGACATTGTGTGGGAAGAATAAATCAGTGAAAGCACTACATTTACTCCAAAAAACTCTTAAGATCTTACTTTTTTGATCAATAAACTATCAGAAGATAAACCCCTTAATGCAAAGATAGTCAGATCTAAGTACTAACTTTTGGAAAGTGCAGATGAATGGATTAAGAAAAAGTAATGCAGCATCTGTGCAAACCTCTGTTCCTGTTGCTTGCTATTTTCTTGTGGTATCTATCCAGTTCAAACCCTCAGCAGCTGCCAAACAGTGACTTTCACTAGGGAAGTGTGCACAAACATTCGTTACAGAGGTGTGACATCAGTATATTATCAACAAAGCACTGTTGGTAAATTTTCAGTCTTGGTTCCATGTTTGTTGAACCAACAAATGCGGTTCAACAGCATCTGCTTCTCCCTTATCAACTGCTCTGGGTTTTGAGCACCAAAGCTTCATTTAGATGAGTCCTTGCTCACCCTACATTCTCCGGGGCATGTTAGCATAGTTGGAGCAACCTTTCTGAGCCAGATTTCACCTCATAAAGCCATCTTCCAGCAGCAGATTATACTCAGATGTGTTCAGAAATTGTAACATGAAAAAACTTAAGCTTTTTTTTTTTTTTTTTTTTTCTCCCAATACACAGAGGCACCAGAGATAGCAAGGACTGCGTATCAACCTTCCAGTATCTTCCCTTCACTGGGTTTGGAGGCAGGATAGGACCAACTGCTACAGCAGGCTGAGGGGAAAATCATTGCATAACGTACTCACCCTTTGTTTCTGTAGTTTCAAATTACATTGCTTCCAAGTGACCTACAAATGAAGCATTAACCCTCAAACTCCACCACCCCTCACCCCCATATCCCCCGAGAAATACAGGTTTCCTTTCTTGTAGAGGGGGTATTCTGTGGTAGTGATTCATTAACCATGAGGAACACGGCAGTCAGCAAGCAGGAAAAGAGGGACATGAGCTCCTTATTGACTCTACGGCCACGTCAGGTCGTGCTGTTTGCCTGAGTGCACAAATTAGTGGGAAACAGAAACTATTAAACTATTATTTCAGGCTACCTTACAACATCCTGGTATTGGATATAATCAAAGCTCTACACTGCCCAATGGAACAAACACTCAGCTACTCACTGCAGTGAGACATTTTAGGGCTGTAGAACCCGCCAACCAATTGACCTTTTTGGCCCAATTTAGTAAGCTTGGTGGTCTCAAAGAGCAATCAAAATATATCACCTTGAAATAAATTTTAATTTGAAGTAATTTGAACAATTTAGATTTTTAAACATTTTTTCTAAGCCAAAATATTTTATCTTGGACACAATAATGTCTCATAACAGAGACAGTTTCATAGATTCTCACTTTCCAAGCCAACTCAAGATGAGAAACATTGCAGACTTCCCAGTTCTCAAAGCTGTTTCTCTCTCTCACTCTGCTCTACACACAGGAACTTATGACAGCTCCGAGAACATAGCAAGGGAAAGAATATACACTATTTCATAGAAAAAGCCTAAGTTCAGTAGATGGCTACAACACTGAGATGGCACAGGTTGGCCCTAAATAAAGTAAAAATCCCAGTGTTGATCAGAATCCACCCCAGAAAATAGCATGAGAGATACACCCAGTTAAAAGGGAGCTGGTTTGTATTTGTGCTTGTGCAACAACTAGTGCCAAAGATTTTAGTCTTCGTCTGCTACTCCTTGACACAACAGCAGCTGTCTTCACTGAAAGAAAGTTCTGACAAGTCAGGAAAAAATCCCAGTATGTGATGTGAAAATTAACAAAACCAAGTAACCAAACACCTCATAAAGGAACATATTTTAATCAATCTTTAGGTAGGGTAGTATTGTGCCTGAAAGCCCATTCAAAGTTGTATTCTCTTAAGGCAAAAAACAAACAAACAAAGTTATTTCACAGAAGGAAAATTAACCTAGGATATCGCCTTAGAAAGGTCTTCAATTAGGCAATTATTGAAAAGACATGCTACCAGCTCTATTAAAAGCTGGTTAACTTAGCACAGACAGTCCATTACCAACACCTTCAGTTTTTCCTACCTCTCTTATTCCCTTGCTCTGCCCATTCATCCCACTTATCTGCTTTCAGCTTCTCAAGATTTCTGATCTCCATTTACCCTCAAGCAGGCCTTCCATTCCTCTTACTTTCTTTAAACTGTTTTCTGACAGCACCCAACATTTTCTCTGAACCTCATTAGAGTTCCAACCACATTCTGAGACCTCTTAACTTTTTGCACAATTTTTCACATGGCTTGGAATCTACAGCAGACATTGAAGAGCTGTAGGCAGATGCAAGTTAAACACCTAGAACAATTAAAAGTGGCAGGATAAAAGGGCTAAGGGGGTACTTTTTGATGTGGTAGTTAGCAAGAATGCTCGTCCAGAACGTGTCAGTGTTGTCAGAGAAAAACATATAAATCAAGTCAACACTAAATTACTTAACTGTCTCAAGAGACCAGTCAGCACAGATTTCCCCATTTTGGAACTCTACGAAAATCCACTGCACACCACATTAAGAGACCCCAAATCTTTAGAGCTAGTTACACTCATCTCCAAGTACTACAGATCTGAAATAATTTAGTAGAGCGTCCTTGCCTTAGTTGGTCTACCTGGTCATGCAGAACATCTGAACTCAAGCCTAAATACATTAAGACTGCATCCATAAACAACTACTCATAGAGATACATAACCACTGCATTCATATTTCTGGACTTTGGTTTGTTAGACATTATTTCAGCAAGTCATAAAACTATGTATGTATCTCATGTATTTATAGCAACAGAACAACTGTGAGCAACTAAAGTTGTTTTAGAAAGGTATTTATACTCACATACTACAAGAAAAAAGGTCTCATACTAATCTTTGTCAAGATTTACCCTGAGGAAGTGAGCTCCATGTTGCAAACACTTTTAAAGTTGACTTTACGTGCTGTAGCAAATGCCTGGCTGGATTAGCTATCCAACAGTAGAGGTACTTGGTAAAGACATAGGTTATTCTCTTGCACTGTTCTCGGGAGAATAAGAAATAGAGAAATAGTTTTCTTGTTGGCAGCAAAAGAAAACACTTTTCCTTACACAGATACTTAAGAGATAGAAATTAGGCAATCTAGATTTCAAAAGCAAGACTCTTGAAAATCCAAGCCACACAGCAGTAGCGTTAGGTTACTCAAGGAAGTTCCTTGAGATCAACTACAGAAAACCAAGCTATCTGTACTTCCTTGCACACTTTCTCCACATAATCTAGATATCCTCTGTAAATAATAAAAATACCTTTTCCAGGAACAGTTGAACTTCGGCAGGAATGAATAGCAAATGTTAATCAGTTTTAAGAACTAATAATATTCTGAGTCTTGGAAACAAACTTCCATGTATTCACATTCACCTCAAGCCTTTGTTTTAGACACACAAGCCAATTCAGTCTTTTCAAACTTTTCAAGAAACCATAAATATTCTAGTCAATGCCACAGATCTGTAGGTGATATTGAGGAAACAGGCTTCTAGTGACTTGCACTACTCATGCAATTAAACACAATTGTTACTTCTAGCTAAGAAAACTCACTGACAGGGCACAATTCTTCACCCCTACCCCCTTCACACAAGGATCAATCTTGCTGCAGGTGTTTATAAATAACTGATATTAATCCTTACTGTAGTCTATAGCATTTGCTCTATAGCATTTGCCTGAGACACTAGGTTGTCACATGTATATTGTAACATCTATGTCAGAAGTAGGATTTTTATTTTTAAAACCATACTCATTAGATAATATAATAAAGATCTGTGCTTAGCCAGGTATCAAGTTCTACAGATAAAGTCCAGGCCAACTGCAGCTTAGACAGAAAAGCTCCATTCAAGATTTGTCATGCTGTAGTTCCACTGAATCTAAAGACAGTAACTTCTGACAACTTCTTTTAAAAGGTACTTTGCAAATAATAGTAGTAGTAGCCAGAACCATTTTTTTTTTTTTTTTAAGATACAAAGGTGTCAGCTTCTTTATCCCCACCCAAGTTTTCAGTAGTTAATAGCTTTAGTTTTACAAGTGACTTGAGTTGGTACAACATGGCTTTGTATTTGACCAAAGTCTCACACCGCCCCTACTATAGAAAGACAGACTTACTCAAATTGGACACTTCAGCAGTCAAATATAACATTCCCTTTGGTAAACATCTTGTATAAATTACCAGGCCAGGATCACAGCTGTCTAGTTCAACAAAGCAGGGAGAGCTCTGTTCTGGAGAAAACATGAGCTCTAATGACTTATCTAAACCAGAGCATATCTGCTTCTTTATCAAGCCTAGTTGAGTTTTTTTTTTTTTTTGCATCTTTGTAAAAACTGAAATTGGAATCCAAAAATCTGCACCTCTTCTTTTAATGCAATTTCAGTCTTGAACAGTCTCACCAATCTCACTCCTTACATCACTATTTTGTTACTTGCAAGACTGACTTGTCTAGTGTATGGACTTGAAGGTAATATTTGTTGTATCAAACTGACCCAAATTTAACTTTGGCAAGGCTCACTTAAGTGAGCTATAATATCAGGATGTTAGCTTAACACAGTGTTGCTATATACACATAAAATAGTGAATTTTAGATTCACAGCAAGGCTCTGTATAATCAAGTAACTTCGTCTTCACTAACAAAAACAGAGCACTTTTGCCTATCACACATACAACATCAGAAGAGCACACCAATGGCATCTTTAGAAAGTACACCGCAGTTTTGGCAGAAAGAAAGGAAATAAAGAGCATTGGGACCAGTCTGTAGCAAAGCCATCTATTATTTCAGAGAAAAGTCAGATGAAGACAGCACACTTCTTACATGTCAGACTGATTAGTTACTACTACTCCTGTTGTGCGTTGTAATACACCCACACCATTAAATGCATTTATATGCAATACTAATTCTACCCTTCAGAAAAAGGAAGGCCAAGGAATATTCTATTTTGTCATAGACATCACCTTTACTGTTTTTTCCAAGCATGACAACTTAAGTAAAAAAAAGTCAGACCACAAAACATTTTGAAGTTTCAACTACCACCATTTGTTTTCCTTCTGTGATAGTAATTTATACATTTTATTTCTGAACACCCTCCTCCCAAACCTTAAGTGGGCTTCAAAAAGCTTTACAAGAGAAAGAGCAAGTCAAGATTAAGTTCAGTTTTGTCTATTACTCCCAAAGTTACAATTGCATCTGGCAGTTCCATATCTTCCACATAATCACTCAAAAATCAGAAGTTCTCATTAATGCCAATTCATTTGTTCACTCAAGCCCTGCAATATAGGAAAAAAATATGCTCCTAAGTAGTTTATAATGCTGTCTTGGGACACAAATGTCTTACTACAGCTTAAGAGCTTCCCATACATCTGGTTTAGCGGCTACCAGACAGACAAGGGCTAAATTTGCTTCAACTTTCTGGGGATATCTGAGAGGCTGAAGTAAATGCAGAGGCAAGATAAATGCATGCTCCAACTGTGTTAGCTGGGAGTCAAACGCCTCAGTGTTAAACAGCAGTCTAAAGAAGCATTCCCTTCCTACTAAGAGGGTACTCTAAATACTGCTGCTTGACAGAGAAAGCTTAAAAAAAATGCTGTAGCTGTGAGTTTACCAAAAAAAAAGCTGTTTTCAATTTTCAGGAAAGGGGAATAGAATGAGCAATTCAACAGTACACATGAAAAGCCTGCATCTTTTCACTGACTTATTCACTTCACAATCACTGACAAGACTGATGTACGTATTTCTGCACCTGCACTTGTAAAAGCAGATAAAATATTTAATATGTAATTTACAATGTATTTTACCAGCTTGGCATACAAGATGAACAGAATATATCAAAGTAGTTGACGGTTATAGGCTTGTGGAGACCCTGCAAAAATATTACTTCAGATATCTGCTAATTTAAAAAAAAAATCAATTTGCATTTTAGAAGTGATACAATTCAATCTACCACAAAATACAAAGAGCTGCAAAAATGTATACCATTCCAACAACAACGTATATAAGTTATTAAATAATGATCTGATTTAAAAGAATATAAATGAAGCCTTTAAGTAGGTCTTTTCTACATGCATATTATTCCTCATTAAAGAAAAGTATGTAAAAAGGCCATTGGTAATTGCTTTGTTAACCACTGTAGAAAATGCCAATTCTCTGGTCACAGATGCCACTAGTTTAGCACTTAAGGTCTCTGCAGTGTTATGTGTGATTATTTTTAAATACTGTTAATTCTATTACTCCACTGGTAAAGAATGTGTGACTTTGAATATGGCAGTCTTCATATTGAGAGGGCAGTGATGCACAGTTTTGTTACTATCCAGAAGAACAGCACCCGCCGCCGCTCTGTACTTGGGGTTCATCATCAATGATCTGTACACCTCGCCTTGCTGTTCCTGACTGACTGGAACCATTGCCTCTTGCTCTTTCATCCACTTGAGCAGTTTCTATCATTCCTGCAAATGAAGTGTATTAGATGAAATGTATTAGTATTCCATTGTATTTTTATGCAAGACCTTAAGATCTTAATCTATGAATTATGCACACAAAGTTCAGAAAGACCAGGTCTCTTACTAATTATGCAGAAGTAAGCACTCTGATATTTCACAGCATAGTTTTAAGAAAACACTTAAGTGTTCTTCCTAAAGCACCAAATACTCAGAAGCTCCTGTTGACTAAAGAAGACCTTTGATGCTCAGATGTTCTGGAGTTGGTGACTTCAAAAGCTAGATTTGCTCACCCATTATAAGAACATTTATTAAACAAAAATACCACACACACCACTCCTTAAAAAAAAATATATCTATATATATCTATATATATAGAGAGATATATATAGATATATATAAAATCTTTTGCTTAATTTCTTGTTTCGTAAGAACAACACAAATGGGATAACTTCCTTGTGCTATGTTTATACGGCATCCCACATTCTTTATTATTTGCTTCAGCTGCTGCGTAAGATTTGCATAATTACAGCTTCAAATTCATGAACTGTAATTCAGAAAACTTGTCAAGTGATGTCAAAGATGTTGCAACAGGGTATAAAGTAGACAATAGTGAGAGCGATCACATGGAGTGACTGCAGATCAAGCTTCACGTATGTAGAATACAACAGAACTCCAACCCAGGACTCCAACAGAGTGGCAGAAAGATGTTCTTAAAGTACAGCATGAATTTACATCTATACATCAAGCTTCCAAGCCACTTGTGTGTTATAACAGCAATGAAATAGACTCAAAAGAAGCCAGTTCTTCTCAATTATTTAAATTAAGGATTTTCTATAGTGTTTGAAGCATTCCCAAGACCTTTTCGTGTATGAGTTCTTCATGAACAAACTAGACAATACCTACTTTTACAAAGGTCAAGAAACAGTTCTTCAATTCCTTTGTTCTGTTTAGCTGAAGTATGATAATGTTTTGCTCCAACAGATTCAGCGTACCTGTAGGAAAGGCAGATAAAGAAGAGCTTCACTGCACTGAAGAATGCAGACTTCCTAAGCCACTTTACATGAAGTGGAAAAAACTCTTAATTCAAAATAAAAAACTCTTAATCCACACATGCTGACTTAAAGGGAATTGTGGTTAGAATTGAGTGATTCATAAAAAGAAATAATTGAAAATTTCCTGTTTAGAAATGTATTTAAACTACAGATGTTGATTTTCAGTGATGTACAACTCACAAGTTACACTTTAGCCAGTAAAGACATCCCAAAACTCAAATACGAACAGAACACTTAGCAGCCAGCGAGGCATGGCTGGTTTATGCCTGCCAGCTGCTAAGAGCATCACAAGTTCATTACTCCAGCATAATTCTGCAATGACTATTTCTATTAATAATTAGTGTGACTTACGTTTCCGCTTCTTGCACTGAAACATGCCTCTCTTTTTCCAAGTCTATTTTGTTACCTGTTGGAAACAAGTCATGCAATCATTTTATCACATCATTTTCTTGCAAGCTGCCCCAATAAAAATTGGCTCTTGAACAGGTCTCTATCTAGACAGCGACAAATGATTTGAAAGTTCCTTTCACTTAAACATATACAGTTAATGAGCTTCTATCAAGAGACCAGGGATAGTTGAATACCTCAACAAATTAAAAAAGAAAAGCAGTGTTTTTTATCAGACAAAATATTTGTGCCACAAAAGGTAGTTTTTGTAGAATATCCATATATCTAACCTCCTGAAGGTGTTTAAATCACTAGATATGATTTAAAATTTTATATTTACATGCACTTGTAAAAAATGCATTGAAATATCCAAGTTTTATGAATTATTCCCCCTTACAAGCACGGGATTCTAAAAACAGAGGAGTATCCATATATGCCACTAGAAACTGCATAAACAAAAAAAACAAGGAGTCTGAGTACTTGCAAGAAGTATACACAGCACATTTGAGGTTTATGTTTTTGTTCAACTGTGCAGTCTGCATCTGTCTGTACCATGCACTTTCGCCATGACGTATCATTAAACATTTTTCTCCAAGTTAACTCTCCTTTCCTTCAGTTGTGATCTATTGAAACTTCTAGCTCAAATTGCATTTTTAATTATCAGATTCACATAAGCTTTACCCCTTCACATGCACAAACTGTCAAAGCAGCATTTGGAAGATATTAAGCAAAATTAAACATTTCTGATTCAGTTCCTAGAATTAGATGTTAAAAGAACTTACCTACTATACATAAACAGATTTCATTTCCCAACATTTTTCTTAATTCCTTAACCCAGTTTTTTACCTGCATAAAGAATAGAGATAAGTTTATTTTCTCTTGATAACCTACTGGTCTGGGCACTGCAGAACTGACCCACTTCCTTCATTAACTGTTCACCCTAATCTTGAAACAGACACGTTCAGAGCAGCACAGATTAACCAAATATTCTTTATATTGCTGAACAAGAGCCACGTGCAGATGCTTTTAGTTCACAGTTGAAATTCAGAGCAAAGCTACTTGTACAAAATGGTTCAGTTAGGCCAGAAATTGAACTTGCATACACATTAGTCCCATTCCAAAGAACAAGTTCACTACACTGACCACTTTATGGCAGGCAAGAGATCTTCAGCCACAGGACCATACTAACAGATCACAAGTGTTTCCTTAAAGGTACAAGTACCTGAACCAAACCTGAACCAAGTTTTTCAGATTAGATTATAACAGACGTTTGTTTCCTAAAGGAACAGATGAATGCTGAGTCAGCTGGCAGTAAGGTATGTTATTAATTTTCTTGTCATGCTTTGAAGTTGGATGGTCACTACATTGACTTGGAGATGCTATTTTAAGGGAGTTTAAGCTGTGAAGAGAGGCGACCACTTCAAGGACCTAAAAATATTTAAGATACCTGGTACGTAGGCAGTTATACTGTGATTTCTGCAAATTAACCTTTCCTCTTACTTCTGAGAAGTAACTTAAGTGTCTTGATATGACAGCCTTTTCACTAAGCATGGCTCAGCATTAAAAGGCCCAATGCTGTTAGCACAAAGTGCTTCACTTGCCCTACATCACACTGTTTAAATTGCTTATTCTGCTGTGGAACCATATCCTGACACTACTTGCATCACTGCTAGCCCAAGCCTAGGCAATACAACCATGATTTCCTACTCCTCTGCACAGAAGTCCTGCTATTTTTACCACAATCTAATCAGGTCCAGACTCACCTAAGAAAGTGTCAGTAGTTTTCAGCTGGAACGACACCACAGTAGTACCAGTCTGACACAGGACTGGACAAAAAGTCATCTGCCCTGATCTGATCAATTGATTTTGCAGTAAAATAGTTAATCAAATTTCAGATTAAATGAAGCCTTGGAAGTCTAAATACCTATTATTATTGAGAAAGTAACATTTCTACTGTCATGTATTGTGATTTCAGAGTTCGGATCTGTCAAAGGTCACACCATTTAGTATCTTTTAGCAATTTGATTTATATAGTAGAAATCAGTACCGTATATTATTGTAACAGTGCCACTTTACATTTATAGCCTGCCACTGTTAATTCATACTTTAATTCTCTAGTGCTCTTTGAATAACCCTGCTAGACCTTTATTAAGAGTAGACTTCAGAAAACACTAAGGTGTACACTGTCATTACACGGTCTGAATTTGCAGATGTAACAGAAGATTTGCACATGGCAGAGTCAGACATCAATCCTATAACTGAGGCAAATTAAGCATAGGTGCTATTGCTGAAACAGAAAATTCTCACATATGCATCTGCATCATAGATCCCCTCTCAGTTTACACCTTACATAGAGGTAAAAGTCTGACCAGTACCTTCTGAAAAGAATCTTCATCTGTTATATCATATACTAGAATAGCGCCATTAGAATCTCTGTAGTAGATCGGCCCCAATGCATGGAATCGTTCTTGACCAGCTGTATCCTGCATTTAAAATACTCTTGTTAGCATGGAAGACTAAACAAACACTTCAAGATATTCCAATTACTTCAAAATTTTACTTTATTACAACGTCTCTAACATTTCAGTTCTATCAAGCAAGTACTTTTTCAGGAAAACATTCTGTTTAACCAAGAGGGGAGAGGGGACGCGCATGGGGGGAAGACAGTGTAGGAAAGCAAACATACCCATATTGCAAGGTTTACTCTTTTCCCGCCAATATTTAGCTTCTTTGTAAGAAAAGATGCCTGGAAAACAAAACAGAGTTCAATTTTTTACACACATTTGACTTCAGATTTATTTACTAATAAAAACGTGTAGCAACAGAAGACAGATTCCTCAATCCAAATACTCCTTAAGCCAGAAGGCTGGGTCAATACTAAGCCAGTTAGTCATTTCACTGCAGTTTGCCAGAAGTCTATTCTAAATAAATTTGCTTTAAGCCAGTTATTTCCTGCATCTTTTTGCTGTTTTGTGAACGAATTAGGAAGGATACGAGGGTTGTGTGTGAGGAGTTTGAATTCAGACCACTGCTAAATCTAAGCTGAACTTAACGTTTCATGACAGTACCAAAAGGAATGCGCCTAAATACCTGGATTTATAGAAGTTGCAAGAATTCGCAAAATAGTTTACTACTAGTGAATTACCAAAACAAAATAAAAGGGTTTGAGTTTATAGCCAAGGTTAACTTCTGTCTTTTTCCTAAGTTCTACTCAGTTTTCCTTTTACCTCAGTGTGCATTCAGCTATCGAGCACTCAGCAGTATCTTAAGACACATTCATCACAGATTATTTTAGGCTGGCCTGCAGCATCTCAACACCAGGTCTCTGCATGAGAGCACTGACCAGGCATGGAGCTGACTAAAAATCACGTGGATGTGGGAAGGAAAAGTGCCATCGGTCAGGTCAGCTGCTTGAACCAGGCTGCTGCTTGACTGCATAAGCAACCAGTACCTGCACAGAAGGTCACAGGAGTTCAATTCACAGCAGCCTAAACTGCTGTGAAAATACCTTTTGGGAGTTCTGCCTGTGTTAAATTAACCCTAGAGCTCCTAGAGCAGCTCCTGTTCTGCTGCTTCCCTGGCATCGGTAGGACTGAAGAGGAGATGATTCAGTAGCATTTTCTGGAAAATGTTTTCTTCTTTTCTGAGAGAAGTTCGCTGCAAAGCTTTCCACAAAGCCTGACAAACAGACCGGATCCAGAGAGAAGAAGGCCCACAGGGAAGAGAAACACCCAGAAACCTTCCCATGAGCAGGTAGAAAAGAACGATCCCTACGACCGCTGGCTGCAACGTACCTAGCGATTCCTGCTGCCCTTCTGGTCTACAGTAAGGTGGCGTACAGCAACTTCACAAAAAACTCCAGGCAGTGTGTTTGAGGTACTTAATGCCAGCCAACTTGTAACAAACAGCTTAACAGCAGCATAACAAGTCTTACACATCCAGCAAACATCAGTGGGTTTCCAGGCAAATCCAAAGTACTGCACAAGTTATTTTACAGCTTTCACCCAGTCGTCCCTAAAGATTGTATGATCAGTGTCAAGTCTTCCTACAAATTTGTTCTACAGCATCACAGCTTAAAAACCATAAGCTTAGAAGTGAATTCAGAAGTTTCAATGCACCAACACTTGGACCACATTAAGAGAAGCTATGGGTTAGGCACACTGAATCAGGCTTACTTATTTATCTGCTGTACTCAGCACTTGACACAGTATTGTAAATCTCAGAGGAAAAGCTCTTCGGGGCACTGTTGGCTTTTGTCACTATAATGAAAAGTCAACTCTGCTCTGTTGATGCAAGTTTCACAGAAACACTTGAGAACCACATTTCTGGGCCTCTGGATCAAAATGAAGAAAACTCTCACTGCAGCAGGAGTTATATTTAACACAGAACACAGTATTCATAAGGTTACATCATCGGGGATTCAGACATTGGCCTAGTAAGGGTAATTGTGCTATTAATTGTCTGGCATATCTAATCCTGCACACCCATGTATTAGAAGGTCAGCCTTTCAGGGTCTCCTACAAGAAGTGACAGAAGGCAGAGGCAAGGATATTTAGGATTGGCTATTGCACTTGGTCTATTAAAACTTGATGAATTTGTGCTTTTTAAGATTTAGTTCAATAAGATCTTACCTCTTTGGCTAGGGATCTATTCTATTTCAGATATCCTGATTACAAACAAGTTAGTACTAAAGCTTGCTTGATAACAACACTGGAACCTGGTATTGGAAGTGCCTGGGGTTAATAATGAGCAGAAAGCTTTGAGCATGCTGTGAGAAACTGTCAATACTATATTACACATTAAATGCTAATTCCTTGGTGTGTTCATATACTTGAAGAATACTGTTAGCAGGCCCAGTTCTTGCATTAATTGGTATGGGTAAGTCTGGCATAATTAGCACCAGTTAAGTGCATTTTAAAGCCACAGTGGTGCGCACTCTAAGACCAAGGAGCAAACATCCAACTGTTTAAATAAAACTCCCTCCACTCAAGTTCCAGTTGTCTCACAAAGAGCAAGTTTTTTTCTCTTCATTTACTCTGAAGTCAGAGAGCAAATAGCCCATCAAGTGACTGGCAGGACATGGCAGTGTTTAGAAGTCTGGGGAGTCCCACATGTGAAGGAAGAGCCTTAACTATCAATTTAAGGCAGCGAGCTCTACAACCAGCCTAGTTTAGATAGAAAATATGTTGCTGCCAAGAGCATCATAGCCTTTTAAAGCAATGCAGGCCAGACAGCATTAGATAATCACACGAAGAAGAGGACTTGACATTTATTCTAGTCTCTTGAGACTTCACTGAATTGAGTATGAGATAGTTAAGTGTCAGTCACGACTCGATTTACAATAGGTAATTCCTTTCCATATTCTTTTCACTACTATGGCAATTCGTTTTTGCTAGGACTTTCAAAAAACACAAGTGTACGGGTTCTCAGTTAACTCAAAGATAAGTAATCTCAAACAGCTCTTTGAAGTATGCTACTAATTTGGGTATTTTGACTCCAGTGTCTTATGACTGGTCTGAAGAATACTTATGCACTCAGAAGAAAAGGATAACGCAATTACAAGAGCTAAAATACCATTTTCTTTACGTGTCTGCAGAAAATCTTCCCTTTCCTTTCTTTCTCTTTTAAGAGCTCAGTTCCACATGTGATTCAGGCCCTGCTGAGAGGGGATAAAAGGACCTGGAGAGAACACAAAAAAGACCCACCTGGGAAAGATTGTTGAAAAAAATAGGAGGTGGACATGACCCACACCTTGGCTGCTTTATCACCAGGCACATAAACATCACATACAGCACTGAACCGCCTTGTATTGCTTTTTCCAAGCTATCAACATCCAAGACAGCTCTTCCAGGTCAGGCAGGTCCCCCAAAGCAATGCGGATCGCTGTGTATGATTAGCATCACCACTTGAGTGGCTCTCTCTGGTTGGGTACTGGGCAGCCCTCCAAATGTTTGAGAGATTAGTACACAAAAGTTATATTTATCCTGAGCAATTAACAGACAGCATCCACCCAAATTTTAAAAGGACAGTTTGACAGTAGGTTTTGTTGTTATTATTAGAATATTTCTAATGTATTTCACTTGGCATCAGCTCACAGCTTAGGAACATCACAATATGAGAGCACTGACCTCAATATTTTGATCAATGGGAACCAACTCTAGCTGTCCCACCAGGTCTGACAGCAGGTTACAGATTATCATTATTGCTTGAAAACAAAACTCTAACCTCTCCTGCTTCAGCTTTTTTCACATTATTATGTGTACATATTCCTTCAGCAAACCAGTAGCTACTTTAATTTCAGTTTGCAGGTCACTGATATCTTAAGTGCACGACTTCAAGCTAACAGAACTTCGGCAACACGTCCCAGCAGCTTCCTAATCTCGATATAAGGAAGTCCCAGGTCACCATTTCCCCCTAGCTAGTGTTTAGGGAAGGGGGGGTGGAGGAGGGGAACCGCTCCCTTTCACTAAAAATGTCCTTACCAGAAGAGAAATCACCTTTGTGTGTTTACACACACAAACCTCACAATACAGTAACACCGGTGTTAGAATTCAGATAGGAAAGCAGAGATGTACATTTAGGTGGAAGATTCACGCTGCCCAACGTGGCTTCCTGTGCACTCCCACCACTGGGGTGACGCAGCAGGAAGCACCAGGCAACCTCTCTAAAGCCCTTTTCAAAGGTCTCACCACTTCTCCGGTGCAAAAAGGTTGGCATGAGGTACAACAGCACTTCCATATCCCTTACAACTCCCACACCACCCCCCGCTAAGTCAGATTGCTGTGGATTGAGAGGCCCTCATCCCACTGACCAGCAAGATTTACAGGCGGCTCATCACCGTGGCTCCTTTGCTGCATCAGGAGCCAAGTGTGTTTTTTTAAATTTTGGCTTCATTGGAACAAAAGTCATTTGCTGCAATACTCTGAACTGATGCCATGAAACAAAGCCACTTTACCAGATTAAGCCCTTAATCGAAAAAATGAGGAGCTCTTCGAAAAAAAATGTCGCTTGGTTGTTTAATCAGTTTCTCCATATCTTGTTGTTTAAGGGATGTTTTAATTTGGTAGTGAAAGGAGTTACTAAACCTTTCTTCTACAGCTCAGAGCTGTAGGAAAACAAAAACAAGGCAGATTATACTTGACAAGCACACGTTATATACAGTACGATTAAACAGCAGCTGACACTGCGTTTTCCAATCAGTAAGATGCATGTGGCTCAGGAGGTTCGGAACAGAGAAGCAGGGTGAGTTGAGATGTATAATGCAATTAAAACATACAGTTAGCAACCAGAAGCCTAGTCACGGCAAAGGGACAAAATTTCAGTATCACTTGTGAGCATGTGTTCCTTTACAAGCATTCTCCTGCCACATAAACAGGGAAAGACTACAGCTCTCAGGCTGTAGCATCTGGAGAGGACATTTTACTGTCAACATTTTGGGCCCATTTGGAGTTCCACATCATGGCATCTCTAACCCAATTCACTTTTTGCTTCTAATTCCAGGCTTTCTGCTGCAGCAGAGCTACATCCCATGACAAACTGCTCTTCCTACCCAGAATTCAGCTACACACAATCACTTGCAGTGCACTTTAAACACGATTGTTTGCTCGACACCACACTTTGGGCAGTGTAACAGCACTGAGTACAACTGCAGCCCTGCCACCTACGAGGCACTAACCACTCCTGTGGCACAGCAAACGTTAGGCACCTCCATGGCGATCAGATCCACAATTAGCTTGGCATAAACACCTCGTCACGCCTAGTAACCCTAACAATAGATGCATCCAACAGCTGAGCATGAACTTGAAAATGTTTTTAGCTATTTATAACAAAAACGGAGCGACAGTGTCTGTTGGTGAAACGTTCACTGTGTTGTTTCCAGTGCATCTCTCACGCTTCCTTTGTTTTAAGGGAAAGTTTCACCCTTAAATACTTCTGAGACACCCAGCCCACAAGAATTTTCCCCTAGATGTGCGTGAATAGCACACAGCTACGCAGAGGCTCTCTTCTGGCACCACCTACTATTCATTCTGTCTTCCACAAGAGAAATTCAAAACCCACCACTGGCCCACGTGGTGGCAGGGTTTGTTTGTTTCTTTATTTGCAGGAAAAGCGTATTAAGTGTAGCGTATGATAGATAGAGTGCTACATGTCCACAATTAGCAAAAAAAAAAAAAAAAAGATGCTGTGCAGCTGGTGCAACGGCCAGTGAAGAGGATAAGTGAGCCCAAAAGACACATGTGGTTTGTACAATCCATGACACGAAGTTTAAGGCACATTTTCCATGACCATGTATAAAACGTATGGATACTGCAATGTGGCACACACACCACTCAGCACGAGGGGGTGATGAAAAACATCACTTTCAAGCAGACACCATCGCACATTTTTAAGCGGAGCGTTGCTTCTTGGTTGTTTATAAGTTCGCTGACAGAGAGACAGGCCAAAATTCAGGGAGACACGGTGACATGCAGGTAAGCCTTATGGGCCTCCTCAGTCACCGATCCAAGCTTTAATCCCCGAGGGCCTTCTGCGAGGGCTGCCCCTTCCAGATGCGGCTATTTCGGCAACTCCAGCGTGGGGATGTCGGGATCCGAGGGCACGACGACGGCTGCAGTTAGCAGGCAGGCAGCACGCACGAACCTCTTAGTCATCAGCCCACCGCCACCACAGCAGCCACCTCACCTCGAGCCCTGCCCGCGCCCCCCGCCCCAACCACCCCGATTCCCCACGAATTCACCCCGAAAACCCCGCCCCGCACCTGCAGGGTGGTGATGTGCTTGTCGTTGAACTTGTTCTCGCAGTAGCGCAGCACCAGCGACGTCTTCCCCACGCAGCCCTCGCCCAGCAGCACCACCTTGAAGGAGAAGCTGCGACTCCCGGCCGCCGCCGCCCCCGGGCCGGCCCCCGCCGCCGCCATGGGCGCCCCGCCGCCGCCGCCTCACATCCACGGGCCGGGGGGCGGAACGCGGGGCGGGGCGGAACGCAGCAGGCGCCGCCGAGGTCCCCGGGGGGGAACCGGGACGAGGGGACACCGACGGGCACAGGCCAGCACCTTCCCCTCCCCGCGCCAGGCGGCCCCGCTGCCCCCTAATGGCGGCTCCTTCCTCCTACGTCACACGCCGCCCGGTCACGCGCGGCGCCGCCGCCAATGGGAGGGGCGGGAGGGGCGGCGGGGAGAGGCCCCGCCCACCGGGGAGCGGAGGGGGGGGTCGGGGCGGGGCCGGGTACGCGGGGCCTGCTGCGGGAGCGCGCACGAGGGAGCGCGCAGCTGTGTTAGGGCACTCGCGGGTGGCCATAAAATCACAGGGTCGTTAGGCTTGGAAAAGCCGTCCAGGATCATCTGGTCCAACCATCCCCTACCACCACTGTCACCCACAGAACCATGTCCCTAAGCACCATGTCCAACCTCTCCTTGAACACCCCCAGGGACGGTGACTCCACCACCTCCCTGGGCAACCCATCCCAGCACCTGGCTGCTCTTTCTGAGAAGAAATGTCTCCTCATTTCCAAACTGAACCTCCCCTGGCACAACTTGAGGCCATTCCCTCTGGTCCTATCACTAGTTACGTGTGAGAAGAGGCCGACCCCCAGCTCCCCACACCCTCCTTTCAGGTAGCTGTAGAGAGCAATAAGGTCTCCCCTGAGCTGCTTCTCCAGACTAAACAACCCCAACTCCCTCAGCTGTTCCTCAGCTTACAAACATGGGTATTGCCAAACTTCTGTGCCCCTGTCCACGTGGGCTATTAGAATTTAAGTGTTTGCCAAAGCATCCCATGATAAAGTGCCTCAGAACTGAGGTGTGGGAGTAGGGTGTGAAAGGGGCAAGAAAAGTGTTCTGCAGAGCCCCATGGCCGTAGAGGTGGTTCTCACACACCTAACGGTCCAGAGCTGGGTGACTGCCTTGTGAAATTCAATATTGCCCCTTAATTAAAAACAATCTACGTGCACCAATGCAAACTGCTGCAGCATGGCTTCTTGCTTGAGACATTATCTTGTGATCTACTCATCAGTTATTTCAGCAAGTTATAATAAACACACCATCTTTAGAGAATGACAGAATGGTTTGGGTTGGAAAGGACCTTAAAGCCCACCCAGCTCCAACCCCCTGCCATGTTCAGGGACATCTCCCACCAGACCAGGTTGCCCAAAGCCCCACCCAGCCTGGCCTTGAACACCTCCAGGGATGGGGCATCCACAGCTGCTCTGGGCAGCCTGTGCCACTGCCTCACCACCCTCTGAGGCAAGAAAATCTTGCTGGAAGTGATACTGGCTTTTGCCAGTCATGCCCTCTGTGTACAGGCAGTAAATCTGACTGGCACACTAGCTATTCTTCTTTCAGGCTGAACAGATGAAGTGAGTAATATGGGGTTTGGGTCAGGGTTGCCAGAGACACTGGGAGGCGAAGCTCGAGGCACAAGCTGCTCACAAGGCCCCGCAGGTTGAGGCTTTCCTGGGTAACTGATGGCAAATGAATCTGCTGAGGTGCAGGGCTGCCTGGAAGGCTGTCCTGAAAACTGTTAGCAAAACCTTTCCTGTTCTTGTAGCTTTTGAGTGTTTTCAACAAAGCCAGGTACTATGTGCGTTCTTTGTAAAGACAGGTTTAACTGGCTTTTATACTTTTCAGTTCTCCTTCAAATAGAAATAATTCATATATCAGTTACAACTTCTTGGTCAAAAGGGTGGTTTTTCAAGGGTAATTCTTCATTAGTCTTCAGCCAAGTGTGTGAATACTGAATGCTGTGATGGAAATACAGGCACTCTTTAGAGTGAGAATTTATCAATATTTAAATTGACTCTTGCATGGGAGCTAAAGCTTTTCAAAGGGCTACAAAAGAGACACTCTGCATGAAGTCCACATGCTGACTGTGCCTGGCCGTAATGGTGAGCATCATTTTTCTAACACAGAGCACAACAAAGCATCAGACACCATCTGAAGCTTAATTCTGGCAGACTGAATTTCTCCAGCAATCCTCTGTGGTAGTGCATGTCAGGAGTGTATCTTCCTGCTGACAAAAAGCTGTTGCGAGTGACTACTGTGTTATATAATTCCTGTTTTCCTCTCTGTTGTCTGGAACCTCTGATCATGGATATTCTTGCCTGGGAAAACTTCAAAACTTCAGCCACCACTACTAAATGAAATTAAAAGGCTAATCTGGCTGAGCACAGAAAATTCTGTCCAAGCTACAGAGTGTCACATTTGGCTGTAATCTGATGTGTATGACATTAAAATCTTTAGGTTTAAATATCTGTGAGAGTTAAATTATTTTATTTTAATAGTGTTAATTTAATATGGGAAGTGTTTATTTTATTTCACCATATTCAAGAAGAAAACGCCTCTTCCATTTAATTTGGTGTGCTTCCCCTTTTTACATAGCTTCCTCAAATTACTTTCACAGACCTTCTGCTTTATTTATTTACTTATTTATTTAATATTGATCTTTTCGTAACATTTTTCACAGCTCTTAAATGAGCAGGCTTTACCAGATAATATATTTTATAGATATGTTTTAATTACCGCCTCTGAGATTCATCGTGTCGGCTGCTGCAGAGGCCTGGCAGTCAATAGACCCATTTGAGAACTGAGCTTGTCATTAACTGGCATTGAGGTGACAATGATATTTTGGCAGTTTTGTGGCGACAGAATCAGACACAAGGCAGGGCTTTTGCAGCGTGAGCTCCAGGAACATGAGTCCACAGCACACTAAGGATGTTTCCACTAGCCCCTTAGCTTGGGGTTCTATTCACCCATCTCCCGGACACCTGCACTGAGTCAGATAAATCCCTACTCCATCTGTGGGAGGAGGAATGCTTGGGTGGCCTGGTGGCACATGTTTCCCCACAGCTTCAGTGAAGCAACCGTTTCACCCAGGCAGTGGCAGGTTCTGACAGAAATGAAAATGAAAGTCAACTGTGTTGCTGGCTACATCTACAAGAAAAATGTCATTCGAGATGTATTTTGCACAAAGAAACTACAATGCCCTTTATCTTATGATACCAAAACTAACTGCACCATTGTATCCATTGCCACTACCTTTTATTGTGCATAAAGGCTTTACACAAGCCTTTGCCTCTGAAAAAATCATCTCTTAATATGAAAATAATGTACTTCTTTTGGCTTGCATTATTAGATGTCCTTATAAAATAGTAGATGTCTTAATTCCAGTGTAAAATAAAGTGCATTTAGTAGCTGTACAAAGGACATTATACACTTACTGGTCAAACCAACAACATAATGAACAACTTCCATGACATTGACCATACAAAACTGATTTCTGGGTTAATTACCAGTTTCATGTAGTAAGGATGGCAGTTACTTTGAAGGTAACATCAATCTTGTATTGATATTTTTTCCCTTGTGTATTATTTCTAAGCAAAATTTGTCATAGTTGCAGTAAAGTGCCCTGATTTTATTAGGTTTACTTGGAAAAGAAGGACACTGTGAAATCTCAGCCAATTAATGTACAGTTTTATAAGATCAAACAGCTCTGTGAAACTCTGTAGATATCCATAAAAGTAAGGAATAAGAACACGAAAAAAAATAAAAATAAAAAAAAAAAACTCTTATCATGAAGTTGGTAATATGGTCTCAATACTACCAGAAAAGAAAGATGCTCAGAATGAAATGCATGTATTTGTGTTTCTGACATGACTGATATGAACATCCAGCATGGAAGGAGAGATAGTAAATACTGCTTTACCAAACGGCTATCACAGGTAGCATCAACCTATCAATCAAGAGTATTTGTAGGTGTATTTATCTAGGGTAAAGTCCATACTTTGAGTTGTTTAAATCATGATAAGCACATTTTAAGAAATATCAATATATTAAAAAAGGTGCATTCTGCTCCAAAAAGAAAGATGACTATTCAGGTACCTAAGATGAAGAGTAAAGATGAAGGAGAAGAGTAAAGCATATGAACTTGAGCATAAAAGAACAATTCAGAAAGAACCTTGACCCAGGAGGACTTTTTGGAACATATTTTACCTACTCACTCAATGCTTATAGCCTCGGTGTACCCTTAGTGAAGTACTTGACAGGTTCAGTAATGTGCTTGGAGATTTGGCTCAGCACAAGACTTGTTTCCAATTTGTAAAGTAAAATATGGAATCTGATTTCTAGATAAAAAATAAGACCTGCATGGGAAAATGCTTTGTTTTGTTTTGTTTTCTTGTAGAGAAAAAGATTATTATTTTTATAAGTTCAGCTCTCCTTGCTGAAGAGGAATTGTCTGTAAATGTCATTCCTCCCATGACAGGCAGTTCTGATTCCTTTGCCACTATCCATTATCTTTTCAATACATACACCGAGACACGTATGGCCATGCCAAATCCAACCCCCACGTGGTTCTGATATCTTTTCAGGCTCTAACTACTCTGTCCAGTGTTTCTTCTTTTCCTGCTGTCTCTGGAGTGGGTGAGGGAGTGTAGGACTGAAAAGAAGGCAATCAGGTAAATGTTTTATTCATTCATTGCAATTCTGCTATTCACCACAAAAAGAAGGAGAGTGAATAAGAAGAAAAAAGAGAGAGTAACAGTCTGGGCTAAGAATGAAGAGGAAGTCAAACTTTTTCCTCAGTTTCTCCCTCCTCTTTTTTTAAGTTCTTCCTCTGATATTCAAACCTAAAATATTTCTCCACGTGCCTTGGTTTTGGAAAAGTTGGCCATTATCTTGAATATGCTTGCCTGACCAGAGTGTTTTTAAAGCCACCCGTCCAAGTTGCTGCAGTTCTTGCTGTATTATTAATAATTGAGCTACAATAATAATAACTCTTGTGTCCTCTGACAACACAACGTGAGAGAAATGTTTTTGTCCACAGAAATGCGTTTTGTCAGAACTGCGTAACTTTAGCCAAGATATTCCCAAAGTTAACTGAGAGTAACTATTCTCATACAACATTTCATTTCCCATAGACCTTTAATATGAATTTCAATTATTCAGAATTTGCAGAAAAGGACATGGAGACAGAATCTACAATGTTAGTTGTTTTTCTTTTTTTCTTTTCTTTTTTTTTTTTTTTTTGGGGGGGGGGGGGGGGGGGTAGGGGGGGCACAAAGGGCAGAAAATCAGCATATAACAGCACGATTCCCGGGGACTGTAGGATATGGAAATTTCTCTTCATGACACATTGGAACAATTTGACTGGCATCCCGTGGAAATTACACAGAATCTGAAAGAAATGAGTATGAGACCAGTGGTGGTGTTTTAGTAATACCTTTCGGTGCTAACCCACATTCAGTGGGTTCTACACTGGGGTTCTTCAGCCTGAGAGCGGCCCCGCTCCAGGAGGTTTGGCTGTGGGGTCAGGGCTCACACAGAGCCAGTGGCAGCCCTTTATTTCTGGGGAGGTGTCCCCAGGCAGCCCAGCCAGCCCCCAGCCCATGGAAACCCTGAGATAACAGAAAATACTCCATACAAATGGTTGGGGCCTCAGCTACTGCCAATGCAAGTTCTTGGCTGCCTCGAACATTTGTTCACAGTCCAGCGGGTGGTCTGGAGGTTTTGTTTGTGAGGGTTAGTCCTCCTTGTTGGCAACCAAGATGAAATCAGAAGAGGGTAGTGAGAGGATAAATATATTACAAGTCCATCTACATTGCATTATATTTATATTAGCAGCTTGGGAAGTGAGCAAGAGGAATAAAAAAAAAAAATAACACCAATGAAAAGAAATGTGCTATGAATAGTGTTTCTGAAGCTTATGTGGATATCTCGAATAGCCGGAATATAAAAATAATATGCTATAACCAATTTAATGAGTGTAAAGATAGTGGAAAAGTACCTGTGGGACACTATTACTTGTTTTGAAGATGCTATAACTTGTGTCAGTATTATTAACAACTCGGATACAGAGAATCATGAATGCACCATCTCAGCCAGCAAAAAGCAAGAAAAGGAAATTGCTGGGGATCTATAAAAGACCAGCATCCAAACAGAAAATGTGGTTGAATTTCTTCATAAAACTGGTCTGCATTCTGCCTGTATGGGGGAGGAGAAGGAGAGGAGATGGTGTAAAAGTCAACTATTTAAAAAGTCTGTATTGGAGGACCAGGAGACTGGCTATGAGCTATCCGCAGAATTTCAGTAATTCCTCATCTTTCATTTCTTAAAACAAATAGTAGAGCATGTGGCACATTTGGACTTGATGCTTAAAAAAGATGATGGCATTGAAGATGTTTCACTGGGCATCAGAGACAGAAAAAGGAGAGAGGATAAAAAGCCGTTCACAGTTAGTACTAGGTAAAGAGGTAATTTCACAAAGCAAGAAAACTTTTCACTTACAAAGGAAAGTGGAAGTCATAATTGGGACTCCTAAGAAGAGCTTGAAAGGCTAGAAAAAAATCGAATTCCATAATTTAAAAAGGAAAGATAAAAGTCAGGTTTCACTAAATATCCCACATGGATGAGCTGAAGCAGAACTTAAATTTAAAAGAGAGAGAGAGGGAGAGGGAGAAGGAGAGGGAGAGGGGTTGAAGGCAGAAGAAGTAGAAAGCAGGTAACGGTCATTTAAGACAGTGACAGGCAGAACATGAGCAGGACAGCTAAACAGTAGGGGGGAAAACCACTCCTTTTAAAGTCAATAGGTTTTGAAATTTCATAGGAAGAAAAGCAAATAGCTCCCTCCCCCAGAAGTACATTTACAAGATATGCATTATAAAAGTGTTAAGAAGGAAAAAAATAAGGCAAAAATAAGCAGAGGTGCTTATTCTAAATGTATGCTGGTAGAAGAGGGAAATTCCAGAGAAAGGCAGAACTGGTAAGCTCATGTCAATATATTAAAATTTAAAAAAAAAAGAAAAAAAGAAGAAAAAAAAAAAAAAAGAAAAAGAAAATGGGACCCATGTAATTATCAGCTACCTAGAATAATATTAGTCCTTGCCTTGTTTTTAAGGACTGCCTTGTTTAAACAACCTTGCCAATGTTTTCAAATGCTGAAGGCCAGCACAGCTGCTGGCAGGTCTGCATAAACTTCACGGGGAGTATAAGGGATGAAACTTTCCACCAGAGTAACCAGCTGCTGCAGGGTACAGTGGAAGATGGGGAAGTCAGGGGCACCGTAGGTTCCCTCACTCTCTGTGGTCGATGAGGGCGATATTGGGGCTGGGCTGGGGTGAGACCCTGCAGCGTGCTGACTGCACATCAGTCAGAGCAGTAATAGGAGAAGAAAGGTTTTTTCTTTCTGGATGATCAGACAGTAAATTCTCCTAAAGGTCCTACCCAGGGAACGGAAACCTGGAAAGGAAGGGTGGATGCTAAGAGTTCCTCAGGGACATCCTAAGGCTCACTTGTCTCGGTGCTAACTGAGCTGCAGACAAGCAGTGATAATTGCACAGGTGAGGAAGGGAATGAGCTTCTCTGACAAAACCAGTCTGTTTTGGATCATGGAAAGCTTAATTAATCAACAACACATCTTCATCCAAATCATCATCACTGTAACAATAACCAGCCAGTTCAGAGACCAACTCTTTGGCAATGATAATTGCCTATTGCACAGAGGCTTGTCCTGGCTTTTGTACACATGCAGACCCTGACTCATCGCTCCTCATCGTGGCATTCATATCTTCGGCTGCGGGGAGGAGCAGGTGACGACAATGAGAAAAGTAATGAATGGCGAACAATTACATGAAGCACTGGAATATTATGTGTGCCAGTCAACAAATTCTGATGGAAAAATAGGGCTGGTCAGACAAAGCTGCAATGAGATTACAGACTTGGCTGTTAGAAGATAATTACATAGCTGTATTAACTTTAAATCTGCTTGACTTGGCACCATGTGTTAATGATCAGAAAGAAAATTACTTCATAAAGCAATAAAGCACAGATTCAGTGCATCAATAGCTGACTGGGACATTCAAAGTAGTCACTTGGACAATTGTCTTTGAAAGCTGATGTTTCCTTTGGGGTTCCTAAATTTTCAGGAAAGCAAATATAAAATTGCTGCAAATCAAGCGTGATGTGGCACTGTCAGTATGATAAGAATCAGGCTGTCAGCTGCATGACAAGCTATCTCTTGGAAAGTAGAAATATTGTAAAGGGTGTAAGAGTGACAACTTTTAGGCAACATAAAGAGTACGAATGTCAAAACCTAACAAGCATCTCAATGTATGACTGCAGCAAAAGGATGATGGTAATTCCTGGATATGAAACAAAGGAATATTTGAGATAATATTATCTCTATATATAGCACTGCTAAAACTGATACTGGATTTTGGCATGTAGCATAAAAATAAGGCAGAGAACAGGAAAGAGCTCACTTTGGCCTGTGCATTCATACTGTATCAAGGACAGGCACAAAGGAAGAACTTGGATTCCCAGTATCAAGTGGGAAACAAGCCAGACAAATACAGATTCAAAATGAATCAGAAGTTTTTAAACCAGGAAGAACTAGCAAGTGAAGCAAGCAATTTCTTATTTCCTGACAGCTTTGCATGAACTTGTGGGGAGCTTACTGGCATGACTTTGGCCAGATAAAGGTTGTGTTTCAGGCAGTCACCACAATTCATAGAAGACTGACAGTCTACGACTGCTGTGAAACTTATGAAATTATTTTTTCAACACTTTATTCAGCATATTTATTGCTGAAATAAGAATAGTCAAAATTATTAATGGCCCAAATAAGCATCACACCTTACTAAAATGTTGTGCATTCATCTAAGACTTCCACAATTTGGAGGGAAACAAAATGCATTCTATACATATTCTTTATGGAAATAAGAGGAGCAATCCTAGGAATACATTATATGGTTTAAATTGAAGCAGTTTATCCTAAAGCAGCTTTCAAAACAAGGAAAAAAACAGATAAGACATTTTAATAATATCATTCAATCACTACTACAGATTTAAAAATAATTGTTGGACTCTGAAATACTTTTCATATTATATATCCTTTCCTTTGCAAAGCATTCCTTACAGTGCTTTCAGTACAGGTACTGCCTATGAAGAAGTAAACAAGTAAGCAGCAATAATTACATACTCTCCTATCACTCCTGCTCAGTCCTGCATTTAAAAATATTGTATAAAAGGCAAGTGACTGGACACCAGGATTATTATCATATAAACTTTTAAAGAAAGTGCTTTCATTTCTGCTAGCTGATCAAATGAAGCAGAATCAGTCAGCTTTTTCCTTCCCCTCATCATTTATTTTCTTAAAAATGTCTATTTTAAAGCCAATTCTTGCTGAAATTACACTCAGTAACTCAGTTTGAAGACAGTCACATGGGCACAATGGAAAAAAAAAAAAAAAAAAAAAAAAAGGTGTAGTTCATCAGGGGCAATTACTTATTACTGTCAGAAGAAAACATCCCATAAGAGGAAACCTATCATCTTGCTTTGACCGATTAAATATTTTCTTTTAAAATGCAAAACTCCTCATTGTTAGAAATGGAGAGCTGTAGCGACAGAAATAATTGGTCTCATTTTCTCTCTAGAAAAATGCCTAAATCTGGTTCTTCTCCCCAGGTCTGAAGCAGCTGACGCTGCAGGGCCCTAAGGAGTGTTTACATGCATCACCTCAGCTCTGTAGGAAACCAGAAACCAGGATGACACAGTTTTGACATCCACATGGTAACGAGCACTGCTCAGAGCCAGTGGTAGTGCTGTGTTTCGGGCCCAAATCCTCCACCTGTCCGTGAGGGAAAGCACTACAGCGAGCTGCTGGTACATTGCACGCCTGTCAGCACTGGGTTAATCAGCAACCAGAGAGCAAGCACAGTGCTGTATGCAACTGTGTGCATGGATATATATATGTATATATGATGTTCTGTAGTATGCATGTATGCTACATATGTAAAAGGTGAGATTAAGGTAAGGATTAACCCCATTACAGTCATTCAAATAACAACATACAGTTCTTCAAGTGGGAAACCCTTTGGAGAGAGATTATCCGTATCGAGCAGTTTCTTCGTTAATTGGCAAAAATTGTAGCTGGTGGCCTTGGCCCAGTGGCTGGCGCAGGGCAGGGGCAGCAGGGGGGTTGTGGTGGGCACACACGAGGCTGTACCTGGCCCCTGCTCTTTGGGAGCTGGCCTGGGACCATATCCCCACCGGGAGGGTGCTTCCATGGCCTGCTTAGGCCTAAGCTAAAGCCGCAGAGAGCAGGCCTGGAGCCACAGGTCACAGCTCTTTGTGCTGGAGATGTAAAATATTTCACTATCACAACAAAGATGAAGCTGCAGATATGAGACTGTCACAGTTCCCAGAGCAGATTTTCTGTGTTCTCATGTGGAAGTCATATTTTATATTAACCCTATAGTAATTGCCCTAATACCATTAATACAAAACAACTGTAAAGCCATTTGAGGTCTTGGGCCTCACCCAGTTGGTTCACATACAGCTTTCCAAGGATAAATGATGCAAATCTTCAATGTTTCTTTTTCTGGACAGCTACTCACTTGGCAGCTTTGGAGGAAGATTTGAGACTTTGTAGGCTCATGGGAATTTCATAGGAAAAGTCTGAGGTGATGAACCTCCAAACAGCCCCCATTGCTCTCATTGAATGATCACTTCTGGAGGAGTTGCTCTCCTTAACCTGATGGTAATGCTGATGATATTGTACCATTAAGACACGTAGTTTGTAGGTGAATTTATACACAAGTCTGACGTGGCAGTTACTTCTGGACTTACACATAAAAGAACACTTTTCATCATACAAAATTCATCATTCCCTTAAAAAAAGTAGTTCTCTGAGTCACAACAATAAATAAAAGTTTAACAGAAGAAGAAAATAGGAAAGTGAGCAAGTTTTGTTAAAAATATTTTAAGTATTTTCTAAATTGCACTACTTCCAGAAAACAACAGCAGGCAAGGAACTCACTTTTTCTCCAGGATCCTCTGATTTCCATCATCTGGACCTCTATCTGAATTGATATGGAGGAGTAAAGCAGTTTATGCAAGATATTAGTTATATGTACTTACATAAGTAAATATATACGTACTTATATAAGACCATAAACAGTGGTTCTTCTGCAAACTATATATATATTAATGACTGAATCCATGGTTAGGGATTCTCTGCAGTGTTTTTGTGAGTTTTTTCTCCCCTTTTGGAGATACTGATGGCTACAAGACATATTGCTACGTTCATTTAAAACAACAACAACAAACACACACAGATTTATTAACAGATTTCTAACAAACAACGGCATTTGCCAACTCGAACAGCCAAGATCCATCATTAAAACTTTAACAAAAACAGCCCTCTGTGGGAAAGCAATGGATGTTCCAAGTCATCTTTACAGGCACTTTGATTCCAAGTCTCATTGCATCCTTAGTTAATACATTTTTTCCATGAGTACAAGGGTGGGAGCTTGTTAAGGATTACTGAACAGAACATGCTACAAATAAACCCTGAAGAAGGTACAGAAGGGGTGTGTGTGTTTCTAACGCTCATTAACTTTTTAGCAATGAGGGGATCATGGTCCTACTGTGAATTGGCCAAAAGGACTTTTTCTTTGCTGCCACTGCCTGCTTCAAGTGAGGGAGCAGGCAGCTGCTGTTTCACAGCCCACCAGGTGTGGTGGGACCCCAGTCTGCTCCGCACAGTAGGTGTTGCAGGCAGTTGACAAAAGGCTGTTTGCTGCAAGCCAGAGGAAAATCAAACAGATGTTATTCACTTTGAATTATATGCTGCTTCTACAGAGTGAAAAAGGGGTATCAGCATCACATTAAAATCCTGAATGTTTTCACAGAATAGCCTTTGCTGGCTGAACAGACCCAGCTACTTAACAGCTTCACCTGGAAGGCACAGGGATCATGGCTACTATGATTAATACAAATAAAACTGTTTTCTTAATGGCTTGTAATCAAGCTGTTTGCAGCTTGTTCTTTCATTCAGAATAGTCATACCAGTTCAAGCAGGAGCTGAAGAAAGTCCTAAACAACTAATGGATACTTACCCATGCAAAAAAACATGTTCTGTTTCAAGGCTTCACATTCTTACTTCTCCACAGGGGTTATTGCAGCCTCCTTCTCCCTTCCAGCCTCCTTCAAAGAACATGGCACCTGCAGAGTGTTGTATTGAGTAGTGTTGCTTCCAGGTCTGCAGCATACGGTTAGTTGCTTCATATTCCATCTCTCTCTGATATCTGGGTTCTTCCTGTGGATGTTTTCACCTCAGTAATGTGTGCTATATGCTGCTTGCTTTGCTTTCCCAACTGGGAAAAAAACTATAGAGTATTATGGGGAGTGTCAGCTAGCCTGAGTGTACACACCATACGGCCTCATATGGCTACCTCTGCATGGAAGCAGTTTTTAACAGAAGCCCTTTTTCTAGTGGAAATATTTTAGGATTGAGCTTCTTGCTGAAAAACATCATAAAAATAAATGTATGTGAAAAATGTTTTTTCCTCTTCTCATCAAATATTTTTATGCTAGAGAGTAAAAAGATGAAAGCATTTTCTGACAAATTCAAGTTCTCACATATAGTAAGTGCTATTTGCTTGTTCGATAGGTTGCAATGATCCAGAACACCAGAACAAAGCATTGGTGCTTTTTCGTTTGTTTGTTTGTTTAAATCCGTGAGTGGCTCAAGAAAAAAGCTGCACCATACCTGCATTTATGGGTGATGTTTGACATATAATTACTAGCAGATCAGACTTGCAGAAAGATATAAAATTGCTGGCAGTGCCCCAGAAAGAATTTCACTCTATTTTATTCACTAAGCTTATCTGGAAGGTCCCTATGCTCTCTACTGGATATCTCTGTACCAGTTTCTATCCCAATTTTTATGCTAGGAGATGTATTAGCACAATTGTGCAAATACTGTTACACTACTCTGGCTTTACAGTGTTACAGCCATGAGGATAGTGTAACTTGATTAAGATACATTTCCTGATTTAGATACATCAAATGATGCTCACTGATTGTGAAAAAAAGAAGGCTCTGTATTCTGAAACTGGGCATTTTATTATAAATATAGCATTACAGTTATTTTTAAGCACCTACACCTACCCCTGCAGTTCAGATATGTTTCTTAGCATCTCTAATATACTCAACAGAGTGAGTGGAAATGACTTCTTTACACACTGACTATTGTCCTTTCAATTTCTTTAATCGTTGCCTGACTGCTCTTTAATGATGAATTGTCTCTTCAGACTTAGCCCAATTGTCCTAAGCAATAATTCTGCTCACACTGCTTTTGCTTTGTTTTTTTGAACAGTCATGGCAGAGAGAGGTCCACAAACAGTGGAGCAGTGATTGGAAGGAGATACAAGGGTGAGAGATGGCAGTACTCAAGTTTCTGTCATCAGATACGATGACTCAGTGCACTGGCATTTCCGAGGCAAGTGAGGTAAAGAATTGTCTACATATTTTTGTTGTTAGAATGGGCTTGTTGTAATTCAGTCCTTCAAATGGCTGTCATTTTTTGGTGGGGCTTTAACCCACCTGATTCAGCTGTGCTTTGTACAACTGCCCAAGAGGAATTCACTGGGTGACTGTGGAAGGGAAGGATGACAGCCCACGCTGCTCACCTTCAGCTCATGTGTGTAGACAGTGCAGTGTAGCTTGGTTTTGTGTCATCTGTTTTGTGCTTTCTTGTCTTATGCAGTGACAGCCGAGAGTTTAAATGGTGGGACTTTCTCATCTACCTCGTCTATGTAAGGACAGCTGCAAGGGAAATGCTGTGAGCCTCCAAGGGAGATGGGGATAAGTCTAGGCTCAGTCATCATCTTTGCCTTTCAGGTTGTGAAAGCATGATAGAAGTTTTAAAATGCTGTATAGCAGGCACCTCTGAGCTGGCAGCTCTACGAGGTCTCACTTCTTAGCTCCTGGACTCCTCAGATGTGCACCAGTGATTAAAGTAACAACAGGAACTCAAAAATTTCAGGAAATTCAGCCTATAACACATGTGAGTTAAGAAATTTCTACTGTGTGCAAGTCAACGCCTAATTGTCCAGGCCAGTTCTCATGTTGATTCTTCCTTCGAGGCATCTAGCACTGGCCAGTTTCCAGGAGGGATGCTGAGGCTTCTGCTCTGATCTGATGGTACATCATGTTCCTACAAAGGTGATGTCTCTGCTTGCACTTGACAAAGGAACGATACAAGATCCTGGAATGCAAGGAAGGGACATGCAGTACTTTCACACAGCTGTGTCATGGGAACTACAGGCTAGTAGCAGGTACCTGCAAGCCTCAGGCTCCGTTTGATAGATCCCTACTTCATTTTCATACAGGGCATGTGTTGCTAGTGTTAAAGGAAGAGAAGGGAGGGGTTAGAAAATTGTCCTCCTTCAGCAGAGGCATTCGCAAGAAAGGTCTGAAGCTATAGGTGATGACTGGTTTTCCACTCCTCTTTGCTCTGAGTGGTAATTTTGAATTCTCCAGAGAAAGATGAGCAATTTCTTGGACTCTGTTTTTCCCACGGTCTATTAGCATCATAAGGGAAGATGTGAAGGAAATAATCTATCAGTATAAACAGCTTGTTTAAAAGATGAAGGCTGAAATTACCTGCCCATCTAAACTGAGCGTTTCCTTCGGGAAACATAAAACAATCACTTATGTACCTCAACAAAATGACAAGGTCTCTCTGATGCCAAAAGCACATTATTGTATCGGTCACTCTCCACACATTTTTATGCTCTGTTCTGTGCAGAACAGTTTTCTCTGACCAAAGGTAGAACAGACCTTCTTGTCTTGGTGGCAGCAACGTTTGTATCTACAAAACAAGAGCACTGGGAGCAGCACTACAAAGGATTGCTGTTAGTGCAGATTGTGGGTCTGAACAGAGCAGGAACCTGAGATGTAAAAAAAAGGGCTCTGGAAAACTGGAAGGTTTGTGATTTTGGTATAGCAATAAAGGAAAAAAGTGTTTCATGGACACCTTCAGGAAAAGGCCTTTGTTTTTATAAATAAAGGTAACTGGTGTCTAAAGGTTAATGCAGAAAATGACTGGTTCCTAGGTAACGTATGTCATTAAAAGGGTCTCTGGCTGGCTGTCAACTTTGATCTAAGTTTCTGTGCAAAATATGGGAACTTTACTAGCAGATAAAACCATCAGACATCACTGAAATGTGGTGGAATGAAGCTACACTATAACCTCCAGTGCAGAACAGGTGAGAAGAAAGAAATCCTCACATCAATGCAGCTAAATTGTCCCAGGTTACATCAGTCTACCAAGCTACACCTTCAGCCTACAGCCTCTGTGCAATTTATACAAGAGGATCCTTGGTTGGAGGACCTAAGCCTTTAGGACCTGAGGCCTGTAGACTTTGCTGGTAGTTCATCATGTATGGAGACAATTCACAGCACCTAAGTTATCCTCCTGATCTGAATTGCCCTCTGGAAGAGAGGGATGGTTGGGCATGAACAGACCTTTTTAATGGCCCTGACCAGCCTTGCCCAGGCCCTTCATGGTCTGCAAATGGCCCAGGAGCAAAGGTTCAGCCTGGGCACCCAAACCTTGTCGGAGCTGCCCCAGGGGTGCCTGTGCCCAGCTCTGTTCCCTGCTGCCCCTGCCTACCAGCTGCTCTGGCTGGGTGGACACGAGACCTGTGGGTAGGTAGCCTTGCCCATCTCCAGCCCTGTCGGACGGTCTGTGCCTGGTGTCTGACTGATGTTGTAGCCCAGTCTCCAGCCCTGTCTCTGGCCCCATCTGCTGTTCCTCGCTGGGCTCCCTGGGCACTGACCAGGCAGCCTGGCCCACAAAGCTCCAAACTGCTGGTTCAGTCAGGAACAAAACCTATTTGCAACAGAGTTCAAAGAATTCACAAAGTGAGTAACTCCACTGAGTGATAACTCTGATCTTTGGGATGGAAAAACATTGTGATGAAAAAAATCATGCACAATGGAGGACAGGATGAGCTAAGGTAGCAGGGCAGAGTGCCGTTGCATGGCTGTTTGAAAACAACAAGCTTACAGGTAAAACACAGGTTTATGAGATGCTAAGGATAAGCCCGAGCTTGCTGCTTATCATGAAATTTGCTTTGTTGTAGCCTGGATAGCCCATGGAGTAAGGGGAAGTGGTGGAGCTCAGCCAGCCGTTCCCACAGGCCTCTCCCACCACTGGGCAAACCCAGGTGCCTCAGGAGGTGACGCTGCAGGGGTGGTGGGTGTCTTGCTGGAGGAGCAGAGCAGGATGGACATTTCTGAGTGTCTGGCAGTGCCAGGGTTTTTGGTGGGATATAAATCAGAAATTTTGGCTGCCTTTGTTGTTTAATTAGGTGACGAGACATTTCACAGGACTGCATAAATGCATGTTCATGTCAGTTGTCTGCCACATGACTCCTATGTGGGTAAATGGCTAGGCTTATGCACAAACTCCAATATCAGTGAGAACTTTTTCTCTCACAAACAAGGCCACCATGCTGTGAATTGCTGCTCATTCAGATGCATTTCTAGTCCTATCAAAGTGGTTAGTCCAGAAAGTTCACAGACCAGCAAACTAAAAGGTACCATTGCCATCAAGTAGTCTGACCTGCCGTCTGATCTACTTGTGGCATCCTGTCTGACCCGTTCTCATATGAATTGGGACTTATCTTTTAGACAAGTATTCAAGTCATGGTTTCAGTCTTCTATTTGGGTAGTTGTAATCGCTCTCTAACAGCCCATTTCACCTGGAGAATTTTATGTTGTCTTCAAAACGGATCGCTTTAGTACTGTATAATTTAAAGGAATTTTACTACGCCCAATTTCTGTGTGCAGCAGTTTAAAATATCCTACTACATTTGTTTCTTTAAAACTTCCTTTGAAGACTATCAAAATGTTTTTTTCTGACACTGAAAGTAAGCTCCAGGGCAAGGAGGATGTGCGGTGATGGCAGTAATAATGCCATCATTTCGAATTATCTACTTTATATTTGAGGATTAAACACAATTCAGCAAAGTTTAAACCAATTGACTCAGTCCTGCAACTGCACGTGGGTTTCACGAACTTGACTGACAGGAGCAGGGCACATCTCTGCGTGGTGAGGCAGAGGACCACACAGTTCAGCAAGGCTCTTCAGAGCCCATTTAACAAGAGCACACCCCTTGGTTGCTGTCTCTTCAGCAGGACTGCTCTTGTCCTTAAAGTTAACCATGTGATCAGGCATTTCGCTAGCTCACACCTTATTGCTCTTCTCTCTGCGGGGCCAAACCCTGATGAGCCAGAGCTGCGCTGGGGTGCCTGTCGCTGCTGACCTTGGCAGAGTCAGACCATGAGTTTGACCTTGGCAAAAGGTTGTTTAAACTCTGCTGTGAAAACAAGGCGTAGGGAAATCAGCCTGCTGAAAGCTTTGACCAGCCTGTCACACTTCCAGTTAAGACTGCTTTATCATGGTATAGATAAAAGTGCTCTCACTGCTGTGGGAAGTCTTTACAAGAAGTACTAAGCAGGCCATTCCTTATTCAGGACAGGATAATGTGAGTGCAGGTGGCTTGGCAAAGCTCATTTTCTTTTCTGCTTTTCAGCTTTCACATTAAAAATACAGAAGCCAACTAACTCTAGGTGCTTTTGGGTAGAGAAGCAAAATAATCCTGGTGTGAACATGTCTCTGTTGATACGGTCTCAGGCAGGACCAATGCCTGGGCTGTATAGCAAGATGCTGAGCTGATGCTTTGGGATTCCCTTCAGATGTAAAGGTGTCTCCCTGCATTAAACTCTTGCCCAAGAGAGGTTATCTCAACACTCCTCTGTAACCTCAGGGCAGAAGATCAGCTCAGCTTTCTGCAACCTTCATCCCCAGCAGTCAGCTTTATGTTTCACTTTTCCCTCAACCTGGATGCCAAGGGAGACATTATAAGCCCCAGGGAACACTGGATCACATTTTTATATAGCTATTTGCACTAGCAAGGAATAAACAATTGCACAAACCAGACCAGTTCTGTGCCATGCACAGAAATGTAAACACTAATGTTGTACCAGCTGCTCTGAAGAGAGTCACTGTTCTGTGGTTCCTCTCATTCACATTCATGAGGGTTAAAGAATAGCTGCAGACTGCAGTCCAGGAGGAGCTAGAGCAGAAAACAGAGAAAGAGATAAAGGAAACAGGAGTGAAGGAAACTGAATTCTTCAGATAATGGCATAAAATAAACAGGAAAGGATATGTTTCTTACACTGCAGATATTTAAAGTCTAAAAAATATATATGTTGTAACAATGACAGAGAGCTAGTGAAAACAAGCCCCAAAAGACAAACATACAGGTGCTGGCTTTGGACTTGTAAATTCCACGAAGACACGGGTGTAAGCTGATACATATTCATTGCCATCACTATCATTTTTCTCTCATTTTCTTGCTCAAATATCAAAGCAGAGCTGCCAGTGCATAGAGGCATCATTAAAATGAATTTAAGAGACATCACAGATTTAAAAGTAATTTTCAATAACTTCAATTCCATTTAATCTCTAAAAATAGTTTTGGCTTACATTTCTAATATTCCCTTCTTGGACAAGAACATGAGTAACCTTTAAACAAAACGTTATCCTGGTAATGGTGAGAAGAAAAATACTCATCTGCAATGCACTTTCATATGAAACGGATTATAACAAAGCTTTTACAACAGCAGGATTTTAACTTCAGCAAACGGCCAGTCCTCTAAGAGAACCTTCTCAGCGGTTTTAATTTTTGAAAATTAGAGGTGTCAAAAAGCAGTCTTGTATGTGCCTATTAACTCTAGTGGTACTTCACTGTTATGCTACGTATAAATATCAGCAACAGCAATTGGCTAACACTCTCCACTCTTCAGGGCATTGTTTAAATGCTGAATATCAGCATTAACAGGCACCTACTGGAATTCAGGCTGCCATTAAATGATATGTTCATTTGTGTTCCTGGACATAAGCTGTTGCATTCAGCCATTGCATTCAGCCATTCCTTCTTTTCAGTTTGGCCACTTGCAAATTTGTAAAGTACTTGCTGTTCTAGAATGGCAGATACTGGTTTGGTAGCATCAGTAACTTATTTTTTTAGCATAAGTATTGAGAGTTAAACATGGTAGTTTTAATCTTTTCAATAGAAGCAGTATTAGCAAAAAAAAAAAAAAAAATCAACAAAATGGAAGGGTAACAACACTGCCCTGTTACACTGAAAATAACTAAGAATTAAGTGAAAAAAAAAAATCTGAGATACGATATCTCTTTCACTTTACATGTGCCAAATATCAGGGTGAAATACAATCTATTGGCTGTGAAAATACCAAAATTCTCTAACTAATAAGAAATTTGTAGTAGAAGTCACTAGGTTGAGTTGGGGAACATCGGAGTTAAGCCCTTGTGTATTTTCTGAATGAGAACTTTGTTCTCATCCTGAAAATGCAATTGCAGGCTCAGTCAAGCCATGCACTGTGCACGTCCGAGTTCCTGAGGTTGCATTTAGGGCTGGAGACAGGAAAACAGTTTCCCTAAGTGCGATATAAGAGCACAAGTCCATGAACTGAAGCATACTATAACCAAGCCAGAGCTTGCAGTCTAATACAAAAACATCTGCAGGGAAGGACTGGGCAAAGGATGGCACCCTGCATCTTCAAAAATAAACACAGGTTTCTCCTTGCCTCTCTCTCTCCTCCTGACTTTGTTGTACATAGAATGAAGACAATCCCTCACATAGATCAGATCAGTGAGTGAAGATAGATGAACAGCAGTTCTCCATTGCAGGAAAGAATCAACAAATGTAGTAAAAGACTGTATTCACAAGAGATGAGAAAAAGAAAGGGCATCTGAGCTTAAAATCTATATGACATTCTTATTTCAGATGAATTCTGAAGCCAAGTGAAAAGATGTTAGTCAGCTCCAAGGCTATCTGAATCTGGTGTCTTACTGACAAATCTATAGGCAAGCCAGTGTGAGAATATTTTTGTTAGTTTCATTTTAAACTCTGCAGTAAAATAGATTAAAACATGCTTCCACTTTGTCTTGTGATAGTGGTTTGGGGCATTTTTTTTATTCCTGGGAAAGCTACATTAATGCAGAACTGCACAGACCTCGACTGCAATGCTCCACACTGACACCCAATTTCTTTTTCTTACAGCGCCTACCAAAAGCCACAGGACTTCCCAAATCCCAGCGCTGAATTACACTCATGCCTCTTATCCCAGTCTGTTGTCAATGATCTGCTTTCACTTTTCCATTTTAAATTGCATTAGGTGGAGACGCTTAGTGTGACAAGAGGATGCAAGGAAAGGTTGGGAGCAGCACACCCAGAGGCACGTGGCAGTTTAGGGAAGGCTCAGAGCAGACTGACACGACCACTGCTTTGTAAGAGTGGTGGATCGCAGCAGTTTTCGATGGTGGGATGATTTCAGGATGTAGGATGCCAACAAATGGAATAATGAAGTATCAGGACAAGGAACAGCGGTCACAAAGAAATCAGGGTGACAGGGCTCATCGCTTTTCTGGCACTGGGCCCAACTCCGCAGGATCGTCGTAGCAAGGGCCCAGCAGCAGGGAGCGACAGAGCACAGCCACTGCTGTTGCCCCACTGACCGCTCCCAGCCCAGTACTGGTAAGAAGCATTTTGTATGTGATACCAATCTTTAGGGCTGACACGAGTTTTTATGAAGCCCTTCTGCCTTCAGAGCTTTGCAGCTAGAGCTGCAGTTGCAAAGTCTTTACAAAATCAGTCATTGATTATGAGAGGATATTAACTAGTGAGCATCAGAAGACTCCAGTTCTTACTTTCTTGCTTTCTACTGACATTTTGCCTAATTGCAGAATGCATTAATACTTTCTTAAACTGTTGCCATCCTTGCTAGTGGTGTGGGTTTGAATCTCCAAGTCTAATTTTGATGGTGATCACATAGTGGTGTTTAGTTCTGCTTTATGTTTGTTTGAACAAAGCCACAAAAAAAGCAGCCACCAGGAAAGAATAATAACAAAAAAAAAGGTGGCAAACGAGTTACACAGGGCTTCACAGGTTGTTCTGCAAGTCCAACCAGGTAGCTCCCAGGGACTAACAGTTGTTTTCAGACTGGTGGTGTTCCCCTTTCTAAAACCCCTTCCCTCAACCCAGGTCAGACTGGTTCTCCCACGTTTCATCTAAATCCAGAATTTAGTCTTCAGTCAGCTGCTTGGTTAGGATCCAGCACTTGCCCCTGCACTAGGATGATGGATCCCGAGGCAACACAGCGCAAACAACCCTGCCAGAAGGTCTACTAAAGGAGGGCATGCTTGTTCTAAAGATATTTTCAAAGTGATAATGTGTATGACATTACTACTTTGTATTATCTGTTAGTCACAAGGCAAGTTTCCTGATAACACAGGAAAGCAGAGCACCACGGTTGTCCAGCTCGTTGTATTTCAAAGAAAACTGCTTAGTTCTTGGTTGCAGTGGCAAGGTATTCATACTGACCCAATTCCTCCCAGGGGTGGAAATTCAAGAAAAGCTACCAAATAAATGTTGTCCTGCTGGAATTTGCTTTGCTTTGACATGGAGTTTGACAGACCTGGGAGTACCTAAGCACAAGATGCCATCTGCCTGACAGCTTTATTTCCACATTCCTGTGTTTTATCTTCATTTGGGACTTGGAACAGTTACTGAAGGTGGCTCTGGGCTTGGGAGCACTATAGGGACCCACAGTCTGGGTGAATTCATGTACCTGCTTTTATTTACACACCACAACGGGCCGTTAATTCTGAAAGCTGTACAGCCCCTCCACCCCCCACCCACCATAACAAGTATTTAAATAGAGAGAGATTATCCAGTTATGGTAACTTTTGGTACTGTACGGTAACCAAGCCTCTGTGAGACCTGGCTAAAAATTTCTCATACACAAAGTGATTGCAAGATGTTATTTATTAAAAGTAAATTATGCCATAAACATACTTTTACTTGAACTTCTAACACATCTAAAAATCAAGCAAAGAATGAAGACCAATGTTTCATAATTCAGTTAAAAAAAATCAAGTGTATCCTCTTGAAGCTGTGAAAAATTTAGGTGCCACTTCAGTATGCGAGGAAATTTAGTGACAGAGTTATTTCATATACTAAAGGTACCAATAGCTCTAAAGCAAAGCAAATACCCAGGTATTTTTGATTTCTTTGGTTTTATCCCAACTCCTCCTAATTTTCCCTTTTACTTCCTACATGTTCTTTCTCTCCTGGTATCATATGGACAGGCAGTAGTCCTGTGCTCCTCTCTCATCTCAGCAACTGCTCTTAGTGACACACATCAATTCGGAAGGAGATAGTCAAATACTGTAACTTCCTTCCTGTAATATCTATTTAAAAAAAAGTAATGAAATTTCCATAAGGTGTACCCCAGTCAATACAGTATACTCAGAGTTAATGCTGTCCCTTTTAGAGTTCAAGAGTGTTAAGATCTTTCTGAATACTGAAAATTTAGGTGTAGAAATTTCATAAACAACTCAGTGCCATCACTATGAAGATACGACAAATATTGATTTCTCAATAATGGCCTTTGAAGGTCCTACCTGCAGGAGTTCATTTGGATCACAATAATTCATATGATAGCAGATCAAAGCACTTCATGCTGCTATGTATTTTAAAGTACAGATGTCCTCCAACTGTTACAAGGTAGTTTTAAAATAAGACTCATATTAAATAGTAGTGAAAAGCAGACTAAGTCTACTTCAGTGTTTGAAAGCATACTTTGCCTCAGGAAACAAAATAATACAAAATAAGACATTTAATTGAAAGCAAAAGTATCTTACAAAAAATTTCTTAATTCTAGAAATGACAAAAATATTAGTAAAATCTTATAAGATTGCTCATACAGCGTTTATGTAGAAGCAGCTTAAATCCAATCAGTGCATAAAAATCTCCTGTGTTTACTGTTACAGATTAAGTGCATATATTCCTTTTATAACCACGTGCCTTCCCATAGGAACACTGGCATACATCAACCACACAATTTGTTCTTTTCAGAAAGCTTTCATAAGGTTGAAATCTCATCTATATCACTGGATAATACAATTAACTAGGTCCAATGATAAATTCCAGATTTCAAATGAATAAATTTGACATGGAAGGTATTAAAATTTTTGAATATTCTTATAAAAGGTGACAGAATACACAATCCAAATCAATTTGGACAGGCAATGTACACCATGTTTGTAAAAAAAAAAATAAATAGATCAGCTATTTAACACAAATATTCATCTATCTCTGAACATAAAAAGAAAAAAAATATACATTAATTATACAGGCTCTACTTCCTGAATGTCTCCAGTTATTATGAGGGTATTCATAAAGTTTAAATATAATCTGTAATGGCTAAATTATTTCTACATCTTATAATTAACCATGAAAGACGGAATCACCTAACATAGCAGCCCGAGTACCAGAAGGTAAATTCCCCCTTTGAAATGCTTTGTCAGTAAGACTCTCCCCATTCACTATGAGGATAACCTCTGCAGGCTTCTTTGATTGAGGCTATCACCTATGAATAGCAACCATGAACAAAATAGAAAAAATTTACACGGCTGAAAAAGAACTAAAGAATATGGGTTGCTCAGAATGCTAAATATGATGAAATAATTCTATGCTTACAGAAACAATGTTCATATTTATAAAAAGATGAATGTGAATTCAAAACTGTAATATTTAATGTTACATAATTTAATAAATACCACATTACAACAGTGTTAACGATCTTCTTACATAGCATTAATTAAGAAATAAGAATTTCAAATAAACATGGACAAATTTATTATTCTTACTGGAAAAACTAGTGCATTTTTATTCTGAACTCAGTCTTTTGCTTCAAACATTATTATAGCATTATCGTAGCATCACTTTTACCAGCCTTCAGGTAAAAGGGAAGTGGAGATTGTATCAGGATACAAAATAGGCAACAAGGCTTACTTCTCTTCCCCCCCAAGTACTTCCTCAAAATCTTACATACTGCAGATTATGGGAAATACTAAACCAAAATTCATCCATTTCACCCGTGTTACCACTGCATAAAGTTGCAGAGTATTTTGTGCCTGGCTTGAACAGTTGCAGTGCTCTATCACATTGGCAAATGTAGATTAGATGACTTCTATTTCCAGCTTCTAGCTCTTCCATAGAGAACACAGAAGCCAACCCTTCAGCTCCATGAGGATAAAAAAAGTGCTTCGCCTCATTTGGCAATGATCTACACCCACTTAAAGAGCAGTAAGAGCATATTGACAAAACCCCTCCTTTGCCTTGACAGATGGCTACTGCCATATGAAGCTTGCAGGCTAAATAAGTTGAGATGGAAAGTCCTTTGGCTCTCTCAAAGGTTCAGATCCCTCTCTTCAAGAGAGCTCAAAGAGCACTCTCAGGAGTCTTTAAGTAAGACTGAATATAACTGAAACACACGCAGAAAGCCTTAAACCATTTCAACCTCTTGGCCAGAAACACCATGCCACACCAGGAAGCACCAGAGCAATGAGTACAGAAGAAAAAAGATTTACTGCATTGTTGTCTAGTATAGGTTTTCCAGATATGTGCTTGGAGTCTTTTGTTTGGTGGTTGACAACCATGCCAGTGTTCTTGTCAAAACCTGGGAAAAGAAAAAGTCTTCATTTTAAAAAGCCCATCCAGATGAAAAGAAACTTAGCAAGCAAATGTGTGCAACCTCCTAGGTTCAGTTTACCACTGTGGTGCCAAACCTCTGCAAGAAAAAACACCAACACACTAAATTGAATTAGTTAAATCTGATCAGTTAGCTAAATCTGGTAGATTTACAGGTACAGGATATACATGCAATGCTTTATGTTAGAAGTTAATTCATCTGAGAAGCTCTGCTTCTACCAGGTCTACTGATCTCTTTACATAGCTCCATAACAAAGCAAGTTATTTTTAGCTAATTCAAAAGAGATACAGAAAAAAAAAATCTTCAAGGCTTTATATTTAAATCCTAACACTTGCTATGCTTTAGAAAGCTTGGTTCATTGAGAGAAAAACTGGGACTACTACTCATAAATATATACCACAAATTTACATATATTGTAGATTCAGAGCATAAACACATAGAACAGTAACAGCAAGCCTTTACACTAGCTTTTTATTTACAAAAGAGATATAATCTCAGTTTGGCAACATATGAAAATCTGGATCTAATTCTGTCTAGCTGCTGAAGCAAAGTTTTCATGTGTGTGCGGCAGAGTAGAACTTTCTTTCAGGAAGAGTAGGAACCACAGACTATTACATAAACTGAATCTGTGAAGATTACCAATACACAAAACTTTGACTGAAGAGATATGCAGCACTGGCACAGCCTTTTTTTAAAAAATAAACATTTTAAACTTGCTCTTCTTGAGCTTTCAGAGTCCAGAGCTTCACTTCCATCCACACATATTTAAAGTATTTTAAATGTTTTTAAAAACATTTTAAAAAAACACAACAGTTCCACAGTTCTTTGTTACCACTGCCATATTTATATATTTTTTCAAGATGCTGCAGACAGACAGGAGTACTTTTTATGAAAGGACACTGAATATGGTTGGGGAAAGTGGGTTAAAATAAAGAGGGACGCGTAACCTAATAAAGTGCACAACCATAAACAGCACTTTTTCACCTATATTACAGTATGTACAGCATAGGTTGTATGTGTGTCTGGTATATATTCTCCAGCTTACGAATTTCGAAAATTTGTGAAACTTGCACACTGTCCCTGCTGTAGCTCAAAAAATAAGTTGCTGAGCATGAAAAAATATGTGAAGTGAAGAAGAAATAGATGCTGACAAATGCAGACATGCATTAGCTAGGTTTACCACATTCTTTTAATGCATCTGCCTCATTAGAAGAATGAGACGTTGCCTGAGTGCTTAAATGTTCCCTCCTTAGTACAGAAGTATTATATCTAAAAAATCCTCAAATGGTTGAGCATTCTATTTTGACTTTCTTGGATCTAGGAATACATCTAAGAATAGATCATAAAAACTGCTGGAAAGCCAAATCCACAACCAGTAGTTTGCCTTTCTCACTGTGATGGTAGCTTCAATGGGCTTCTATCTCTCAGACAGTTCATTTCCAAACTCAAGCCCTGACTTCTAGTAAGTATACTGACAGTTAAATATGAAAACTTAAATTCTCTCTGTAAAACAGTTGATGAAAAAAAGTGTCGGATATAGTCTTTAAACAATTTTTAAACGTAGGGTTTAGCCTGAAGGTTGCCTGTATTTATTGTTCATTCACAATGATCCTAAAGATCCATGAGTTGAATAAATAGTGGAATTATTTATAACCAACCAGACAACAATCTTTTTAAATAGACAATAATTTGTTTCATTTTTAAAAAATAAGATCAGCTAGTTTGTGAAACACTTAACTTACAGGAAACAATACTAAGCAGTGAAAAAAAAAAAAAAAAAAGAATGTAAAATACTGTGCACATCTTGGAGCTCCTCTTATTTAATTCTTGAAGTTGACACTACCACTAAGTCTCCAGAGTAAGAAATGGAGACTCAGCAGTTACCAATTAGTCTGAGTGAATGGATAAAATTAAGCTAATGTTTTCTCTTATAAAAGGTTACCATAATTAAATACATAGAAAAGGAGGAGGCAGTGATTGTTTTTTCCAAGGTAATATGTTGGAGATCCCTGGTCTCTTTCAGCTGTCAGCAATACAGTAATGTAAGATAAACAAACCAAAAGGTGCAGAAGGAAGAAAATGAAAGACAAAAGGACCAACTGTCCTTGCTCTTGTTTTCATTATGATGTCCACCATTACTTTGGCTCTCTTTGTCCTTTGTGATGCTAGCTCTGTATTTTTTCCCCATTTAAAAATCACCTCCTCAGCCCTTCCTGACATTTAAGTCCATTTTTAGGTTACATTAGGAGAGGGGGGAGGGAAAAAAAAGGAAAAGGAAAAAGAGTAAGATTCTTACCACTGTATTGCATTGTAGCTCCCAAATACGAATCAACAATTGATCCCAGCAAGCCAGCTGCTGCACCGAACACAACAAGTGGCCATTGTGGCGCAGACATATCCAGATCACTCACGAAAATGAGCTGTGTTATGAAGTAGGCTGTTCCCACTGCCATGCCACCAAGCAAACTTGACAGGAGGCCCACTAATGTAATTCCTCCATTAGTACCTAATTCAAACAAAACCAAACTGATTTACCAACTTTTTCTTACAGACATAAATTTATTCACGTCTTATATGAAATCAGAACCATACTCATAGTCATATTTGCCTCCTGTATCCATAAGACTCTGCTACCACAGCTTTTATTTACAATTCCCAGGAGATGCTAAGAAGCTTACCCTGTACCACTACAGCCTGTGTATTAATATTACTTTCCTAGTCTCTAAGCGTAGTTATCAAGAAATATTCACTAGCAATAAATTAAATAAAACCAGATTGCAAACTTCACAGAGTCACCTGGTATTTGCTGTTAATTTGGAAGGAAAAAATTTGCTCAAATGCAGAGCTTGAGATGTGCATGCTATTAAAACAACGCCTCTTTCAGAAGTATACAAAGATGTATTTCACCAACACATTTAAAGGAAAGAGCAAAATCCCTAGAAAAGAAGATGAAAGCTTACTGGAAAAAAAAAAAAAAAAAAAAAACACTTATTATGAGGAAAAAAATGTCCATGCGTTTACATCATGGCCCACAAGATCTAAAGCTGAGAACAACATGCCAACAAGACTCAGAAAACACATAGTGCTTTAAGGCTACAATGCCATCCACTCTGCAGGCAAGGCTTCAAAGACAGAAGTTTCAATTTACATACTCTTTGTAATACATTAAGGGAAGTGAGCAATTCGATTAAGAAGTTAATTTTCTGTAGAATCTACATTAAATATATATATATATTTTCTTCTATTGATTTAAATTTTAATGACTGAAAAATTCAGATAACTTGTAGTCCTTGCACTATCAGCAGTACAAACACTTCTAATAGTACCAGAGACAAGAAGTGACAGCATTCAGTAAGGATGGTTTTAGCTCACAGGATGCTGTGTTGATGCATCTCACAGATGATATGCAGCAGAAACACAACCAAGTAAATAACATTTCACAGAACGCATTCCTGCTACCATTTTCTAATCTCAGATTCCTAATGTTTGCTTTTCTGAGGCTTTTTTTGAACTTTTCAAGTTGGATGTTTAATTCAAAACAATCAAGAAATATAAGACAAGAACACGTAGAACAGATAACTCCTCACCTACTGGAACTTTTTCCCAGGTTGTTATCAACCTTGGCTTGCTTTTACTCATAACACTACCAATCTCTGACGCCCACGTATCACCAGCAGAGCATGCCAAAGCTCCCAAAAGCGATAAGCACATCCATGATGCTGTGTATTGCTTTGAGAAGTCTATTGGAATTTCACCAGGTCCACTTTCTATCATATATAAGATAGCCAGCTCAGTAGGAACACCGCCATTACAAAATACTTGTAACCAATTCCTCTGGCCACCTAAAGTGACAAAAACGAAATGTTAGTATTTTCAGACAAAACGTCTTGAAATGCAACAGCAGGAGACATATAAAATTAAATTTAAAAAGACATTTTCAAAACAGAAAATATATAGCCATTTACATAATAGGGCAGAAGCAAAAGGTAAGTTGCTTGCTGCGCTCAGGGGGATAAGGGGATGGAATGACAGGAGCGTTCTCTTCTCTGGGTGTTACATCTCATCTGACCCTTTGAAAGAAAGAGGAATATACGGTATTTACTCTTCACAAGGGATCTGATGACATCAGTGTTAGGGCTTACCTTCTTTGTATTCAGAATCTATTCGCTTCTTTATATCTTTTTTCCATTTAGTAAGCTTTGAAGAAGTAACAAAAAATACAAGCAAAGAAGTGAAGAAACTGTAATTTGCAACAGTAAGGATAAATCCAACCACCAATCCTACAAAGAAAAAAAAATCTATGTAACATTCTTTCATGTAACAACTTAATCTCTTTAGTATGATCTTCATGATAAGTGACTGTCATGATAAATCTGAAATAAATATGCAGTAAGGGAATTACTGTAGCATCGAACACCTGTAGTGAGGACACCAGAGACATCTTCACTGACATAAAACAGTTACTATTATAATTTTCTCCCAACTTTCAAAGCTAAATTGCTAATTTTATTGCTATTGCTAAAGCATACGACTCCTTTTGAAGATCTTCTGTTGCCACAAATCAGCAATACTGTGCAAAAGACAGAGCAATAAAGAAAAGCCGAAGGATATCTAATTGAAATTTACATACCCTGCCCCAGGAATTTGATTGTTCCTATGAGAAGCATATAGACAGCTGTGGCAGCCTCTCTATCCTCAAGTTTATCTTCAGTTTGGGCATCAAACCTCTCCCCACAGAAGGTCTCTGAGATAAACCAAATAATCCTCCTCCGTATCTTAACAGCTGCTACTTCTCCCTTCTGTTTTCACTTTTTTTTTCCCTGATTTTTTAAAATCCTTTTCTTTCTGTTATTTTCTTAAGTATTTGAGCTCCTGGATGTTTCTTTTTCTACCTCCTCCACATGAGAGGTCTAACTCATTGCCCACTGCATGACTGCAATTCTCCCGGACTGAAAGAAAATTAGCTGCGTGCAAAATGAATGCCAGTGTAAGCTGGCTAGCAGAGCTGTTATATTAAGAGGTAAAAGCATAGCAGAAAACCTTTTTAAATCTAGAAAATGCTTCCTTTTAATTCACAGACAAAACGAGGTTCGCAAGATGGGTGACACAGGTGGAAAGGTTGCAAGGACTTGCTTCTTTCCACTGACCATCAATTCAGACACCACAAGACAAAGGTCAGTCACCTCGCCCACAACAAGTCTTGCATCATATTTCAATGAACACTGACTGCTTTTTTTTTTTCTCTTGTGTGGTCAAGAAAAAACATTGCAGAAATGGTCATTGGCTTGAACTGAAGAACACATTTAATTTTCTTCATATTTGCGAGAGGCCAAAAATGCCTAGAACTGTTGATGTTACAGAAAGGAGAACCATGTTATCTTTCCTGGTTTCCTACCAAGCAGGTAAGGCTGCTGACATGGCTCAGTTTTAGGCTATTTCTTTACCACTGCCTCTTTCATTTCATTATATCTAGATACATGAACAAAACCATGCAGATTGAACTGTGCACTGTATTTAAGTTCAAAACAATCTTGCAGATTTATATAAATCTAATGACAGTATTAATCAAATGCATTACAAACAGCAGCAAAAGTTAACTTGACTAAAGCATAATTAAAATCAGTATAAATTCAAGGTATGTATGCTTACATTATTATTTTTTTATTATAATAGAACTAGGTAGGAAAGTCTTAAAAGAATATTATGTACAGTAAAAAGGACCTTAATTCAGTTTATTAAGCACTTAACTTAATAACCTCAGAAGAAACATACCTCCCAATGCACCACTGTGATCAAGACTTTTCTTCTTAACACCCTGTGTAGCAATCAGTAGTGGAACTGTGACTGAAAAAAGCCAGCGCCACGGAGAAATTGGTCGTAAATTACCTGGTAATTGAAATAAAATGGTTACAGATCATCCTTATAAGCCTTTTTAATGCCTTTATATATGAAAAGTATTTCTCACCTTGTATATATTTAAAATCTGATCTTAAAAGAAATTGAACCACCTCACTTTCCAAAAGAAAAGTACGTTTATGAATAGAAGACCAAAATACCTGCAATTATCTACTCCTTTTTTCATTCAGCCTTCACAGAAAAAAGAAAATACATTAACTAAAATTAACAAATGGCAAATGTGTTAGGAATAGACTTAGTGAGATTTTTCATTCTGAAAAGGGCTAATAAGCTCAAAAAAAAATAACATTCAAAATATTAAGACCAGCTGAAACCTGATTTGAATAAAATAGATATGTTCAGATATTATAAAAAATATACTAAGATATTATAAAAAACATACTGAGTTTCAAATATGAATTAAATTCAAACTAAAATCACAGTTAGCAAAACATTGGCATTCCTTTCATGTAAAGAAACTACAAAGCAACTTCAACTAAACAAAATAGGTCAAGAGCTTCCCTCGAAGATCATGTTCACAGAATCACAGAATGGTTTAGGTTAGGAAGAACCTTAAAGACCATCAAATTCCAACCGTCCTGACATGGGACACCTCCCACCAGACCAGGCTGCCCAAAGCCCCATCCAGCCTGGCCCTGAACACTTCCAGGGATGGGACATCCACAGCTTCTCTGGGCAACCTGTGCCAGGGCCTCACCACCCTCTGAGGGAAGAACTTTTCCTAATGTCTGATCTAAATCTACCCTTTTTATTTTTAAGCTGTTACTCCCTGTCCTATCATTGCACTCCCTGACAAGGAGTCCTTTCCCAGCTTCCAGGTAGGAAAGGGCACACTTTAGGTACAGGACTTGTTCTATGACATCCATCAGTCATGTTATAACTTATTCACTTTTAACTCCATGATCAAGTCTTATCTGTTAATGATGACTATGTGTTGTTTCGTTTTTTTTTTTTGGATCAAAGTTCAGCATATAAGAGAATACAGAGAATGAACAACACTCTCTGTGGTCACTAATGCTTTTTTAGCACTCTTCTATGAAAGGAAACTACCTTGCCTTTCAAACAAAGCCAAATAGTAGGGATTTTAGGAAAAGTCATTATTGTTTATCAAAAAGCTTTAGTTTGGTAGTTCTCAACAATGAAAAGCAAGCAACCTTCTACATCCCTTTTTTCCATCATATACGTACTCTGAAGTATTCCTAGGATGTACCTACTGTTATCATTTTGTCATTTACATCATCAATATGAAATTTACTCTATGTTAATAGAAGGATTTCTACTTGGCTGACAGAAGACTCCAGATGTAGATTCATATTTATGTGTAGAGGAGACATCAGCGTGTACATAAGCTATCTACCAGCTTGTGTTTCTGTAGCTTTGTGTTACTATCCTTCATATTTGTATGGAAATTTTACATACTCTGTAACATATTTAAGTGCTTAGTTGAGCCACAGTGATGCTTTACATCTTCTAATAAAACTAGCAGGAAATCCTGCCATTTATATACACATTTCCTTTATACACTAATTCTGTCCTCCTGCTGGTCTATGAAAAAAACACCAGTTTATCACATCACCACTGATGATTTGCACTGACATTAGAATGAAAGTTTAGATGTTTGGACTTCTTTTACAATAACAATTTAAAAATTCCTCTATTTTTGCTATCCAAAACATTTGGTTTCCACATTAAACCTGGTTGAAAACATAAGAACTAGCACACAGAATCAAGCCAAACATCTGACTCAGCATCCCATTCTGTGATTCACATTCTTTCTGCCATTCATGACATACATAGATGCCCTCTTCCTGTGCTGAAATGTAACTAAGAAGTCTTCAAATGGATGCTGTTTCTTGCCCTGGTCATCCTTGTTCCTTGCTGATCCTGCTGCAGATGCTGTGAGATGGGATGAACACAGGTGTAGGCAGTACTCTAGTATGTGGAGACCCCATGACTTGACTATTACAAAATACTTTTTTTCTTCCTTACCTGCAATCTATTGATTTTTTTTTGCAATGAAGTGTGTGTCATTTCCAAAAAAAACATGATAATATATTAAGTAACCTGGACAGTGTAATTGCCCTCATCATCATTACCTGCTTGTACTGAACCACCCTACTGACTTCCTTCAGTCATGCAGCATGTTAATTACAGACAGCTGTGGTGTAAAATACATGTATTTGTTCTGCTGTTCTCTTCTTTCATTACTACCTGATCACCTTTATCCACAGTAACCAAGCTCTTGGGCCCTCCTCTCCCCACAGCAGCGTATCTCAACAGGGAGAATTTATGTCTCTCAGAACCTGCAAACACATCCATTACCTTTACAGTGGGTGTTCTTATGACTTCATTAACCATCAGTTTTTCACCAAAAGGGCTAGCTCTAGAAACTTGGAAAGGAAACTAGGAACACTAAAAACAGTAAAAAAACTGAAAAACTAAGCTTATTTCAGCAAGTCCCAGACTCCCCTGTTAAATCATGACTTTTATGGAAGAACAACAGATGCTATAAACTTTCGGTATTTAAGGAAAGGTAGCCAGATGATATACAAGTCTGGTGTTTCATAGTCTGATTTCTATCTAAACATTTATCCTCAAGTGAGCTTGAAGTTATCAATTGCAGTTCTCCCAATTCTGCCTCTGTTTCTCTAATCCTTGGAATTAGGTTTAGCTGAGAATCGTGAATGATTCAGACTTGTTATTCTGCGCTTTACGTAGTCCCTCTTTACTGCAAATGCACGCACGCACAGCCTCTTCCCAACCTGGCAGTAGCATAAGCAATTAACTGCACACCTTGGTCTCTGGAGCCTTGCAGAGACTTGCTGATAAACAGGCTGCATCCAACAGTCATGTCTTGTACTACATATTTACTCTCAAAAGCCTCTGGTATTTTTTCTCTGAAGAGTCTCGAGACTGATTGTTTTCTACCTCTATGTTCCACTGTTTACTTTTCTCAATTTTATCTAGAAAAGATTCTCAGCAACACTGCAATCAAACAGTTCTCACCGGTTTCGATCGTTGATTCATTAATGATAACACTTTCAATATCCTTACTATTAGTCATTCCTTAATGTACAGGAGTTGTTCTTTCTTCTTTTAGCTCTTATTTTTGCAAGTGATTCATATTATTTATTTTATTAATTCATAATAATTAATTCATATTTAGTGAAAAGAGAAATTTCCCTTGCCTTGCACAACTTGTTCACATGAGGAATTGTCTTTGTGACGTGTTATATATAGCATAGACTGAAAACATGTATTTATGCTAAGAGTTATCCTTTTTCCAAGAGTTATGGTACCTCACTTCGTAGGGGAATCCTTTCTACTGGTTTGTGTTCTCCGACAGTAGCTGCAACAGAACTGCCATGTTACGGAAGTCTTGAGTTTTCACGTGAGTATGGATTTTAGATTTACACGTTTTGCTAAATGAACGTCGCACGAGTTTAAGGGTGGCAAAACTGACAATGCATCTCTGTGCTTCTGTTTATTTAGTTCACTAGCCAACATAATTTAAACAAAATGAACTTCCTGGGCTATGGCTATATTCAAGTATTTGACTGTAGCTTACTGTTTTTCCTCACAGAACAATTCATAATACATTGAATTAAAATCTATCAATTAATTGCTTTCATAGAATCAAATGAAAACAATTCTACATAACCACAGTTTCTGTATTTGAAAATATTATTGCCTTTTTGAAACTGTAGAGAAAAATTACTTCAGGCCTAGTATTAACATCTAAGCAAAAACGGCTCACCTGTTATCTTTGTTACACAGAAAATAAAGCCAGTTTAGAATGTTTTGAAGTATTTAACTGGGAAGTAAACAAAACATTTTACAATAAAGGATTGCTTTTAATGATATTCTCCGCTGACAATTTTTAAATTTGAATACCTAAATCACCAAGAGAGACTATTTGAACTCCCCCCCCCAAAAAAAATAGTGGTTTTCAAAACTACAAATGGTTTAATTTGTATTAATACACACAAAATTAATTGAATAAAAAAATACTTCAACATATTTTATTTTAAAGATACACACTCATCAAATTATCTACAGTGCCTTCTAAAATATTTTTTCTTGAGTTTCCAGTTTGTCCCCTTTCTTAGTCATTCAAGTCATTATGATGTAAATTTAAAAGAGCTTGTAGAACAGGAAGACAATATCCCACTCAGCTGTCATATTCAATGTGATTCCATAAAGCTGCAGTGTCCATAGCAACTTATCTTCTAAGGAGATGATTTATCATCAACATCCTAAACATATTTGTTTCCTTCTAAAATTCCAGAACACTCACTAAAATAAAAGCTATTTATAAGGTTAATAAAGGAGTTATTACTGTCCATTTAGAGGGTATATTATTTAAATCATAGGGTGACTCAATAAATCTACCAATAAATTTACCAAGAATATATTAATATCACCTCATTTTTACTTTAAATTTAAAGACATACATTTCATTGGAAAAGATCTTAAAAGTACATATTTTAGCACATAAAAATTTGAAAGTATGAGAAGAAATTCTTGTTATGTCAGTTAAAAAAAAAAAAAAAAAAAAAAAAGTATTCTATTTCTGCAGCCAGAGAGCCAAGAAAGCTATTGATTATGTCCTGAACAACACAGCTTGCTCTGATAGAATTTCACTTCCAGGAAAATGACAAAGTCAGTAGGTGAAAGTGGCATGACTCTCTAAAACATTGTCCCTTTCCATTCTTTCAATCTTGATACAAGGCTCTCAAAAATGTATCTTAAGCTGATGACCATCTCAGCAAGATTTCAAGTGAGTTTTGTTTAAAAAGCCCAGAAACTTATGAAAAATAAATTGCTGATGCAGCTTTTGAGCTAAAATAAAAAACATGAGAAATTATTTTCTGTATCTGCTGTACGATTATATGACATCACAAATCTAGCATTCGACTGGGTCCCAATCTAATAGAATAAAGATTTTACACAGGTATAGCAGCTTGTCTTGCTGGAAAGCTGAACGCGATGGTTTTCAACAAGAACGCTTCCATTCAGCAGTACCTACAGCCTTGTTGCTATGCAGGCTCCTTGGTTCAAAGTAGGGCAAACGCATTTCACAGTGACACACTAGTCACTGCAAGCACAAAGGTTCTGAAGATGAACAAACTTCTCTTCTGCATCCTGGAAAATCCCAATGCCGCAGTAGGCATGCAGATGAGCCCTGCGGCCAAAGGTTGACTCATAAACTCAAAGCAAAACACACCAGGTGTACAGGAAGCGATCTCCAGTGCTGGTATTGCTAATTACAAACCAAGTAAGTTCTTGATATCTACTTGACTGTCAGCAGCATAAAGGGGTTCTCTTGGGCTAGTTAATGAATGCAATTTTAAACTTTTAAAACTCACTTTCTTGTATATCCTTAGGGAAAAACAATATTAGTACTAAGCTGCTACTATTATATTTAGTAGTTAAGACTGAGATAGAACATATTCATTACTTTATTATGGATTCTTTCAAACTTCCATTTTACAAATATTTTGGTGACTTTTTGGTGCTTAAGCATTACTATGAACAATAAACAGTAAATTAATGAATGACTGCTTGTAGTATATTTTTATTTGTGGTAAATTTCATTGCTTTTATAGTTTGAACATCAGTTCTGTCTCCTGTTTCATTAAGCCCTCTCCTACCATATGCTTCATCCCCCTTCTCAAGCCAAGGCATTGCCGTGGTCTCAGAGAAATGGACAACAGAAGTACTATGTCCTTCTTGTTCCATAGTCCTTCTCTACAAAGAGGGGGTTTGTCTCTAGTCCCCTCCTTCCTATCAGTCCTTAGTCCTGATACATGTGGTATCACTCTATCATTTCTCAGTCATTTTGGACAGCAAGGACTGGAATACCCTGATCAGTGGAAAAACTGAGGGAGCTGTACCTGTTGACAGCAGATATGTAAATGACATTATTAAAAGCATACTTCAAACCAACTTGGTTACCTCAAAATGAGATTAACAAAACCTGTTTGTCAAGCCTGCTTCTTGCATACCTTCCGTGTGTCTAGCATCTCTCTGCAAGCCAAAGCAGAAGTGTCCAGATAATGCAGATTTAATGCTGTACCAGACCTAATAGCTACCCTAAAACCTGAAACACTGAAAATCACTTGCGTAGGGACATCCAACTGCTGCTGCAAGAGGCAGTTTATACAGGTGGTGTATTTATTCTAGCTCCTTTTGAATCCAAGGTGACACCTAGCACCTGGGCGTGCTCATGCTGCATCCCTGGGCAATCAGCAAAAATGCCGTGACACTGAAGATTCTCCTGCATGAAATTAGCTGAGGTCTTAAGGACATGCAATTACTTGTCCTGGGAAAGCAGTTAAACTCTTCTAGGCTTGAACTGATGTTGCTGGCAGTAGTGCCGTGTTTACACACTGCTGTAAGAATGGTCCTAACAGAACAACAGATCATAGAAAGTGCCAGTATCCCTGTAACCTTACACAACAAAGCCACACGCAGCCCACTCAACTTGCTTAAATTGAACAGAGCTGACCGTGTGCGCCCACATAGAAGACTCCACGCATACATCCCTCTCTTCCTGCACTACTTCCCCTATTTCTCTTTTCCTTGACCCCAGAATTCTTCCTGCATGCCCTGTTCAAAGCCTGCAGGTACATTTTAAAACTTTTCAGCAGGCCAGTGCTCCCCCGGCACGCTGTCGCTGCTCTCCGTGACAGAGCAGGGTACCAGCTCCCGGCAGGGCTCGAGCTGTCAGCTGTACCCAGGAGGGAGCGGGCTCTGCAGATGCCTCTTCCAGGTCGCTGCCTGCACCAGCCTGGGGGCTGGAGCGGGGATAGAAGGAGGCAGCGAGGCAGGCTCCGGGCCCCAGCCCGGGACGCAGCCTTTGGACTCACCGTAGTAGGTACTCGCAGTCATGGACACGATCCAGAAGGCCAGCGAGATACAAATGAGCAAGCTCAGGATGATGATGTTCGCCATCATCTTGAGGTACTCCTTGAAGAAATCCTCCTGGTAGCACGACATAGAGAGCCAGGAGGAGGCCGCCTGCAGGGGAAGCACAAGGCGCAGCGCATCAGCCACACCGCCGCCCCAACCGCCCCGCGGCCGCCGCTCGCCCCCGGCACCTACGGGCATGGCGGGGGGCTGCGCGGCACCACCGGCACGGCGGCGGCGGCGACCGGGCGGCGGCGAGAGCCGCCCTCCGCCCGCCACACCGAGCGCGGCCAGCGCCGGAGCGACCCCACACGGCGCAGGCTCGGCGGCGGCGGCGAGGGCAGGAACGAGCTGCGGGCGGCCTCCGCCCCGCCTTCCCCCCGCGCCGCCCGGCCACGCCACCGACCTGCAGCCCGGGGCCGCACGGGGGTGGTGTGGTCGGGCTCGGTGCGGCCTCGCTGCCAAAAAATCCTCGTGCGGAGGCGAGGGTCACTAATGCGCCGTGCCGGCGGCCCCCGCCGCGGCCATCGCGGCCGCTGGGGCGGCCATTTCCTCGCTCCCCGCCGGTCCCGGCGCAGGGCTGGCCTGCGCGGCCGTGTGTTCGGTCTGCACGCGGTGTGCCCCGACACTGCCGTCCATCTGCGTGTTAAACGAAATAAACCTTTGTGAAATAAAAATACAGTTTGCCTCTTTGTGGAATAAGAACGGAGGGATGGCGGTTGATAAGGATACGAGTATTTTGATGAGGTTTGAAACGCGGTGGAGTTCACTGCAAAGTTCATTAACATAAGAAAGACTTGAAACACTACCCAAAGTCAGCGTGGAATAAAAACAAGCCAAACCTGCCCATTAGCTTTTCTGAGGGCATGCCAGAATCGCTTGCAAAACACTTGACTATAAATAAGTAAGCTAACACGAGTTATTAGAAGGACTCCACAGCTCCCTCTTCCACACCTAAGAGGCTTTGTCAACAAAGCACAGAAAGATGTGAAGCTCCACAACTTTTCAAAAACCCTCCTTTTCTTTCCTTTGATGCTGCTACCTATGAAATAAGGTTGTAAGCATCTCAGAAGAGAATTTCGAGGTAACATATTCAACATTTGTTCTGTGGAAAGCAGACTAAAAAACCTTAAAGCTTACAAATCCACAGATGAGTCATTTCATGAACATCAATAACTTCAGGTGCTTATTTTCACATAATTGAAACAGCAGCAGAATAGAGTATTTAAATAATCAGTGAGTGGCTGAGTAATAGGAAAAAGTTAATTAAAATATATTTTACATAGAACAGGTAGCACATTGTCTTTGAAGAACAGCAGAAGTTTTTAGGGTTGAAAATTCTAGTGAATAATCTTCATGTAAGAATCAATAGTTTCCCTACTGTATTTAAGAATATTTCTGGTACACTGGCACCTGATTCATCTTCGAGGCATGTTCTACTGCCTTTCATTCAGCATCTGCATTAAGTTTCTAACAGGATGAGCACACAGCCTAGCTTGTGGAGTCTTTTTCAACAGAAGTTTACAGCTTTGTGTTGTTATGAATGATTCAGTTATCACTTGGGCTTTTCCTCAGATGTTGTCTAAACTAGTGACCATATTCTGTAAAGGCCTACAGATAGTTGATTTTAGCAGTAGAGAAGTAGGCCCACTGCAGAGGCTAAACACTTCGTTATTTACCGTGTATTAGCTGTATGCAATTAGAGCCAAAACTTGGACCAGGTGCCTTGGACAAACAGACTTCATCTTATTTTCTACTATATTTATTGATAATAATGACTGGGAACACCTGATTTTTCTCTGAAGTAGAGATCCTGAGAAGATTAATACTAATGTAGTAGAACTGACTTGGTATATCTAGTCTTCCTTCTCACCTCTAAATTTTTCATTAAACCTCCATCTGAGACCTGGAATTGAAATCCTGGGATGAGTAGGTGGGCTGCTTTGTAAGAACAGGACACCTTTTGAAGGATAACATCAATACAACATTGCTTAGATGCTCCTGCCATAATCTATGTTAACGACTTTTGATCAGAGCAAGATCAACTCTATGTAGACTGGTGGCTGAACAAGTAGCTGCTTGTTTAGCTGTAACCAGCTCCCATAAATGTGTTCATTCAAACACACCGTTAGCTGCAATAATGTTTTATTCAATTTATTGCTTACGTTTTGTTTTCTAACATGTTGTATTGGGCTTATATGACAAGGTTTTGGTAGTGGGGCGGCTGCAGGGGTGACATCTGTGACAAGAGTCCAGCAGCAGCCCCATGTTAGATAAGGACCAGTTTCAGCTGGCTCCAAAGGGGAGCTGACACTGGCCAGAGCTGAGTCATTAAGCAAAATTGATTGTGCCTCTGGGAAAGCTTATTTAAGACAGGGAAAAGTGCTGTGCAACAGGAGCTGGGAGGGAGGAGTGAGAGCCAGCCCAACAAGCCCCAAGGTCAGTGCAGCAGGAGGTGCTCCAGGCACACAGCAGCAGTTCCCCTGCAGCCTGTGGAGAGGCCCCTGGTGGAGCAGGCTGTCCCCCTGCAGCCCATGGGTCCCACATGGAGCAGATCTCCACGCTGCAGCCCGTGGAGGAGCCCCCGGTGGAGCAGGTGGATGTGGCCTGGAGGAGGCTGCGGCCCATGGAAGAGCCCCCGCAGGAGCGGCCCCGGGCCGGAGCTGCAGCCTGTGGAGAGGAGCCCAGGCAGGAGCAGGGGGTCTGGGGGGAGCTGCCGCCCGTGGGGGACCCGTGCTGGAGCATTTTGCTGCTTGGGGATGGATCCTGTGGTATGGAGCCATGTGGGAGCAGTTCTTGAAGAGCTGCTGCCTGTGGGCAGCCCCTGCAGGATCAGTTTGGGAAGGAAGGCATCCCGTGGGAGGGACCCCATGGGGAGAAGGGGCAGAATGACCATGAAGGAGTGGTGGAGATAAAGTGTTAGGGATGACTGCAGCCCCCATTCCCTGTTGCCTTGTGCTGTTCAGGAGAGGAAGAGAGTGGATGGGGGGGAAGTGTTTTTAGTTTGCTTTTAGTTTCTCACTGTTACTGTCAGCTAACTATAGGCAATAAATAATATTGATCTCCCGGTGCTGAGTCTGTTTTGCCTGTGACAATAACTGTTGAGTGATATCCCTGTTCTTATCTCAGTCCTTGAGCCCTTTCTATCATATTTTCTCCCCCTCTCCCTTTTAGGTGGGGGAGTGAGAGAGTGGTTGTGGTGGAGCTCCACCACCACATCTGTAAGAGACTTCTGGAATTTCTGATGGAGAAAAAAGGGTTCTTGCAGGAATCATACAGCCCTCGCTGATATTAGTGGAACTGTACAACTATGTGACCATGATGAATCGGAACCCACCAGCTGATGTAAAGAGAAGGCATGTTTGCAGAGCTCTAAAGAACCCTTCATCTTCCTTTGTAGCTCCCATACCTGAACTAAGTGGAACTCTTTAGACACATACCAGACAATTGCCCTTGCTTATTCGTAGACCTTGAATCTTGGCGTAAAGCCACAGCTGCTGCTGCTCTTGGAGTTTACAATAGCAAGAAAAGCAAAACAGAATACAGCTCTCAATGCCTGGCATGGTAGAGGTGATTCCAGTTAAAAATTCTGTAACAGCCACGGCATGAATAATGTTGACTTTTACTCCTATTTCAGCACAGAGACGCCTGTGTCATGTGGCCTTGTGCATCCCTCTTCCAGGGTTTTCAATGATATGAAACCTAGATAAGTTTCTGCAATTGCTTAATATACATTAAGTGTTAGGGCTAGAATAGAAAATGAAAGAAACCTGAAATTAGACTTCTATATTTGGAAGCTGAAGAAGTAGACACGTTTTTGAAAGTAATGAGTCTACAGCATTTACTGCTGTTGACCTAAATGCTATGTTTAAAGTCCTGTTTTCTAAATATTGCTCTTTGTTTTTACTAGGTCCTGCAATAAAAAATAATAATAATAAAGGTGAAATTTAATGGGCAAAAGTTTGTTTTTTTTTTAAATGTACATCTAGATGGTGACAATAATATGAATTTAGAATTCACATACTTAAAATACCATCTTGAATCAGTTTCAAGTGTTAAGCCACATGTAGTACATGCAATATGTACATTTCATAAACAGTGTTTCTTTATATTTAAAGAAACATTCCCCATTCGTGCTTATATAGCTAAAAAGCTTGATTTTTTTTTTCTTTATAGGCAAATAACTGTTGGTTGAAAGCTTTTCACTATACTTTCCTATACAAATACATACCTGAAGTAAGAAAAGTCTGACAAGTTTTTTGTTTGTTTGTTTGTTTTAATCATTAGACTTATAAGCAACCCAGGTATTTAGATGAAGAGTTCCTTCTGACATTGTACCTAGGACTATAGGATGCAAAATACGACCGGTGCAGAGTCTAGAATTAAAAAGTATGATAATTTAAAAGGACACAGGAATGTGAGGTGAGTAAAGGCAGCATGACAAACTGAAAATAATAGCATGCTACTGTACATAGCATGCTAATTAAAATTAACTCTTTTGCATTCATTCTTTTCCTAGGAATAAATTGGATTTTAGGTAATTGCTGTAATATACCATAACATTTCCAAAGTTTCATGAAGATACTTTGAAGCAGACTTTCTGTTCTGCTTTGCTTTTCTTCCACATTTTTTTTTTTTTTTGTCTCTCTGGTATTGTACTCTCCATTTCTCTTCCCTGCTTAAACATTATTCATATTTGTGAGGACTCCGTTTTTCTAATGTTATTCTTTTTTCTGAGTGGTTTAATATTAATAGAAAATGCTGATCCAACCATAGAATAATCCATTGTACCTTCCCCAGTAGTCTTTTTTACAAGATAAATATTTTTTTATAGTAGAGGAAGGATGAAAGAGAAAGGGAGCTAGCCACTGTTTTTTAAAAGCTGAACAGATAACATTATTAAAAATTTGTTTGAAGAGAAATGTTATTTACCTTACAGTTAATATGAAATAAATGAAAATGAACCCCTTGAAGATCTTGATTTTTACTACTTTATTTTTTAATAGCACAAAACCACACCGTATTTAGACATTAACTTTTATGCTTTAATTTCCTTGTTAACACTCCACAAGAATTTCAATATATATATATTACTATATTCTAAGAGAATATTTTTTCCCCTTTCCCTTTTAGGGAGGGGGGTGAGAGAACAGTTGTGCTGGAGCTTAGCTGCCCAGCAGGGTAAATCTACCACAACTATACAAAAGAGATGCGGATGAATGAGGAAGGATCAGTAGAGTTTCAAGAAGTTGTTGAGAGCTGGCAGCTGAGGCAAATGCTCCCATGGCATCTGGCTCTCTGAACTACTGAATGAATCCAGGGTGTTTGAGAGCTCTGCCCCATTCAAGAGGCTCCTATTGGCATGCGTTAGGTAGCTGCTGCAGGACTTTGATGTTTTAGGGGGCACATTGGGGGTTAGATATGTCAAGCCTTTGAACACATTTGGAGGAAAACTGTGAGGCTAGGCTCCTCCAGGAGGAACCTATCTCACGGCAATGAAACCTGCTTTGAGAAATGAATGCCAGCATATGGTGGATGAGAACAGCCATGGGAATGGCTTCACAGCTCCCCTGTTGTTCTCTATCACCTCGCTAGGTAGAGCATAATAGTCTCTGTTGACAGAATATTAACTATGCAAGGGAACAGGAGTGGCTGGCTTTTAGATTTAGATAACTTTTAAATGGAACAGAACCACTAAGATAAATACATTTTTAGGCTGTAAAAACATACGTCCTTCCACTTCTGCCTCAACACAAGTGGGTGTAACCTGTCATACATAATGATTTTAATTAGCAGTTTCATCTGTTTAGACAGACTGGGCAGAAGTGGTGGAGCTATGCACATGTATTTTCCTACATAGATCACACTGTTAGATTTAAGATTTTCAGAAGAACTATATCACATTTACCTGTACGATATTGAGCAGAATTGGAGAATTCTGGAAAATACTGCTCAAGGTTTAAGATGACTAAATTTTTACCATGTTAAAATCACTTGTAAGACAGAATGGGGAAGAGGTGACAAACCAAACTTAAATGTAGATACAGAATGTAGTCTTAATAAAAATATTGTTCTCCAGATTATTAGTAACGAGGCCGGAATTCTTACAGGCTTGCCAAGCTCCCATTGATTTCAGTTGGAAGTGAGTGCCTGAATATCTCTGAGGACATAAGCTGTAGTTTTTTAAAGGGAAAATACTTGGAAATGCAGTCCAGAGGAAGGGCAGATGAAGGCTATTAAATTGTTGAGCTGGGTCTTCATATAAAGAAGGCTTCATGTAAAAAATTAAAATAAAAAAGTAAGTCTGTAGCACAGAAAAGAGGATTGCAAATAAATACTGTATTTTCACAGCGGCAGGCAGAATGCTTGAGGAACAATGGTGGAGAAAGGGTGGAGCATGGGAAGAGCCCTCAGGCAGAACAAGAGGTGGGAAAACCTTTGCTGAATGATGACAGCACAAAGAAAAACATTGGTAGGAATGTAGAAGTGATAATATAGTGAATGGATGAACAAGCCCAATGTAGATGCTCCAGCACACTTCAACACTGAGAGATTCTTGACTGCAGACATGATAGTTCCATCAAAAATTTCAAATCCAGTGCATTCACCTCCAAACAGCTTGTAAATGGCAGGAATATAGAAGACCAATGTTTACTAGTCATTACAGAACTATATAAAACAAGGATTGAAATTGGGTTTACTATTCTTAAATAACTACTCCAACACCAGACTACTGGTTCTTGTAAGGACAGTATATTGTATGAGTTTTGTCCACGCTATGTCCTGACTGCAGGAGCCAGCAAAAACAGCTGGAAGAAATGTAGCACATCTACATTTCCCCAAATGAAAAAAAAAAAAAAAAAAAAAAAAAAAAGAGTTCATAAAATTCCGAAATATTTCTTCCCCATAGAGAAACCATGCCAACAGCCTAAGTCTAACGGTTTGTTGAATTTATGTTTCACTTTAGAGGCTAAAAAAGTACACCAGTCTACAAGTCATTGGAAGATCACAGAATCACAGAATTTCTAGGTTGGAAGAGACCTCAAGATCATCGAGTCCAACCTCTGACCTAACACTAACAGTCCCCACTAAACCATATCCCTAAGCTCTACATCTAAACGTCTATGATGAGCAACAGGGAAATATCCAACACATTTCAAATATAATCTCCTTAATAGGATGGCAAACTATACTTTCCTTAAGCAGTTGCTCAAGAACCAAAGCACACACACAGTGTCCGTGTGGATAGTTTTAAACTAAGACATTTCATGCAGTTGCTCATCATGGCTTTATCTGCATGTGAAATAAAACAGCACTGAACCATGCAATAAGCTTTAGCAGGAGTAACTCTGCCAGCATAATCAATGGGTGGTAGTGCTTCAGTTACCAGGTCTCTAGTCAGGGAATGACTTGCATCCCCTCCTACTCTTTTCCAACATTCTTTTGATTGCTCTAAGTGAGACACTCCACTTCTCTGCCTTTTCCACGTGAAGGGGGGCAGGATGCTTTCATAACAAAACAGACTTACATAAACTCTGGGATGAACGCTTTGTGGCTGTGCATTGAATGGTGCAATGCCCTTCAAGGCACTGAAGATGTGTTACACAGTGTGCAGATCTGACACAAAACCTCAAGGCAGATGCTGCTAACACCATCAGGCTGATGTGGTTTCTCGCTAATTACTATTTTAAAAGCAAGCTTGCAGTGAGAATTGCTGCTTTATTAAAGGAGAGATTGGCTTTCAAACCCCTGATAAATGGATTTATTTTCTTGTCTCTATGTTTTTACCGCTTGTTCCATATTAAATTTCCTTTCCTTTTTTTTTTTTTTTTTTTCTTTTGAATCACCCCTGAGAAATAAATATAGAAAGTGTTATTTTTTATTAGTGACATTTTTTTTTCAGAGTGGTAAATCACAAAATGCCTTGGATTTGGGTGACCCCTACCTTGTAGACACATCTCCTTTAAACCAGGGGATGAATTACACTAGTACTAGTGTATCATAATCACTGGACAGACCTGCTATAGGCTACAAAGCCATCTTTCACTGAGCTGGTAAAGACACATGGCAGAGAAGCACAGGCAATGTCCCTGATAGTACATCTTGCTTCACCTGCCTAAGCCATGACAGTTTGACTGATTTTAGATGCATGGATGAAAGTGATATAATTGATATTTCCAGTGATAAGGAAGATCATTTCAGTTGAATTATCTAATGAATACTGATGTGCTACTGGTAGTTGTGATAAAAATAAAAGGTAGTCACTGCTTCTCACGTTGTTAAATGTAGTCTTCATTTTTATTTGTTTCAGTTTATTAACATTAGAAGTACAACAGAAGTTATTGTTTATGTACAAAATTCAGGTCTGACTAAGGGAATACAAAAAAGAGCTTTCAAAACTCTTTTTTTTTGCAGTTATATATCCTTCATTTAAATTTATAATCCATTATATAAAATCTAGTGAAGCATGCAAAATGCCTCTTAAATCAATTTCAAAGCAACTTTATTTCAATGTTTCAGGTTACTAAAAGCATGGGTTAGCAGAAAATTTAGTATCAAAAGCAAACTGAATTTTAAATGGAATGATTCATGGTATGAAGGCAATAGTAGTATAACATTATGGCTGAATGTTACACCACAGCCGAGAAGCCGGAATATCAATTATGAAGATACAGCTCAAGTACTGAGGGTGTTCTGTCTCTGAATTAGTAACACACACTTTGCATTTTTATAGCAGTTAAATCAGAAGAGGTTATAAAAGCTTCACAAACATTAAATTCTGCCAAAGTTTAAGGGAGGGGACTAACATTGGTAAATATGTTGTTCCAGGTCACGTGGGAAACTGAATCAAGAAAAAACATGAAACCAGATGATCTGCCAGTTCTTTCATACGCAATGAAACAGTATATTTATTGAGTGTTTTATTAAACATTTGTAAAAGATGCTGTGAACCCTCACCAGAGTCTCTGGATTATTCAATAAAATCGATGGTAACTGTGCTTCAACTTTTACCTCTATAACTACCAAAAGAACTAGAAAGTTACTGAGGGGATTATCTACCTACGCGGTGTACCTGGATTCAAACACACAGCATTATGAAGCCTTCCATGCATCTCAGTTACTGTAAAAGCCTTGTATTAATTTGGTCTTGGGACACAGAATACCCTACACGTTAGTAAATATGTACTTATTACAGTACATCTGAAAAAATTATATGTTGCATTGTACCTGGACAGTTGTTCAGAGTTCTCTGTTAAACCAGATACGTATTATTTATTTAAGAGAGACATACTGGAGGATAACACATTAGTTAGGTGCAAGACAGATTTAGCTACATTTTGCAGATCGACAAAAGCAGCAGGTTCTCTGTGGCAACAAGCTGCATTTCAGAAGATATGCTCTTTAATAATGAACAAGTTTTCTGTCACTAAATACTCATGCAAGTACAATCCCTTTGATTTTGTCAGTGCATAATTTTAGTGCTGGTTCACCCAGGACAAACACCTGCACATGCAACTTTAACCACTGCTAGATCTGAAGACTTTTTCACTTTAGGAATTGTATAAGTATGTAAGAAATGCAAAGAATTCCTGAAAACAAAACAAAAACTATAGAGTAAGGAGCAAAAGTTTTGCCTAAACAAGGTGGCTGTAATAATGAGTTAAAAAGTTAAGCAGAAATATCTTACCTTTCAATACTTCTGCTCAGTCCAGATTCAACAGAAGTTGCATAGAACAAATGTTTCAAAAGCAAGATGAGTTCAAGTCCTACGACAAAAAAAAAAAAAAAAAAAAAAAAGCAGATTCTTGATATTTTCAACAACTAAAGCCTTATCAGAAGCAATATTCAACCGCCCATTCTGCTTCTTTGCTGTGCTAATTTGTCCACGTTCTTTCAATCACAAACAGCAAAGTGATACCACAGCAACTCACCCAGCCATGAAGCAGATCAGAAGTGGAGAAATCAAGAAGCTAACAAAAGGGTGGAGCCCAACCCACTGCTCTCACAAGACAGCAACAGTTAAGGGATTTCTTTTCTTGTTCTTCTGACTTCAGAGATCCACCCAGTGTCATAAATTGGTATTGAAGTTGCAGAGTGCCCTCTCAGTGCAGAAAACACTCCAAGGTATCATTTCCATTGTTTTTATCTCAGAAAAGGTTGTATTTTTGACTACCACCCGCCACACCTCCCCAGTGCATTCTTAATTTGCTAAAGGAGTCTGCATATACTCCCTAGCATTGTCATAACAAAGATAAACAAAAGATGGTGCTCTGCTTTTCCACATAATTCTGTGATAGTTCAGTTTTTGGAAGTCTAGGACATCAACATAAAAACTAGAGGTTATCTCATGGCTGCCAGTCTTCCTACATTTGGTATTTTTTCTTGATGACATAGACACTGGATAACATGAATGCAGAAAGGAAAACTGCTTGAATTGAAACAAAATTTCAGAAGACATCTGAAGACAACACAAAGTGATTACATTTAACATCTTGATTATTCTAGTAGAATGGGTCATAATTTTTTAAATATATTTTGAATTCTTCTGTCTTGAGACATCCATCCTGCTTTTATGAGCTTCCCACATGTGAGTCTGTTTAGTTACCTACAAATTATTTTATATGTTTGATTTCTTTTACATCAGCTACTGATTAGTTGTAAGCTGGAGCTGTCCCAGTCTTTTCAAAGTATTTGTGTAAAAAACTTTTTTTTTTTTTTTTTTTTTTTTTTTCCAAAAATTTCAAACTCAAAAGATATTTTGTCAAAGGCTTTTGACAAAAAGTGCTTCCTCTTGCAATTGAGGAATTGAAAGTCAGCACTATCACACAGAAGAGCTTTTTTTTCTTTTTTCCTGAAAACTGACTTTACAGTTTCACTGGACAATGCTCAGATCCAAGCTCCCAGATGTAACTAGTAATGAAAAGTGCTCTATACAATCAACAGGCCAATGGTACCCGCTGACTGAGTGAAGGTACTAAAACTTTTGCAGAAGTGGTTAATGTTATGATGTTCACTGATTCATTGTCTTAGGATCTTAGGACACTCATGTTGTATATATAAAAGTTATGTTTACCCTAGAGAAGCCACTCTTCCTATTAATTAATGCAAGGAAGTGTTCTGTGTGCCCCCTGTGTAGTCAGTTAGCATTAGGTGAACCGAATCAATTGGTAGAAAAATTTTTTCTTTGTCCATTAACTAAGACAGAAGACCTTGATGATAAATGTATGCTGCTAAATAAATAAACAGGACTTGGGAGCAGCTCAAGCACTTGACCTCTCCGTAACCCACACTGCTGAATTGCAAATTTATTCTCCAGGAGTAGTTGGACTGCTCTGACCAGCTGCTTCCAGGAGGTCCCCTAGAGACTGGGCTAGTCTTGAGCACCAGTTGCCTTTGAGGCCAGGAACTGGACCCAAGCCTACTTATTTAGCAGTATGGAGCCTTCTGTACTTTAAGTTAATTAGGGCCTTTGTGAATGTTGTCACTGTCTTCTTCTGTTTTCTTGCATTGTTAAGATGTATCCTGCCAAGTGAAAGTTCTTGAGCTTTCCTGAAGATAAACAAAAGGTTTTCAGAGCTGGAAAAAGTAATTCAAATTATTTAATTTTACTGCATATTCATAGTTCATGTTAGGCTGAAGAATAACAGAAAAGTGCTGCAAGCAAAGATTAAAACATCATCCTGGCACTGAAGGTCATGTCATACCTGTTTGCACATAGATTCAATTTTGCAGGACTGTAGTCCCTACACTTCTCACAGCTACCAACCAGAAAGTAACATGCACACTCCTTTTTGTATTATAACTTTTATTGTGAATATATCTTAGAAAATTTAGCTCCTTTGTTGGCACATTTAACAGTATAAATACTCAGGCAGCTTGGTGGAGCAGGTCCAATGGGATGCCTTTCTCAGCTGGTATGAAAAGAAAAAAAAAAAAAAGAAAAAAAAAAAGAAAAAAAGAGAGAAAAAAATCTATGAATGGTATGAAAAAAAAAGAGAAAAAAAAAAAGAAAAAGAAAATAATTGCTTCTGCTACTTTTTTATTATTATTATTGAAAAAATCTGCTGCTTTTTTTTTATTATTATTGATTTTTTTGATTGAAAAAAACCCACCAACTGATATTCTGGTCCTGCATCATCTCTTAATTCTTGCTATTCCTCACCCTGTTACATCTCTCCTTTTAGAAGGGAAAGCCCAGCATATTTCCAACTCACAATTAATTGAGAACAAAACCTACTTCTGTTAGTAGCCAGCATTTCTCTTCTTTGCTGTCCTGCCAGTGGAGACCCACATGACTGCTTCGCTATGACAGAACAACTCCGGACACCCTGATCTTAGAGGCTTTCTCTTACAGAACCCACACATTATCCTTTTTCTAGATGGGTCCTGTCCTTCTGGCTCCTCTGGGTATCCAGCTGCAGGGTGTGCTGTCTACACTTCCACCAATGGTCTAGAAGCTTATTTATTATGGCCAATAATCTCTTTGGCACAATTTCCTGATCTTGTTGCTCTGACTTGTGCCTCATGCGCGAGGGCAATTGGCTGCTCTTTACACTGGTTCCTGATACGCCTCTGGGGTTGTGCATGACCGTGGGCAGCTTTAGAACTGTGCAGCTGCTTAACATCATCTAGTGCTCCTGTTCAAAATGGCTGACATGCTGAAGGTCTGCTGCAAACCCTCTCTTTCAGTAATAGTACAATGCTAAACTCGTGTTTTTCCTGATGATGATATCACACAAGAAAGTGCTTTAACTGATCAATCAGCAAGGAGAGCAGGCCCTTCTAGCCTGCAGGCTCCTGAACCTGTTCTCACCAGCCTCATCACCACCTGCTTTTCTTTCAAAACCACCTGTTTTACAGGACCTGCCCTCAGGAGATGAAACGGCAGGCTGGCTGGGCCGGGGTGCCCATTACACCTCAGTTCCTTGTGGCATTCCCAGGACAGCTGCCTGGCAGCACCTCAGGCTCCCTTCCCTTCCCTTGCTAGTGTGACCCACATGCTGGGTTTGATTACAGTAGTACAACAAGATTGGTTTGCTCCACATTTCTCTGGTAGCACATAAGTGTACTGCAGTCCTAGTCCTGTCCTGTTCGTTTGGTCTACAGCATTAGGCAAAGGATTCAAACCAAAGGTGTAGCACACCCAAAACCACAGAGTCCCATTGTGAATTTCTAAATGGATTTTATACAGATGCCCAAATGCTGTAACTACAAATACTTCTCTTGTTATCATAAATGTTCTTATGATGGGTAGAGGCCTACATCTGCAGACATGCAGTTGCTACCATCACCAAGAAACTCTTGAGAGAACTCCTCAGTTCAAAGTGCCCCTCAGAGTACACAGTAACTGAGGGACTAATTGGAGAGAAGTTGCCCAGATGGTCTGTAAAGTCTTATGGTTCCAACAGCATTACATTGTGGAGCTGTTGAAAGGAAGAATTTTTATTTAAATAGACTGTCCAAAATTTGTGAAGAAACTGACCTTCAATGGTCAGATGCTTTACCATGGCCTCAAGAGCCCTGTGAATAAAAAAAGTACACTATCAACTTGTAATATTTCAATGGGTAAACACATAAGGTTCCTGCACACCCCACCTAAGCCACTGCATCAATCCAAGCTACAGATGACTAATAATGTTATGTGGACTTATTGGAAGTCTCTAATTAAATGTGTGAGGATTATTCACTTGCAGGTAAAAGAAGCCTTTATAGAACGTTCCTCTGAACTGTCCCACTCTTGGGAGCCCAGGGACTTGGGTACGCTGAGGTGACACACAGATGACTGAAGATCAGGAGAATGGAACCCATAAAGGTGCCCTGTGCTCTAAGAGTCAAGTCTCTACACACCACATGGACTATAAAAATACTGTTCTGTTGGTTTACCACAACGGTAAAGACTTAGATGTTGTGAAAAGATGTTGGGTATGTTACAGTGTCCCTGTGAGAAACAAAGCTGTGTTTTTGCAGTAGAGAATTATTTTTCTTTATTCCAAGGTAGTTGTGTAGTCATAATAAGGAGAAATGCTAAGTAGGTCAGTGGACAGTAGAAGGCCTCACTGTTCCAAAATAAGGCAGAAGCTTGAGGAAAAGAGGATGAGAAGTGTGAGAACAGTAAAACAAAGATCACAAGTTCTCAAAACATAAGAAAGGAGAAATTAAAAGGTTGAAAAAAAGAAAAAAATGTACACATATGGTATAGAAGAGCGTCGAGTAGCTTGTGAACCTGTAGTACTCAGCCAATGAGGAAACAGGGGAGGTGATCAGGCATCGGGTAATAGGGAATGAAAGGTTATGATTTGTTTACTAAAATGCGCTCCTGACTGACAGGATGCCTGCCATTGCAATTGCGAATAAAATAAGCTTCACAGAAGATCCTGTCTGAAGAAAATTATTTGAGATTTTTCTCACATCCCTCATCACTCTAATGAAGGTGTCCCCAGATGTCCTACAGCATGTAATTCATCAGTATAAAGACAAGTTTGAAATCCCCACAGGGCAGAAATTACTTGTTCAAGATTATCCCTGATGACAATAAATGGGAACTGATCTGAGTCAAGTCAATACACGTAAGCATGAAGCTCCAGCTCTGCCATCACCTGGGACTGGATGCACCTGAGAGCAGTTGCTATGTGAAAACAAATGCAACATGGGGCACAGTAATTGTACCCAAACTACTAATTCTTAGAATGATACTAGATAGTTATTTGATAGCTCACTAAACTGTGAGTTCAGCTCATCTTCTATACCTCCTTCCTTGGGAGCCTGTTTCATTCATTGTATATTTGCATTCCCTTGGCTCTCACAGGACTATGTTATATAGGGTATATAACCCCAGGTATTCAACATTTGTCATTTCTTCCCTCTGAATATTATCAGAAAAGGCAAGCTATGTCACAGCATGAAAATTTTGGGGCTATTATGCTTCCCATGCATGAGGTGGCAAAAGTCATTTGCTAGCTATTATTTAAAGCAAATTGGTAATAACACTGCAGATCCTATTTACCAAGTAACAACTGAGATGACTGCTATCTGTACAATCAAAACAGATTAAAATTTGGCTTTATGCTGGCTCATAAGGGGGAAATACATATGGTAGCTGGAAAAGACTATTTTAGCTACATGACAGACAACTCCAAAAACATTTGTGACTTGAGTGAACACATTAAAAAGAGGCAGCCAAAGCAAAACAACACAATAATTGGAATGTGTGGAACTGATTTGAAAACATTAAAAAAATATAGGGTAAAAAAAGTATAGTATTTTATTTTCATTACTACTACTGGTTGTATTGTATGCGTTTATTCAAATATCTCTGTATGGTAACACTGTATATTAAGAAATACAGAGGTACTGCTGCAACCACACTAATTCCTGCCTTGCAAATGGGATTTTTGTACCTTGACATGAAATGAACAGAGGTGGAAAGAGAAGGAGAAATCCAGGAGCTGATGCTGGCATATGCCTAAGTCCAGAGGCAAGGACAGACAAGACAGCAAGGTCTTCAGTAGAAGAGCCATGAGTAAGACACCTGCCTCTTGTCTGCAGCAACCTGGGGGTCTCTAAGGATTGTGAGAGGAGGAAGTCTCAGACAGGCAAGGTGGCAGCAGGCCTCCCTAGGCCTAAAAGTTTGCCAGGGACACAGCAGTGTGACAAGAGATAAGCTGAACAGATGTAAATTGAGGCCCCAGGGTTGCAGACGGAGTCATGAGGAACACATTGATCCAGCTGCTGTGACAGTCTCCTCCTGCGCAGATGACGCTCTGTCACATCAGGCCCCTAGCTAAGCAGAATTTATCTGCTGTAAATGTATGCGTTTTTGTTTTAAGTCAGTTTGTATCAACAGAGGGCTGAACCTCTGGTGCTCTGTGCTCTCTGCCTGAGCTATAGAAATAACCTACTTCTGCCTGACCTGAACCTGTGAAATAGGCTGCATGTTTATTCTGGGACACCACAGAAAGAGTGATTTACTTGAAAAGCATTTTGTCAAAATACACAAGAAGTGGTGTGATACATTCTGCAGTATTTGCACTTGAGAGATTACTACTTATGTAACATGTGGAACACATATAAAGTGAGACTGCAAGTAATTTATTTCCCGGCTAAAGAAACACAGTCTCCATCAGACAGACAGACTCACAGTTATGAAGGACCGGTTAAGAAGAAAATTCCTGGTCAAAAGGAATTATCTATTTTTATCCCGTGGTGTCTCCAACATCTTAAATCTTCACTCATGACCAGTACAAATAAATAATTATCCTCTTCTGACCCTTCATTCCCTCCATCCAAAAAGTTCTTTAGTAAAGGCTCCTTTTACTGTTGCAACAGCTAACTTCTTGTGTCCAAGACCAGTTTCATCATCCTTCGCTCTGAGTTTATGCTGTAGGAAATACCACTTTAAAAACATTCATATCGAGGACTGTTAAGAACTGAGAAAGACTGCAGAACATGATAACATATTGCCTCTAATTGTTTCCACAGTGCTTTTAACAGATACTGCAAGTTCATATAGATGAAAATGCTATCGTACACTTTCACTTGCCTCATTAGAAAAAAAGTCTCCTGTGAAGTTAATGTGAGGTTTATATTTTTCACTTCTTTCTCATTCCAACATTTGACATGCAACCCGTGGCACTATTTATATTTGACAGAAAAGGTACACTTGATTACATTATTTTAAAGCATGCTAATTTGAACTCTTAGTTTCAGATTTTCTCTTTTAAATATTTAGAGAATTAGTTAGGAAAAATATGAAAATATCAAAATATTGGAAATGGTTGTGTTTAATCATCTCTACATGTATTTGTGTACCTATCAAATTGTAGAAAAAGACCACAGACATTCGTTCTGGGAAATAGCAGGAACATGACATTGGCTGTAGCAACCATGTGCCATAAAACACAACTCTCTTATCTGGAGAGGAATCCAATTGTAAGATATTTTTGTTTAAAAAAATTACATGCATATCTTAAAACAGGAAATGAAATGAAAACACTACAGAATATTTCTGGTTCTGTATTTAGATCAACCATGATTACATGTGTACACTATTATCATCCCAGCACAAAACAAAATACACTTTATACAGTCACTTTGGTGTTGTTTGGTGTCTTTGGTGTTGACCTAGGTATATTACTTTACTGTACAGTACAAACTCAGCAGAAAAAGCCTACAGTCATCTTTGCCTTAAAGAGGGCATGAGTTATGTGGTTAAGTTTCTGACCTTGCTTGCTTACTTCTCCTCAGCATGACATTAATTTCTATGAGTCCTTACAGAAAGGCTTGTGAAAAGTTTCAAATGCCAATGCAGGAGTTCCTCAGTTGGAAATCTCAGAGGATAAAGGAATGGGCATTGATGTTCCATAGAAGAAATTGCAATTCTTTAATTCTTTCTAGGAACATACAACCAGAATAAGTGATCTTCCACCTGAATATGTATATTCCATCTAAAGTTATCTGCAGCAATTATTTTATGTTCCTAAAAATAAAGCCTCCTCCAAACACACACACACAAAAAAACTCTTCCACCAGACACTATTATAATCTCATGTTAAAACCTGAAATCACATTTTAACATCTCCCAGACTTTAAAGAAGTCCTTATCAGTAACTGATAGGTATCGAACAATTCAACTGTTGCAAAATGTCTTTTTTTTTTTTTTTTTTCCTCATCACTGAGTAATGGTTGTGAGTGAATGGTCGAGAGCTTATAAATATGGCTGATGCATTTTTTAGTATTAACTCAGCATAGGTATCAAAAATAAAGATTAGAGTCTACTTTGTGGTTTGAAAAGCTTTTATAGTTTTCCGTAAAATATCTGATTTTTATCTCATACCTCATATAAGCATCTCCTATTTTTATCCTGAATTTCTAACTCATCCCAGGAAAGATTTCTTAAGGTATTTGAGATAATTTGCTCAGATACGGTGAAATATTATTTGATTTAAAGCTTCTCATGAGAGAAGTAATTTCTATCTAACAGTGTGCAACTATGCATTCTTTTTCAATATAATTCTTCATACTTTTTCTCAATCTTACTGTCTCCTCTAATTTGTCCTTCTTTTTACATTCACATGTGTTTTGAAGGTATTAACTGAGTTCAGTAAGAACTTATTTACACTTAATGATTATTTTGAAATTGGATGCTCCTTCTTAGATACAAGCCTCTAAGCTTCCTTCTTAGGAAGATTTATTCACACAGGTTTCTATAAAAAAAAAAAATGAAAACATGCACACAAAACAGAACTATGCTAGGGAACAGAACTACAAAGCGATGTGAAATTGTGCAATTTGCAGTGTCAAATTATGGATCCACCTAACAATCGTCAGAAGTTCAAATATAATGTAAAATGTTTAACTATTTCTGTAAAATCCCTTCATCATAAAATTTAAGCCCCCCCAAACGCGTGAAGATACATTTAACAGTCACATACTTTGCCCTCAGTCGTTTCCTCCAATTTCTAGCCAGTTCATGTTTTCTTAAATTAGAAAAAAGTAAAATCCTCATTGTTTACATAGAACCAATCATATTTAAAATTACAATTGTTGAGTACCAAGAAGAGAACAATCGAACAAAAGGCATTGGACTCCCATAGTTCCTGAAAAAAAGCATTGTAGAATCTTCTTTTTTCAGATGGTTAAGTAACTCAGGTAGAAAGTTATAATACAGATTGCATAGCGGTTTTGAATAAATTCAGCACACTTGTAAGGTGAACTCTGAACAAACATATGGCAACAATCAATAAAGTGGGAACACTGCATGAAGTTAAGTTCCCATAGGGCTGCTATTTGTCTGCCAATACCTTAGTTTTGTAAGCATTTTCCTTCCCCTCCTAAAATATGATGATACTAATATTCTTCTGCTGTGTGAAAACACTTAGGAAAAAGTCAACTGTAAACTAGAACCAGATATATGCAAAATCCTGGGATGCCCAACTAAACCAACGTCTGCTGGGAGGGAAATTTCTGCAACTTATCATCACTAGATGTGGTGAAATCGAAACATTTGTAACTACAGCAGATCAGATTTCAGACCCAGAAATCTGACACTGCTCCAGATACCTTGCCTGACCTACAGCTGCTGTTCCAGAACGCTTTCAGTACGCGTCATTCTGTTCTAGTCTAAACAAGGCTTCTCCTCCTGCCCAAGAATGTAATCATTGCTCGCCTGAGAACGCCCTGGTACGAGATGAAGCCCTTGAAATGCACACGGAGTAGTACCAGAATGCTCAACCCTGGAGAAGTCAGATAAAAACACGTGGTACCACTTTATTAATTTTTACGTAACTGCTTTCCACTCTGAGATGCTCGCTTTTTGCTTCTGCTGTGGAGGCTGGTAGGGCCGACCAGAAGAGGCGAGCCTCCCAGAAACCTCTGAAGAGCTCAGCTCTGGGAGGGCAGGCGGGCAAATGGCGCCCAGGCGGGTGCGGGACACCGCCAGGACACCGGCTGCCGCTCCTGCAGAAGCCTGCACAGCCCGGCACAGGCAGGGCACAGGCCCCACCAACAGAGAAAGCACACCCGCGGGGGTGCCGAGGGAAACCACCCCGCAGCTCGGCACCCGCCCTCCCCCTCCAGCCAGCACCTTTCCCTTCCACAAGATGTCGGCCGTCCCCCTCCCCATCCCTTTCACCAACATGGCGGACCGAGCCCCCATTGGCTCCTGCCCCCCGCCCCCGAGGCGCCATAGGCCTTCCCTACCCCGCCTCGGGGCCGAGAACTACATCGCCCAGAGACCCCCGCGCGGGCGTCCCCCCCGCACCCTCCCGCTGTCCCCGTCGTTGCGCAATCCGGGCCGCGGCGCTGTCTCGCGAGAGGGCCGCGCCGGGCGGGCGGCGGCAGTCGGCGGCGGGGCGGGGCGGGGGCGAGGCGCGGGG
>CM021765.1:38203367-38354666 GCA_011076525.1 Nettapus auritus | reverse complement strand
GGGGCGGGGCGGGGGCGAGGCGCGGGGCCGCGCTGCGCTGCGCAGGAGCCGCCGCCGGTCGCGCTCCGCCTGCCCGGCACCGTTGGCCCGGGGGCCCCATGGCGGCGGCGGAGGCGGCGGCCGCGCCCGCAGAGGCGGCGGCGCTGGATCCTAGCGGGCTGTCCCCGAAGGAGGAGGGCGAGCTGGAAGACGGCGAAATCAGCGACGACGACAACAACAGCGGCGGCGGCTCCGGGCCCTACGGCGGCTCCGAGCCCGGCGGCGGCCCGGCCGGCGTCGGCGGCAGGCCCTACTCGAGGCGCCGGCCGCCTCCCGGCCTCCGCGGGGGCCTCTCGGTGTCGTCGTCCGCCCGGCGCTTCCCCCGCTCCCGGCACCAGCCGCCTCCGGAGATGGGCCACCTGCACGGGCACGGCGGCTACCGGCCCAAGGACTCGTTCCGCTCCCACCCGCCGCCGCTGCCGGCGCCGCGGATGCCGCCGGGCCCGCACCCGGAGGGCGGCCCGCGGCTCTCCTTCTGGGAGCGCAGCCACAACGCCCTGGACCGGTTTCGCTTCCGAGGCCGGCCCTATAGGGGCGGCTGGCGCTGGGGCCGGAGCCGGGGCGGCGAGCGGGGAGGCAACCCGCCGGGCAGGCCGCCCGGAGGGGGAGGCGGCGCCGGCTTCGGCGGCGGCCAGGGCTGGAGGGAGCCCTCGCCTCGCAAATGTATCCTTCGGAGCGGGGGGCGGCGCTGACAGACGTGGCCTGAGGCTCTGGGGAAGGAGGAAGGGAGGGAGGGACCCGCGGTGGGGACGGAGGGAGGCTCCCCGCCCGCTGGCAGGGGCTGCTGGCAGGCAGGGTTGCTGCTGGGACCTGCCTTAAGGAGAGGGGAGAAGCGTGGCCTGAGACAAAGCCTTAGCCCTTCGGGTCCCGGGGCTGCTTTTCTAGCCCCGAATTTCCAGCCCTTCTGTTAGGAAGCGGGCTCAGGCTTCGGTAAGGCAGTTTGAGCGGATATAATTACAGCGGAGTTGCTGTAAAACGCTAAGCTTGTTAATTTCCCTTATTGGGCAACGAAGGATCCGCTGTTTTTTTTTTTTTTTTTTTTTTGCTTTTTTTCGCTTACAGGCCCGCAGAGGTTGTTACGCATAGCTGAAGCGAGCTTTACAGCTAAACCTCACTTGACACAGGAGTCTGTGCGCAGAGCCCATTTCCTATGGGAGTTTGGGTAACGTGGGAAAGCCACGTTTCTCTGCAAAGCCGTACTCTGCGTTTCTTGGAGGGTGTTCTCCTCTGATCGCTCCTGGAGAGCTGATTAAGGGGTTTTGAACACTTTTAACGCTTTCTCCTGTTAAGAGTGGGAACTGCAAAAGCGCTGGAAAAAGCTCCTCTCATTTTCCAAGACAGTTATAGAAAAAACAACTCGTGAAATGTAACTTAGGGGCACTGTGGCACGGAAACGCAACTGCTTGCCTAACGGAAAACAGGCAAATATAAAAATGGAAACAAAAAAAAAGTTAAGCAAGAGAAATAGTGGTTAAAATTATTACACTGTTTTGTTGTCCGCTGTACCAGTAGTCAAAGGATGTGCCTTGTTTGCTCGGCTGTGCTGGCGGTCCCAAAGAACAGGGATTTTTTCCAACTTGTGACAGGACTTAAGGCTTTGAAAGATGATCATTGGAGCCTTGTGCTACTTCAGATTCTAGAATATTTATCAGTGACAACTGTTCTTTTGGAGTTGGGAGGGAATATATAAACTAGCGATAAAGAGCTATTTAATCTCACCTCGTAATGTTAGAGCATTACCACTGAAGTCTTCGTAACTCTTCATTTGAGGATTGTTTCTTGGGAGGCAATGTGTGAAGATGTGATTTGTCTAAAGTCCCATAGTAAGATGGTTCTAGTGCTGAAAAATGGATGTTATATATCTCTTAATTTGCAGTGTTGCTCTAAGCGCCAGAAAATGGTTACTTTCTGTGGAATGAGTAATTTGCAGGGCCAATCTATTGATCGTCCTAAGCAGACCTTGTAATGCTTGTTAATACTGATACAGTCTCCATGTCTGCTTTAATTAAAAGACCATTCAGAAAATGTTAATTCCATTTTCAGACCAAGAGCTGCAAAGGGGAGAATCTTTTGTCCCCAATACTTAAGATGCACTCTTCTGCTTAAGCATTATAGGCACTTGAGCAATGCTATTGCTCCTTAATTAGTCAAGTTTGGTTATTTTTGGGCTGTGTAATTAAGGAAGGCCCATGATTTACTCTCTAAAATACATTTTTTTTCCTGTATTTTTCATATCCTTGCCATCTGAAAGATCTGGTATTAGAGTATCCCTAAATAGTAGGGAACCTCCACATTGCTAATATTAATGGGGTAGGGGTGTAGTTCATTGGCACGTGACTTCAGAAAAGACCTTCATGTGAAGTGGTGCAGGGAAGCTTGTGATCTGGAGTGGTATTTGGAAATCCCCAGGGAAAGTGATAAGTTTAAAGGTGTGCTAACAGATATATATATATATATTTTTCTTTATCCATGGAACTGGTACTTTATGTGAGCTATGTAGAAGTATAAGTATAAATAGGAGTAAATCAGTGACATGGTGGGGCACTTAGAGAATTCTTTTTGCTCCTCTTTGGATATTATCTTTTAATAGGTTTATATTTTTCATTTCCTAGCAACTTTAATATATGAAGCTGTTGGATGCGTATTCTGCAGAAATTCATACGTAGAGATTTGTGGACTTTTGAGTATGAAACATGGGACCAAAATATGACTCTTTTGTTGGTGAATTCTGAACCCTTCAGAGGTTTATTTTTTACACTTTTTCTTTACTTGTAACCCCGGTGTCATCAGTTGGTCTCTTGCTTTTGGTTGTAGGATGAAGGCTCTCAAGTGTTGACTGAAGAATAAGTGTTGTTTTAATGCATTCCTGTCTTTCATAGCATTCCACCTACTCTTGCATTCTATGTGTAGAGCTATGTATTAAAAAAAAAACCACAACCAACCAAAAATTCTATCTATGAAACACTGTCATGGTTTAACCTGGTAGGCAGCTAAGTACCATACAGCAGCTCACTTGTTCCTACTCAGTGGGGTGGAGAAGAGAATTGAAGAGGGTAAAAAATGTGAAAATTTGTGGGTTGAGATAAAGACGGTTGAATAAACTAATAAAGAAATGGAGGGCGGAGGAGGGGAATCGATGCAAACGACAACTCAGCAGCAGCAGCCAACTGATGCCTGCCCAATCCCTGTGCAGTGGCAACTCCCCCATGCCAGGAAATTCCCCCCAGTTTGATCATTCAGCACAATGCCACATGGTGTGGGACATCCCTTTGGCCAGCTGCCCTGGCTGTGTCCCCTCCCAGCTCCTGGTGCACCCCCAGCCCCCTCGCTGGCAGGGCAGCAGGAGAAGCTGAAAAGTCCTTGGCTCTGTGCAAGCCCTGCTCTGCAACCTCTAGAACACCAATCAGTGTGTTATCACTACGTTTTCACCCTGACTCCTAAACAGAGCATCATACCAGCTGCTATGAAGTAAATCAACTCTGTGGCAGCCAAAACCATGACAAACACCAAATTTCTGATTAATACCTTTTTGGAAGCTCTGGCAATTTCATTATTCCAAGCTACAAAACATCTCAAAATTGGGTCTTTTTACCCAATTTGAGATGACTCCAGAAACTATTTATATGTTGCAGTTATCAGGTAATTTTTAGACTTAGTAAGCTATTCAACATCTATTATAATAATTAGCATAAGGTTTTCTTGGGACTCACAATCACTAATTTTTTTTTTTTAGAAGTACGTTGGCAAATATGCTTATTATGTGATTTGTGGTTATGCTGCACCCAGTTCTTTACAGTGTGGATGTTTTTTCAATATATTTACAGAACTTCAAATTGTAATAGCCTTTGCTTTCTGGATTTTATGTAGTTTAGATGGATTAATTTCTGCTTTTTTGTGCTGAAGCTGAAGAAAGCATTGTAATAACAGGAAATGTTTTGCAATACAGGAGTTGTTTTTGTAGGATAGATACCAAGATTCTTTAGACTTGTAGTGAAACAACGAAGTAGGTGATGAATGTTGTGAGTGAGGAACGAAGTTACCCTCTGTGCTCAGTATTTTTGCAATCGGGATACCTATTTTAGTTTCTAGTTGTACTCCATTTATTGTTTTGAGACCATGATGTTGATGAAAAAGCATTTTCCATAACTTAGTGTGACTCAGTTGTTATCGCGGAGGGTTGATACTGGAAGTTGAATGAGTCAAACCTGACTCAGTATTCTAAGTATTTTTTCCTGGGGGTAATTATTTTACTGCCTTTTTTTTTTTTTTTTTTTTTAAATTGTAAGAGAGTTTTTCAAGGTAAAAGAAAGTGAACCTCTGATGGAGGGAATTTCTCCATAGTTGTCCAAGAAATATTTCCTTTGTCTGCTTTAGACAAGATGGCAAGAAAATCTGTACCCCTTGGGCACATGTAGAGAACTTTTTTTCTGAGTAATTAGTAATTCCAACCCCTCTTCTACCATTTTGGATGTTCTGATTGCAAGTCTTGGCCACTGTTTTTTCTTCCTCACAGCTGTTGATTATTTGGTGCATTAATGTGTTTGTTGAGCTACAATTATTGGAGTCTTTAATTGGGCTGTGGCTAGGTCTGAGCATTTATGAAGGGATAAAATGAGTGAGAATGAATTTAACCCGTCTTTGTCAGTGTCGGCTGTGGGGTCAGCGATAGAATTAGAACCTCTGGAAGCTTGACTTGTTCTTTGGAATGTCGGAAATGTTCCGTATTGCAGCAATTGTTCCCAGGAGGGTACCGTGACCTAGAGAGAGAAGGCTTCTCAGCACTTCTATGAAATTCTTGGAATAAATAGAAAACATGAAATGTTTGGTTTCAGAAAGAATTCAAGTCATCCATATTTAATAATGGACGCATCTTTTATGTGCTGCTCTTAGTTTATAGGTGGTATTTTTCAAGCTGGCATTAAGGTAAAATTAAAATTTATCAGAATTGACTATGACAAACAGAATTTGTAATCTAGTCCTTATTGGTCATGTCTTTGCTATTTAAGGTCATACATGTTCTTAGTTTTCTTAACCAGTAATTCAGCCAAAACTTTTGGAAGGTCCCCATCTAGAAAACAGAACTACTCTTCTAAAAATGAAAGTTCTGTGGAAGAAAGCTTTGAGGATCTGCTCTTGAAGTATAAGCAGATACAGTTAGAGCTCGAAAACATTAATAAAGATGAAAGACTGGCTCTGAGCAACAGGGAAGAAAATGAACATGATGATGATAAAGCGGTGGACACTGAGGACCAAATAACTGTAGAAACTGACAGTATTACAACAGATGCTATAAAAGAAGTTTCTCCTGAGGAGAAAAATCCGGTTATAGCCTTTCAGGCATTTGAACTGAAACCTCTCAGACAAAAACTGCCTACTCCAGCTGAGAGGAGCAGGTTAAAAAAAGTTAAAGAAGGAACAAAGCAGGTATCGCAAAAATCTGAAGGCACAGAATCCGCCCAAGGTAAGGAATTGTAAAGTTGTTTTTAGCTTGTAAAGTTCTTTCTTCTTGTCATTGTTTCTCATCTAAATTAAGTATTTGGGAATATTGTATTAAATAAAATACTAGTTTTAATTAAAATGTTATTAGTAAGTTAAAGACTGACTGTATTTCCTTCCAGTTTTATGTAATTCCTTGAAATTGCTTGGAAGCATTTTTTTTTTAAACAGGGCCTGCTGACCTCTGTCCTTCAGCTTACTTTTAAGTCTAGCAACATAAGGCAATTATTTAACTTAAATTTCCTATTCTGAGGCTTCATCTAGTTCTAATAAATGATTGCTGTGTAGAGGATGCACCAATGCATATCACTTGTTATCTGATGTTAGCTAATTTGTCAATGTGTGTAAACTATCAGTTTGAGTGGGAAGAGATTAATTAAGTGGATGGAGTAAGAAGAGACAAATTGGTAAATGGATGGAGTAAGGATACAAGTGGGTAATAGGAATACGAAGAAATGTAGGACTAGAACACAGAGTGATTCATATATATCTTCAGTATGAGAGTTTAGAAGAGGACCTGTTTTAAAAACACAACAAACACAACTGGTAATTACTGTATAAGTCACCTCATTCTAGATATCTTTCTTCTTGTCTCTCCCGTTAATAAAATAAAAGTTCTGGTATTGAGAGATTGTAGTCTTTGATGGGAGACATGGGGGAAAAATGAGATTCTGGCCACAGAAGGAAAAAGAAAGCAGCTTGCAGGAGGATAACAGCAAGGCAAGAATGGAAAGCAAAACAGTCTCAAAAAAAATCCAACTTCAAAGCTCAGAAGCACTGAAGATGAAAATACAGACCATATTATAGGGAAAATAGATTTTGTAATGTGTATTAAGAGCATCTGGATTTTTGCACACCAATCAGTTAAGTGTATGACAGAGGTGATCAGAAAGCAGATAGATATATAAGACAGAGGCCCTTCTGGCAATGTTATGCGTGTTTCCAAAGTAGGAAAAACCTGGCAGATCATAGTTACTGTAGATGCATGGCTATCAAGTGGTTGTATGCTACTTAGTTACGCATTTATTAAGATATTAGCAGCATTTTCCTGTGATATTTATTTTAACTGGTATCCTGGCTGTCTTTCCAGATCTGTTCAAGTTGAATAATTTTTTATTAAAACTGAGGGAAGTTTGTGTCTTTTTCTGAAATTAATTTTCTGTGGTTTAACTCCACCAGTAGTGCCTTTACGTTATTCTCTGCTCTCTTTCCCTTGCTGCCCATTAGTCTGTTCTACTTGTCATCCTCTTCTGATCTGAAAGAGCGTTTTAGTTTGCATACCATGTCCTTATCTGCATGTTGTCCCTTCCCTCCTGTGGACTGAATGGTGAAGATCTTTGCCTGACTTCTTTGAATTGTTTTAGAATGCATGTGGGCGTTAGATACTATTTTTCTTCTTCCTGTATATGTGCTTTAAAACATCCATGCATGTGCAAGCAGGAAGATGTTCATATGTTAAATACCATTTTTGTTTAGCTTCAAGGATTTGGTATATTTTAAACAATGTTTCTCTGAATGTGACCTTTCATGAAACATCGGGAAGAGTAAAAGCTTCATTGAGTACCATTTACTTTCTCCTGATCTGACTTGGAAGGAATGTCTCCGAAGAAAGGCTAATATAGGAAAGGATTGCCAAGCTTCTCCCTAAATGTTTTTCTTCCTGTGATGCAGATAAACATAATCATATGTGTTTATATCTTATTTACATTATACATTAAAATATTAAAATAATTATGCTCAGTTCTATTAATCATGAATAATTAAATTACAATATAGCGTGTGTATAATATACACATATATAAAAATATATTGATAAAGAGATGCATGTTTTTTGAACAGTCTGGTTTGTCAGTATACTAATGTTCAGCAGGAAAGCATTACTATTTGCTATTTATTTCTATGGCACAGCTTTCTCTTTCTTTGGTGTGAAATAGAGCAAATGTATTCTTATTGCAACTTTGAGCCTTTGTATTTCATTCTGCAAAAGACTGACCTGTTACTCAAAATAGCTGCCAGGGGAATCTGAGATGCTCAGGACACCAGCTGATATGAGATGGTAGCATAAAATGGATGGCAAGAAGCTGCCTTTTCTCCTCATTTCCTAATCTCTTTTGCTCTGCTTCTTGACGAAGTATATGCCAGCTGTAAGACCGAGGATTATTAAAAAATGGCAAGTCTTGCCCTAGACTTAGGCAATCTGATGTAGATTTCAACAGACCTGTCAAGTTTATGTTAATGTGGTTTAGTGTGCTCATATACATGCAACTGCTGTTCTGTTTTATGCAGTGTACCAATGATACTGATGAAATATCTTTGCATGGATTCAAATCTGCACATCATTTTAGTATTGCTTTGTTTCATGAGAAACAGCATGCTTAAAACCACAGTATTTTTCTTTTGGAAGGTTCAGAAGACAAAGAACAAACGTCAGCACGAAAAGTTAGTGGTTCAGATGTGGCATCTGAAAAGGTAAGAAAGTATTCATTTGTAAATGAGGCGTGATTGCATTATGATGGTCTGATACCTTTTCCCAAGCTAGTCAAACATTCCAATAGCAGAAGTGGTTCATTCTTCAAGAACAGCACTTTACCAGTAGAGCAGTATTTTTAATCTTCATGGTAAAAATTTTGTGACAGACTTTAAAAGACTTTCTAAACAATGTCATTCATTAAATGACTCTTCTTCACTTTGTCTCATCCTTTCTTTTTTTTTTTTTTTTTTTTTTTTCCTTCTTAAGAAGCTGCTTGATGAAGAGGAAGAGATGTCTGAATTGCAGCTTAGGCTTCTTGCACTTCAGTCTGCTAGTAAAAAATGGCAGCAAAAAGAACAACAGGTGATGAAGGAAAGCAAGGAAAAATTAACAAAAACGAAAACTGTAACACAAAAAGTCAAAGCCAGTACAAAAGCACATTCAACAAAAAAAACTAGTGCTACAGGTAATAAGTTTAATGTTACTTAAATGACTATCACTGACAGGTACTCTAAAATAGAAATACACAGTTGTGTTGTGTGAAAAAAACATTTGTTGGTAGTTGAGAAGCTTGATGTGAGCCAGCAGTGTGAGCTTGCAGCCCAGAAAGCCAGCCATAGCCTGGGCTGCACAAAAAGCAGCGTGGGCAGCAGGGCGAGGGAGGTTCTCCCCCTCTGCTCTGCTCTCCTGAGACCCCACCTGGAGCCCTGCATTCAGCTCTGGGGCTCCCAGCACAGGAATGAAATGGAAGTAGTATAACGAGTCCAGAGGAAGTCCATGAGGATGATCAAAGGACTGTAGCACCTCTTCTATGAGTTGGGGTTGTTCAGCCTGGAGAAAGGAAGGCTCCAGGGAGACCTTAGAGTGGCCTTCCAGTGCCTAAAGGGGGCCTGCAGGAAAGCTGAGGAGGGACTCTTTGTCAGGGAGCGTAGTGATAGGACAAGGGGGAATGGCTTTAAACTGAAAGAGGTTAGTCCTTTCCAACCCAAAGCATTCTATGATCCTATGAAATAGTGGGTGATGAGCTGTTAATCATTCTAGAATCTTTCTGTTTAAAGCCAAGCAAACTTTGAGGAAACAACAGACAAAGACATCAAAGAAGTTACAGCAACAAAAGGAACTAGACAGGCGTCAGAAAGAAGAAGACCAGAGGAAACAAGAAGAAGAAGAGGAGAGACGAAAGAGAGAAGAAGAAATCAGAAAAATTAGGGACCTCTCAAATCAAGAAGAGCAGTACAATCGGTTTATGAAGCTAGTTGGAGGAAAAAGGAGATCAAGAAGCAGGGTAATGAATTTGTATGGTATTCAGGAGTTATATTTGGGATTCATGAGTTTTTTCTTGTCTTTGTGCCCCCTCCTGATTTCACCCTCACCTAAGTTTCCTTAACCCCTTAAAAAAAACCTCAAGGTATTTTAGTGCTTTAATCCATTTCTACACAGGCGTTCCCTTTCATTTGGGTAAGATTGGTTTTGTATGAGTTGTACACTTGCAAATTATTTCCTCCTGTTTCCCTCACCAGAGAGTTGAAGAGCTCCAGTTTAAAAACTGGCTGTTTAAAGTCACTGCCTGCAATGGATTTGATTAAAAGTTGATTTTCACTTTGCTTGTTATGAATAAGTTGAGTAAATTGTATTTATGAAGAAATTAGAAGACATAAGTGCCTCCCTCTAAAATTTGTTTTGCTCTTGAAGAATAACATGAGATCAGCTTAATAAAATACCCTTTCTGGTGTGTTTAGTCTTCAGATACAGACTTGAGATGGTCTTTGGATAAACCGTCTGTGGATAGTGCAGGAGGCATATATCAGTATGATAATTATGATGAAGTTGCTATGGATACAGATAGTGAAACTAACTCTCCAGGTAAGACTAACTTACAGTTTTCTTATATAGTAAATAGTTCAAAAAAAAGTTTAAAAAGTAGGAAATGAGCTGTTATTTTAGAAGAAAAATAATTCTCTTGAGGTGCAATGTGCACTAACTTTTTAATGTAAGCTAGTTTTGTCTTGTTTTAATACTGACTTTTTTTTTTTCCTTTCCACCTGTACTGTAGGGATATCTTGAAAGTCTTCAAGGTTGCACTATACTCATTGCAGCACTAAAATCTATGTTTTGCATTCAAAAGCAGTTGTGTAGAAAGTGAGGGCCCTTGGGTGTTGACTGGATAGTCAGTGGCTTTGTAGTAAAGGGCCTGGGGGGTCCCTACTGATGTTGAATGGAGCTTGAGTCAGCTGTGTGCCTTTGGGTGATAAAGGTGAGCTGCAGCCTGGGTTGTAGCACTGTTAACGAGACTATAATGGAAGGGACCAAGACTGGGAGAAGTGCTTATTGACCTATGTTAACTTAGGAGACTGCATCAGGTTTTGGTTTCCCAGTATAAGATAATATTGGAATGAGTCTAGCAGAGAACCTTAAAGTTCACTGGCCGCTGGAGCATACAGTTCCTGAAAAGAGATCAGGAGAGTTGTATTTATGTTGAGGAGGCTGAGGATGGCCTTTGCTGCTGTCTTCAGCAACCTAATGGGTAGTTAGTTATAGGGGAGACAGAGACAAACTCTTTTGTGCACTGTGCAATGGAAGGACAAGGGGCGACACTGAAGGTGTAACAAAAGAAATTTTGTTTAGATATAAAGGTGTTTTGCAAGAGGATGGTTGCACACTAGAAAAGGTTTCCTGGAAATGTTGAGAGATCTCTGTCCTCAAAGATACTTGTCCAGTCAAGTCCCTTAGCAAGGCCAGCCCCGCATTTGGTAGGGATGGTGGAATTAGATGATCTTTAAGGTCTCTTCCAACATAAAGCATTTTATGATTCTAGTTTTGTTTCAGAATCAAGTGTCAACTGTGTGTTTAGTCTGCTGCTGTCCTAATTTGTATTTTTGGTATGCCGTAGTCAGGAGTCATGCTACTGTGATACATAGTTCAAGAAGGTATTCTTTCAAATTAAATTAAATACATGGGCTAAATGATCCTGAATCATTACCTTAGTAGTACTCTTTGGGAGTACTTGCATTTCACCTGTAAAATAGAAACTGCACACCTATCTACTTTTTGTGTGTGAAATAAATGCACTGTGCTGTGTCTTCAACTGATTTGAAAAGCGTTGATTATTTAAAAAAGTGCTCCCTCTTCTGCTGCATTAAGTCAGTTGAAGTATCAGCTTGAGTTGTTGTTTAGTATTTCTTACAATTGTTTTTATTAGCTTCCTCTCCAGCACAGCCTCCTTTCTTTGAGTGTCCAATGGCATATTTTCCACCTCCAGTACCACCCATTTCCCTACCGCTGCCGCCTCCAATTCCAGTAAGTTACCTTGGAAGCAGTGTATTTGAAAATGTTAATAATTCTCATTTTGTGCCTTATTTCTAATGCTGCAGTTAGGATTAAATTTAGTTTGTAGTTGAAAAAATTCTGAACCAAGTGGTGACTTCCCTTGGTTATCTGAAAGTCTTGTGGTTCCTTTTTTTTAAAAACAAACAAACAAACAAAACTTTCTCAGCTACTTTTTGCCTGATTGAGTTTCTGTTCAATGGAAGTTCTCCTTACTGAACTCAATTTTTCTCTATTTGTTTGGTAGCATTAAGCTCCTCCTTTACATCAAGCAAAAAAAGGCTTGTTACCTAGCAGGGCTGGGGGGGGAGCGTGTAGCTCATCACGGTCCTTTCAAACTTTGTGCCTTTTGACTATATGCTGTCATCACATCGCAGAGTTCCCGTGAAAATGGATTTTTTCCTCATCACTTTTCTTCAGTGAGCAGTTTTTATTCTTCTTAGGAAGACAATAGAAACTTGCTCTTCTGTGTCATGGTGGCCTCTGAGTTTTTAACTAAGGAAGCCTGTAACTTTGTTAGCTAAGACAAATTTGTAAAAACCTTCTAAGGACTGGTTCTGAAGCACTGTGTTATAATCCATTCGAGTCAGTCATATTTCTTTGGCTAGACTACCTATACTTTTGAATTTTCATTTATAGTTTGTATGTCTTCACTACTTTCACCATCCAAATGTCACCTTGTTATTTCCATCTTTTTTTGGGTCATTACAAGTGTTCAGCACCAGCCTTTTACAGTAGTCTAAATCCACTGCAGATCGAATTAATTTTAAACCATGGAATAATTTAGGTATAGCATAATCTCTACTAAATAATCCTAAAGAAACAGTAAACTTCAGAACTTTCAAACCCTTGTTTTGCTTTTTATCTCAGCCTGTCCCATCTTTGAACCAACTTTATATGGAGGGTATTTCCTGTGTTTCTCTTGATCCGCCTCCACCGCTTCCACCTCTTCCACCTGAAGAGCCTGAGCAGCCACCAAAACCTCCATTTGCAGATGAGGAAGAAGAAGAGGAGATGCTCTTAAGAGAAGAGCTACTCAAGTCTCTAGCTAACAAACGAGCTTTCAGATCTGAGGTACTCTACTGGTTTTTGAATGTAAACCTCTAGGTGGCATTCTTGACCAAAACTTAAATGTGACCTCCTAAATAAGGTTGCCTTTCTGATGACTTAAAAACCAACCAACAACAACAACAAAAAAACACAATGAATAGCCATCTCTTTCTGTCCCCCAAAAGAAACCAGAACAAATCCCACCCCAGGATATCCTTTGAATTGTAGCTAGCAGCTTGTCTTCTGTGAAAGAATTATGAAACTTCAAGGTACAAAAACCTTAAAAATGAGGAGAGAAGTGGGGTTTTTCTTTTCTGTAAAACTGTATATTGCTGAGCTGTCTCAGAGTGGTTGGGAGACAGCTGCAACTTCTAATGCTTAAGGTGTTTGGTGTTTTTTTTGTGCGGAAGAAAGCTTGTGGTTTTGAAGGTTGAGATTGTTTTTGGTGTAATTAAAAGGTCACCAGTCTTTTGCAGTTGACCTGTGAACCGTGGATAACTTAAATGCTCTTGCATGCCTTTTGGGCAGTGTTGCATGATTTGCCTAATATTTTTGGATAGTCTGTTCCATACATGTCTCAGTACTTGAAATTATGATTTAGGCAATACCTCATTTATGCTTACATTTCCACATCTTTTAAAATAGCGGTGCATAACGTGTGTTTTTATGACTCTATTTTTGTTCTGTTTTGTTAGGAAACCTCAAGTAACAGTGGTCCACCTTCCCCTCCTGTTCCAGATAATTTGCAGTCTGTGCCAAGAAGCAATCTGTCTGCTGTCAGTATTAATACTGTCTCTCAGCCACGAGTACAAAATACAAAGTTTGTTAGAGTACCAAGGCCTCCACGAGCAGTGATCACAGTAAGGAAATACTTGTTCTTTCTCTTACTAATACTGCAAATTGAAATTGTACTCAGTTTGGGTGAACAGCAAATAGATGAGATCTTTATTTTCTACTGATACAACACAGAATGGTGGAGTGATAATTTGTATGCTTTTCTAGAAAGAATTTGACACTGAATTAAGAATGTAACAGCTTAAGAGGACATCAGAACACACCCACACTCTTCTGAACTATATATTTTTTTTCCTATGCAAATGACATTCCTTTCTATTAAACTAAAGCTTTGAATGTACAAATGAAGTCTACCTGCAATGCATGCTTAGTCCATGGAACCAGGCTAGTGGTTAGTTCACGTTAAAATGCCTGAAATATAGTGGTCATCAGGACCTTGTTGGTATCATTCTTTCTCCTGCTGCTGGCCAAACAGTGTCTCCCTTTTATCTTGACATCTGGAGCATCAGTCCTGTTCCTTTCTTAACTTGCAAAACTAGTTGGAGAAAAGCTGATTTTGACCCTCCCCACTGTCAGCTTTTCCCTAGAAGAAAAATGAAGGGATTTAGGGACAGTTTATGCTGCCCCACTATACCAAAACCAGTTTCATGGCTTTGGTCTGTGAATACTGAGAGCCACTAATAGGGAACTGATATATCAGGCATTAGAAGATGTGGAGAAGGGTTGGATGCCCAGTTAGATCAAAGTAGATTTCTCTGGCTGTAATTCCATGGAATACTGGGTTTGGGAGGACCAGAGTTTTGTTCTGTTTTCCTGCACCAATGAAAACTGGAATTCTGCCTGTATACTGTGTGATGGTAGTGCAAAAACTGCAACTAGTATATTCAGAAGTAATAGATGCGGTCCTTATTCTGAGTATTGTCCAGAAGGAGAACATCAGAAAGAAAGGAATGTGGAAATTGAGTGTGTTCCACTTCAAAAAGTAGTTTTTTTTTTTTTTTTTTTTTTTTTTTTTTCTCTCCGTATCTTTAAATGACATTAGAAACTTTGGTGGTGTCCTGTCCTGAGGTAAAGGTTAGATCTGGACAATTAAATACAGATAAAAGTTTAAAAAAAGTTTAAAGTGGGAGATGGGAAGAGAAGTCCTGGAAATGTGAACTGAAATAGCATCTTTTCCATGTGCAGTTGCAGAGCATCTGAGGCTTATCTAAACTGCTTTATTTCTGCATCATTCTCTCTGCTGGAATTGGCAAACCTCTGTTCTTCAGTGAGTTGGTTCAGTTAGTAATGCTGGTAAAATGTGATTAATCTTGTAGCCTCTTCTTATATGCAATTGGCATTCTGTCAGTTTAACTGCCTGAGCAGCTAGCTCACTGTAAGTTCAGTTAGGTATACCTGTGGAAAGAGAGGCATCTAAAGTGTGTGAGGGAGTCCTGGTCTTGTACGTCTGCCATGACATTTCTAATGCGGACTTGTTTGTTGCCTTTCAGTTTACTTAACAAAAATTGTCTGCAAATGGTAGGTGATAATTTTCCTTAAAAGTGAAATAATTTACCAAGTATAGGAGAGAAAGGTTTGAGATAGATGTGTTATGACCGTGGAGCAATAAATATGCTACAGATACCTGGGAGTAGGTTGAAAATGTTGTTCCATTCACGTTACGGTATCAGGGATGTGTGCTAGTGGAGAGGCACAAATTGTTAGTTTTTTCATACCGCGTGGAACTGGTGTATCATGTTGTGCTATGCTAACGAGGGATTTTAGCATCCATTTTCTCTTCTAGTAAATAAGTAATCGATCATCTCTTAACTTTTTACTGATATAAAAACTTTTGTTGTTCTTCCCCACAGCTTCCAAAACACAAATCTGTTGTAGTTACATTAAATGATTCAGATGATAGTGAGTCTGATGGAGAGCCATCTAATTCAACTAACAGTGTGTTTGGAGGACTAGAATCCATGATAAAAGAAGCAAGAAGAAATGTTGAGGTAAGCTATATCGGTATTTAATAGCAAAATAATTACAAAATATACCTATGTATACAGAATTTAAGCTTTTGAATTGGGTCAAGAAATATTACAAATACAGTAGAAAAGGTCAAGAGGAGGTAATTACTCCCATCTGGACCTTTACATTGTAATTTGTTTTGCACAAGCTGATTGAAATCTTTTTAAGATTTCATCTTGCAGATACAATGTGTAATACACAGATACAATATAATATATTTTGGTTTTACTTGTTTCAGTTCAATTTCAATACATAATTAATGGCAGAAAAAAACACTGGCATAAAAGATCTTAATAACTTTGACCAGTTTTAAGTGTGCTGAAAAACTGCTTCAAGATAGCAGTTAATAGCTGTATTTCAAGCTTGCACGAGTAGTATTGACTTGGACTTCTTTGTAAAAGGCTTCAAAAATCAAAGCTCCTCCAAAATCAGAAAAAGAAAATGATCCAATGAGAACTCCAGAGGCTCTACCAGAAGACAAGAAGATAGAATACAGACTCTTAAAAGAAGAGATTGCCAGGTACATCTGAGTTTATTTCCAAAGTAAAATGTGTATTGCTTGTATTTCTTTACTAATGTATATTAGTAACTGGAATTAAAATACAAACACCTTCGTATTGAAGACCTTCTTTGCTTGAAGACCTTGCTGTTACTTACGGTTTTCCCACCATCAGTTTTTAGTAGGACAACTTTAGGAGTATAAAGAAAGTCCTTAGATTTGAACTGACTTGCAGTAAATGATTGCAAGGTATTTTTCTTTTAACTTGAAGTCTTGCACTGCTACTGTTTTTCTTGAAGATTTTAAAGCGATTGGGAATAAATGTTGAAGCTAATGAACACCTTTGCTTTTAAAATCTATTTTAGTCGGGAGAAGCAGCGTTTAATTAAATCCGATCCACTGAGGAACAATTCATCCCCTGCAAACTCTGATGGTGAAGTTGATGGAATTGGGAGAATAGCAGTAGTGACAAAACAAGTTACAGAAGCAGAAGCGAAGCTGAAGAAAAATAAGTAAGTCCTAGCTAGTCCTATTGTCCTAGCTTGTTTGGTTAGAAGGGTGAAAGTTTTCATGTATTTGTATCTTCAATGTGTAGTTGAAGTACAGCAAACTTATGTGTTGTTTTTTTTTGCTGTCTTGAGCAATTCAGCCTTGAATTCTGTAGCTATACAAGAGGACCTGTGCCCTAGGGCCAGCATGCTGTTTGGTAACTTGTAAATATAATTTGTCACACTGACTGTTTTCAGTTGCATTTACGCTCAGTGACTTCATCCGTGCTACCTAATAACTCAAATGTGAAAACAAAGTATGGTTTCACTCCTCAGTACGTTTTGAGGGTAGCTTGTTTTTGAGGGGATATGTCTGATATAAATGAATTAGTATTTTCTGCAGAATAGGCTTGATGTTTGAAGGTTGTCATTTACATCTTTTTGCATGCCTCTTTGTTTCTCACCCTTACAAGTAACTGTGGCAAAGATCATAAGTGTTTTGCATCCTTCTTTTCAACTTTCCTTTTCACTTCATTGATTTGTGTGGGCTTGTGAAGAAACTGGTGTGTGTTCAGACATAGCATGCTGCCCCCTCCTCCCCTTCCTTTATTCACTTCCATCCATCTAAATCTTTATCTTCCTTTGATGCATAACTTTATGTTTAATTAACTCTGCTTTTGTGCTTTCATACCCACCTCAGGAGATCACAAGATTTTCAGGGCACAAGCATGTACCCTATGAAAGAATGGGCTTGTTACTTAACAGAAAGCAAGAACGTGTTTTTTTTTCTTGTGGTTTTTTTTTTTTTTTTTTTTTGTTTTTGTTTTTGTTTTTTTGGCATGGCTTAATGTTAAAAACTATTAAAATAGGCCACTTGATTACTACGTCTGTCCTTATAACTAAGATGTTTTTGTCTGCTTTGAACTGCTGAACTTGAATACTGAAGTCTTTTGTATATAATACCGATGCTTATATGTTGAGACTGTTCGGAAAAACTTAGCTCTTTGTCACTCATCAACAAACATTATTCTAAGTTCTTAAATTACCAAGGTTTCAGGGGAGAAATGATATGTCCAAGAGACCTATCTCTGGAAAAAAAAAAAAAATTATTACATGACTTTTCTACTTTTAGACTTCTGTTGATGAAGGATGAATCTGTCTTGAAACATTTGTTGCAACAAGAGGCCAAGAAGAGAGAGAATGTTCGAATTGCTGAAAACAAAATTAACAAATTGGCTGAACAGCTACAAGCAACAGAGAAGATCTTGAATGCTAATAAGATATTTCTCAAGAAGCTTCAGGAACAAGTAAGTTCTGAAATGTTTCTATTTACTGTAGTTAGAAATCTTGGAATGTGAAGCTTGGTTTTTGGAGGCAGTAGGCTTGCTTTGGAGAATTAATTCAATCCCATGTGTTTTCTTATTTTGTGGTCATATCTGAAAGCTTGCATCTTAGTATTCTATTTCTTTTCTCTTTTTCAGATTCATAAAGTTCAACAACGAGTAACAGTAAAAAAAGCTCTGGCATTGAAATATGGGGAAGAACTTGCTAGAGCAAAAGCAGTAGCAAGTAAGGAAATTGGGAAACGAAAAATGGAGCAAGATCACCTTGGAGTAAGTCTGCTGCATGCTGTTAAACTATGTTGCGCTTGAAAAGTAGTAGCAATTCTGATTAGGAAACTTTGTTCAGATGGGATGTTGAAAAAAACAGGAAAACATTTCAAAAACACTGGGGATCTTCATAATTTGTCTCCTCTGTTTTTGAGCGTTCAACAGGAAAAGCATCAAGCATTAAAAAAAAAATTAATAGTCTACATGTATTTGCTGAAGGAATGTTGTTAATATAGAGATCCTGTTACTGACCTGTGAAGAAAGCCAAGTCCTGTTTCTAGATATCACTGATCTCAGTAAAACTATCTAACAGAAGCACTGAAGTGGGGATCTGCCTTTGTTGCTTTGAAAAACACAAAAAGAAAATAGGCCTTTTTTTGTAACCTTGTTTTTATTTTTCCCATCTATGCATGTTTTTTAGCTCGTCTTTTAACTGTGACCGGAACTTCCGTTGAGGGCATGCACATGATGTAGGGTAATTCTTATTGAAAAACCTGCAAACGTGCCAGTTGAATTGTGGGAAACTTTTGTGGTTTTCCTGCTGTTTGTTGAAATCTTCTGGCAAGAGTTTAAAAATATTTTTGTAAACTCCGAGTTAAATATCTTGCCCATGTTTAATTTACGTACTGTCAATAGATCAGTAAATGTGAAAATGTAATAAAGAGATTTTTTTCTTTTCAGCCAAGCAAAATGTTGAAATTGGAGAACTCCCCTGCATCAAGTCCAAAAAAGCATTCAGCAGAATTGATTGCATTAGAGAAAAAACGACTGCAGCAATTAGAGTATGAGTATGCTCTAAAGATTCAGAAATTGAAAGAGGCTCGAGCGCTTCAGACCAAGGAACAATCCGATATTGCACCTCAGGCAGAAGAAGAATCTGAATTTGCATTACCTCAGCCATCACTTCATGATCTCACACAGGATAAATTGTCTTTGGACAGTGAAGAAAACTACTTCGATGATGAAGTTCTGTCTAATTCAAACCGAGAACGAAGGAGATCTTTCAGAGACTCTAATTCTTATACTAAACCAAATCTTAAACACATGGACACTCCAAAACAAGAAACTATAAACAAACTTTCTAAAAAGGCAGCAGAAGAGCCTGAGCTTTTCCTTGGGTTGAATATTGATGAACTGAAAAAACTTTATGCTAAAGCTGACAGCTTGAAAGAGCTGTTATTGAAAAGTACTGCCTTTATATCACCCAAGGAAGATCTATTGTGTGGTCAGGTAAATGCTCTAATGGTAAATATGAGGGTGGCTTTTACTAGCTTGTGTTGCAATTCATATATATATGTTTGTTTTGTAGGAAATTTCAGTGGATATGGATTTTGTTACGTCACAAAATAAACAAACTGAAGCAAAACCATTTGCATTTGGACCATATCATAGTCCTCTTCTAGTATTTAAATCCTACAGGTATGGCCAGTAACAGCTATTTGACTTCTGTTTATGTGTTCTGCTTTTCTTTTATACCCAGATATGGATAGAAAGACAAGTTGTGATGAGGAACTTGACTATCCTGTAACAGTTTTTTCTAGCTAGAGAACTTAATGATTTTAGATACTTGTTCTGTTAAGCAGGTGTCCCTCTTGTGCAGTATGCTGTTTTTATTGCATAGTGTTGTTCCCTGTAACTGAATTATTTTTGAATTTAGTTATATTAACAACAACAGTCAAATGTTAGAAAAGAGGACTTTAGTATGCAGTTTGAAGTGATCTAAAATTTGGAGTAGAATACTTCAATTATGCAGTCCTTGAATTTATGTAGCATTTAGATTGTCTGCATTAAAATTGAGCCACTCATGTATTTTTGTTTCTTGTCAGTGAAAGGAGTAATGACCATAGTGATTCGTCTTAATTTAAAATAGGCACTGCAAGTGTAATAATTTTGACTCATCTGTCTTTTGACTAAAAAAAGTCCATAGTTAGTGACTTTTAGAGAACAAGATCTGGAATTTCAGTTGGAACAATTGAGTCCTATCATGTGCTTTAGGCTTTTTTTTTTTTTTTTGCCTTGCACTTTACGATAGCGAAAGAAGGAAGATGCTGTTTTTACAGGAGTATTCATTTTATCTTAATGTAGATATATGGCTTCCTTAGTGAACTAGGACTCCCAAAGTTGACATGGTTGGTCTTTATTTACAGATTTAAAACAAGCATTAGTCTACTCAACTCAAACTGTTTTTGTTCACACACAAATTCTAAACATCTGTGAATTTTTTCAAGTTAATCTTTTAATGGTTCTCTTTGTACTTCTATTTGACATTGATCTAATACTCATTAGAGCATGGGTAAAGTTTTTCTAGAACTAAACCGAAGTTTAATTTCAGTAATTTGTTTTCCCTGCTGGGTGATTACTACATTTCATGGCTTTATATGAATTAAGTTCTGCATGTAAAGGAGAGGAGAATATTAGAGCAGAAGCAGTTCAGAAGTGCTCTTTTGTTCCATTCCTCTCCCACTGTTTTCCACCTCCTTCGTGTATTACAGGTTAGCAATGTTTATGGTAAGTAGGGTTTTGGAAATACTAGATTTAATACCAAAAAAAGCGATTTTTTCAAATATGTTTTTTTGAATAAAATTAATGTCTTAATTTGTATGCTTTATCACAACAATTTGCTATTTCGTTTTAGGTTTAGTCCATATTTCCGAACCAAGGAAAAACTGTACCTCAGTTCAGTAACCTATAGCAATATGATTGAGCCAAAACAGTGTTTCTGCCGTTTTGATTTAACAGGCACATGTAATGATGATGACTGTCAGTGGTGAGTTCTTCATTTTGATTTCATTTGAACTGAATTTGTTCTAGATGTCTAATTTCAGATGGAAATAGGGATGGTTTTCATTCCTTCAAAAGATCTGGATTTATGATCCTATGGACAAGTTCTAGAAAAAGTTATGTTTAAATACCCTGTTTCAGGCACTTGGTTGGCAGTAAAAAATAAAAATCTTGTGTCTAAGCCACGAAGAAAGAGGTTTTTTAGATACTTTTTTTTTTTTTTAAAGGCAGTATAGACTTAGGAAATACTTCACCTTTTGGTTGCGTTGTAATTTAGACAGGGCTCTTCTTGCTTTATAGCTTCAGCATAACGTCAAACCATCATGAAGTTTTGGGTAGTGATTGGTAATGCTAAGCACTGTATTGTGATGTTAATGGGCATAAAGCTTATAACAAGTATTAGATGAGTTTGTAAGAAAATACTATTGTAGTGGAATTCTGGTTTTCTAGGAAAATACTGGCTAATAATAAGCAGAATAAGTTATTCTGCTTCTTCGAAGCCTGGTGTTAAATAATATTAAAAATAGTTTGTTAAATGATGTTGCACAGTATATTTTAAAAAGTTGTTAGAACAAATGGATATGAATTAGTCATGAATACACTCACCTTGGAAACTTCTAACTACTAGAAAAATATTACAGGAGTGCACTTCAGCTCCTTTTTTGCCCTTTTTGGTGGCAGAAAGCTTTCAGATCATTTTGTAGCTATTATCATCAAACCATACTTGGAGTACTTCAAACAAGGTTACAACTAATTCTTGTAACTAACCTGTTTGAACCAGAAAGTTCTAAATACTGTGTTCTAAATGTGTGTGTAGAGGCTTATTCTAATGAGCAAAGCTGTACTGAAATAATGAAGACTAGGGTTAAGTTATTGATGTAGGCTTATGTTTAGAGAAGGCCCAGAAACATTTAATGGAAATTTCAAAGCAGACTATATTGTTTTACATGGGTATTGTTTTCTTTATGCATTACCTGAGTGTCTACTAAAAACAACTTTCTAATTACAGGCCTTGTTAAATTGTTGCTGTGATAAGTATTTCAATTGCCTATTTGTTTATTTTAGGCAGCACATGAAAGATAGCACTCTGAGCCGAAAGCAGCTGTTTCAGGATATTCTGTCTTACAATTTAGAACTGATCGGTTGTTCAGAAAAAAGCACAGATGAGGAAATCAGCACTGCCACAGGTTTTTAAGAATCTTTTGCTTACTTTTGCATTTAAAGATTTATTTCTGAAGGGAATGGCTGTCGTTAAAGCTCTGGGAGCAAGTACTTTGATGTAAAGCAGCATGTAAGATATTGCTGTATGGGGAAAAAAAGTTTCTCTAATTGTCCAATTCAGCACTCAGGAGTGGGTTACCTTAGTGTCTTTATACAGAGAGGAAAAACTATACTGATTTGTGGAATGTTTCACTCAAAGGACTGCTGGGGTTTGGAGGATGGGGGCAGGACTAGGGATAGAATCTTGTCCTATTTCCTTACTACTTTTTTGTAACTACTGGACTGGTCTGTTTCAGTGGAGCTGGAATTCTAAAATAATGCTGTTGCAGTATAGGCAATTTGAATATGAGAACTTGTTTGGTTTTTGATTTGTGCTCCAGTGTGTTAAATTACCATATCTCTTGAAGCAGTCATACTTCATGAATTCATCACAGGTTGTGTTAAATTGAAAATGGATAGGCAACTTAAGAGCATTTGTGTTTACCTAAGATGTGAATGTTCTTGTTTCAGAAAAATACGTTGAAAAACTTTTTGGTATAAACAGAGACCGTATGTCAGTGGATCAGATGGCTGTTCTTCTGGCTAGCAATGTCAATGAGAGTAAAAGTCACAGTAAGTAACTTCCTCAATAAATTAAATACAATATAAACTTTTAAAAATTCTATAGGTACCTTAATGACTTTCTAAACAAAGAATATTCCTTTTTTTTTGTCTATTTGTTAATTATGCTTGTGGTAGATTAAAAATGACAGTTTGTTTTAAGGTCCTAGTACAATAGTTTTGGAGTCCAGTTTGAAAATGTGACTTATATGGTTGAAAACAACAGATTTTAAATGCTGTTGAAACTTAAATTTTGCAACTGCAACACATACACATCTATAATCGTTATCCTTAAGGACATATTAATCTTAAGTATAGAAAAGTAAAATTTCTACTGTTTTTTTTTTTTTTTTTTTTTTTTTTTTTTTTTACAGCGCCTCCATTTACAACATGGAAAGATAAAAGGAAATGGAGACCGAAGTACTGGAGAAAACCTCCGTTAGATAGTAGTAGCAGTGAGGAGGAACAGTCTGTTGGACCTATTAAATATGGTAATCCAGAAGTGTGGCATCCATTTAAAAAACAGTGGAAAAATACCTATGAACCTCTTCACAACACTTAATTCTTAAAGTGGTTCTTAAGAAAACCAGTATTTTCTGTAGTTCTTTTGACTTCCTCATACTGCCTGTATGCAAACATTATTTTGCATAATTTTGAGTGAAGTTTGACCTTAATTTGTCGTACTAGAGACAAAACAACTAACTAGTATAATTTGAGATTGGAAGTGTAAATGGAACCTCTACCTGTTTTTGAAAGTGAGCAATTTATCTGTAATGTTCCAGCTTTACCAAAGGACCAAGTTAGATTTTTTCCTTGGAACTGTATATAAAAAAAGTCAATCTTTGTTTTATCTTTATATTTGTAGAATTAGTATTTGGTGGTGAGGTCTTTAGGGGGGAAAAAAATCCTCTTAAACACCAAACCAAAGCAGTCTTTACTGCTATTTATTTCTTAACTTCACGTATGAAGTATGACCAGTTTTCTACATGTTAGTTTTACATGTTAAAAGATGTTGAAATAACCATACTTTGCTTTTGTCAGTGGCTATACTTGAAATGTAAGTGTCACTCCCTGTATGAATTCTAATGTGACAAATCACTTCTGTTTTGAAAATACAATTTTTTGTTGTTTTCATTGCAGCCCACCCTACAGAACACAAAAAAAGAGTTCCAGCTCTTGATGCTGTGGTGACTCCAGATGATATCCGATATTTTACAAGTGAGACTGATGATATTTCCAACTTGGAGGCAAGTGTCCAAGAAAACCCCTGTGATGTACAGCTTTGGATTAAACTTGCATACAAATATTTGAATCAAAATGAAGGGTAAGTCTATTTTTTAGATTTTAGATTTGCTTTTGTGCTTTACCCACACTACCATAATCAAGTTTCCTTTCTGTTGCTGAAGAACTTTCTACAGCAAATCCACAAGTTTATTACATAAAAGCAGGTTGAAGAAATAGATTTCCTACTGTACATGGTATGGTGTATGAGTAATAAACTACAATGGCAGTTGATCTTTAGGTAGATTCTGAGGTTCTGATTCAGAGCGGAAGTTGGTGAAAAGAAGCGTGGGAGAAATAATTGTGTTTGAGAAGTGTACAACCTAATGTATTCCCAAGATTACAGTAGAACGCTGTACTTCCAGTGTTAAAATAGGGGATCAGTAAGATCACATCAGTTTCTTCTCTTCAGAGTGAAAAGATTTCTTACAATAACACTTCTGCTACATTGTTTTATCCATGTAGAAATTGTCCAGTTGAACAGTTTCTTCATAATTTTTTTTCTCTTGGGTTTCTGACTTTCTCTAGCTTCTTTCCTCAAATTACTCTGCAGAGTATCACAATTTTTACTGTCAGCCAGCTAATTTCAGCAGGAATTCTGTCACAATGGTTTCATTCTACAGAATGATCTAAATAGTGAGGTACTAGCTTCAGGCAGGGAGTTGTGGGGAGACCAGCTGTTGGAGGGAGGAAGGGGAGTGGAGAGGGGTAGCTGTTTTAAAAGTCACTTGTAAACAGATAATGGAAAATATTATAGATGATTTTAAATGTATCAATAGCTGCTTGAGCGCTAGAGTGGAGGAGTGTATGCTGTAGGCTGTTTGAATTACTACGTAATAGTAACAAAATACTACCTGAAGCATGAGAAGGCCAGTGCACAAAGAAAATACAACCAGCATGTGGCTGACTGAGGAGATTGCTTTCTAAAATATAAACTTAGTAGGAAAAAGACCAAAAAAAAAAAAAAAGATTGGGGGGTAAAGGAAGAGGATGCATCCTTTTTCGGAGCACATCCTCCCCAAACATCCTCCCCAAGACCACATTGGTATTGCACTTAATCGAGTGGTTTTGTTGATGGCAGTGGTTCTAGGCTTTTCATGATGTGCTCTGCTAAGAGAAAGGAGTAGTTATTGGGGGAAAGTTTGAGTCTTGTACATAATTGTTTTAGTTTTACTTTGGAACATGTGTTCTTCCTCTCATAAATGTCTATGCAAATTAATTTCTAAAGATGTTCTCAGAATAAATGTGGTCTCAAAGCTTTCTGTGGTTTTATGGAGGTTTGTTTATAAATTGAAGCTTTGCTCTGTGGTTTACAGTTTAGTTGCTTATTTAAGCTAATCTTGTATTAGTTAATTATCATGAGATGATACCAGTCATCTCAAAGTAAAATCAATTTTTTTTTTAGTGGCTTAGAGGTAAATTTATGAAATTTGAAGAAATGCAAAGAAATCTGGAACAAACACTATCCTTGCTGGCATACAAAGTAAAATATGTAACAAAAACATTCCAACTTTTAGCCTTGAAATTTCTATTCAAGTTTGAGCCTTTATGATGCAAATACCTTTGTATGATTGAAGCTTGGAACTTCTGCTTCTGGATAAATTGTACCTATTTTCAGTTAAACTGGCTTCTTTTTTTGGGAAAACTGATTTTTCCCCATGCGGTCCAATAATTTAATGTAATAACCTTTGAAGAATGAAAACTTGCTGAAACATTGAAAGCTTCATGACGGGAAAGGACAACATATCTTTAAAGAAAAAAGATAGCTGACTGTAACTTCCATTCTAATTATAAGCATCCACTTTCCTATTTTATATTGATTTGAGTCCTAATACTAAAAAAAGAAAAGTAGGCCTGGTACTTATTTATTTTAAATTTTCACAGCTCATCATCTGAGTGTTTGGATTCTACTTTAAATGTGTTGTCTCGAGCTCTTGAAAACAACAAAGAAAATCCAGAAATTTGGTGTCATTACCTCAGACTGTTCTCAAAGAGAGGAACAAAGGAGGAGATACAGGAAATGTGTGAAACAGCAGTGGAATATGCCCCATCCTATCAAATCTGGTGGACAGTAAGTAAAAGATAAAAATGTATATGTCCAGTGTTGTTGCAGGTATGCTTTTTCTACTGTAGAAAATCTGTATGTTAGGGAAAGTATGAAAGGAAAAGTTTGACTTGAAAAAGCTGTAGTGTTAGTTTATTTAAAACCTCTGCGACACTGCTCAGGAAATGAAGTATTCAAAGTTCTGTTTGCAGGATGTCTGTAGAAATTATCATGTTGTCCTCTAAAAATTATCAGTTACTTAAAATCAATATTTTTTTTTTACTTAAGTTTGCAAAATTTAAATAGTCACAAAGATGCAGAAAGTTCTTTAATATTAAGTGTTTTGTGTGGATTAGTGTGAAGATTCAGTGTGTGGGGAGGAAGGTTTGGTACATAAGGTGGTAAAAGACATTATTCAAACTATGTGATTCATGTGGTTTTAAAATTTACCTTAAAGCTTTTGCAAGTATTTTAATTTTTTTTAAATATGAATTATTTATGTCTAGTTTTTGAATTTGGAGAATTCCTTTGATGGAAAAGACTACGTATGTGGGAGGATGCTACAGTTCCTAATGGAAGTGACAGAGGAAGAAGAAAATCACAATCTCTTGTCCTTCCAGCTTCTGGAGACTCTCTTGTACAGAGTTCATTTAAGCCTGTTTACAGGAAGACATCAGAATGCTCTTGTTCTACTGCAGGTAACTACCAAGTTACACCCCAGGATTTGACTTCGTACCTTCATCTTTCTCATGCTTGTGACTCTTAGTGTCATCTTTAAAAGAGCTGTTCCTTTTATTTGCTGCAGGAATCTCCTAGGAAATTCTTTTTTTTTTTTTTTTTTTTTTTAATACCTTGTAAAATTGGGTTTGCCTTTGGGTTTTTTTTACCTGTTTTTGTTGATTGGGTTGCTAATGCCCAAAGTTTATTAGCAAAGGAGGTCTAAACCTCGGTACTTCCCACGGAATTGCTTTACGTCTTGATTTCTGGTAAGCAGTAGAGCAGTCCTGTGAGGTACTCATGTTTCTTGTTCCTACAGAAATGATCAAACGAGTAACTTTTTAGAAGAACATGGTGTGATGTTATTTTGCATTACTGTTTCTGCTCCAGAACTTGATACATTAATGACATATTAGTGATACTGTGAATTCCAAAATCTTATATCAGGCTTTTATTGTGACTGTAGAAAGAATTCAGGATCCTGTTACTGTTTTGTAGTCCATAGAAATGGTGGATGACATTCAGTGTTGAACATCAGCTTCCACTAAAAGTTGGAGCTGCTATTTCAACTGCAAGTTCTTCATTCCTGCCAGCAGGTGGCACCTGTGGCTTGCTACACCTTAAAATATTTTTCTTGGTCGTGCGGTGTAAGGCTATAGTGTTTCTTTCTAGCTCCAATTTAAATAGAAAACTGTAGTGCTGTGTTGACTTTCTCCAACAGCTATTCTAAACACAGCAGTACTGATAAATTAAACTATGAATGTTTGAATGAACAAAAAGAACAGGGGAAAAAAGTATGCATCAAACTGAAATGAAAATCCAGAGTATATGAGGGAAGAACATGGGTTGTTTTCCCTTACCCAAAGCATCATGACAAAACCAAACCTTTTTTAAAATAGTCACCTGTAATGTGTAGTTGGAAAGACTATCTCAGGGATACATTATTTAACCATGTTTCATAAGAGATGATTTCTAAGTATAAATGTTATTTCAAATTGAGTAGTAATACTTCTCTTTGAAAATTTTAAAGAAAAATTTCGAATGTAAATATTTTGAAGGGTGAATAAGCTAAACATTTTTGGAAAATTTAGCTTTTACCTCATATTCCATAAGTATCTTGTAGAATTTTGCCTAAATTTGTAAGTACTTTGACTCCCTTGAAAGCATGTTCTTTGGTTATGCTGCTTTTGTCCAGAAAAAAGTTGGCATACCTCTAGCTGTGAGAGTCTGTTCTGTTTTAGGAGCAGTTGTGTTTAGACTGTCTAATTGGTTCTTCTCATGATTTTATTTGGGATCTGCCAATTTAAACGGGCTATTCTAGTTTTTGATTTGACTTTAAAAAAAGGTATTGGACACATTTCTGAGACGCAGGATACTGCTTCAGATTTTCCTAACCAATGTCTCTAGAGATGCTAGTGCTTTCAGGAGTCTTGAAAAGCTATGACTTAATAGCTGAAAAAACTTATAAAAACAAAATAAAAAAACACACAAGACTCTTAATAGGGCAGAGCAAGCAGTATCCAACTCATCTATGAGTTGTCTCCAGAGGTAATCATTTGTATGTAACTGGATGTAATTGTCACATAATTAAACAGACAAATGTTGGGAGATGCATAGTTTCAACCTCTTTGTTCCCCTTTCAAAATAACAAACTTAGCAGTTTTTCCTAAAACTATTACTAGAAATAATGTGGCCTTGTATTACTTGAATATAGTCACAAACTCATTCAAAGCCAAATTTAATCATGATTGATGGCGCAAATTATTTCCTGTCTTTTCTGTGGAAAAGTCTTGAGAACATTAAAACTATTCTTCCTGTTTCCTCTTCTCATTCTTAGGTCTTAAAGATTTTATATTTAAAATATATAATGTATTTCTTCTGATCTTTACAGAATGCCTTAAAATCAGCAAATGAAAAGATAATATCAGAACGCCTTACTGTAAGTGATCGTTGCTTGGCTTGGCTGGCTTACATACATCTAATAGAATTCGGCATTCTCCCAGTCAAGTTGTATGATCCAGCTAATGTTAATCCTTCAAGGATAATGAACAAAGAGCCATTTTTAATACCATGGCAAACAGTTCAAGATGTGAAGACTGATGCTGATACGCTGTTAGCTATGTTTGAAGGTAAGATTAAGGTAGTAAACTGCTCACTGCATTACTCACTTCTTACATATCAAGAAGTGTTATACTTCTGGCAGTGTGATACTGCAGCTATGTTAAGTTATTGGGATTAATCCAGTGAATATTTCATGTTGATTTGGACAAGAGTGAGGAAAGTCCGTGTTTTGGGTACTTAACACACAAAATTTTTCATTTATGGTTCAAAGCAATAGTTTTTTTCCCTGAACTATGATGCTCTATCAGGATAGAGAGCAGTGGCTTGTGATGGTATGGCATTGTGTATTTTTGAAGATTGAAGAAAGCATAATGCCAAACTTCCAGGGTCGTTCCCTCTCTTCTTCCCCTCCGTCCCCAGTGGGATGTCTGTTGGGAAGCTACTTTCATGGAAGACTAGTATGCTTTTTTGAAAGGGACAGAGCAAAGTGTGTGCTTGTCTGCATTTGGAGTTTAAGTAAACCGACTAGCTTTTTTAAAGATCTCATGAAGATACTAGAAGAAATTGAATTGATTTGTGGTGCTGCCAGTGGGAGACTTCATGTTAGCCTTGTTTGTATGTCAGTACTTAGCGTTAGCTGCACCGATATTGAATTGGCAGTGAGAACATAACTATACTTCAGACAGTAAGGCAGTGTGCAAATAAATATTCAAGCATAACCTGTAGGAGTGGATGTATGTAGTCTAGACATAATGTAGTATTCAGTATTGGGTAACTGTATTTTTCTTCTCAACATAAAAAGAGAATTAGCACGTATTAGCTGTTGTCTCAGTAGAACTCATTTTAGCAACAACCCCATATATTCTGGAGTGTAGTTTTAAATAGATGGTCATAAGCTACCATCTGTAATGTAGCTTTAACACTTTGTTGGTAGGATGTTTCCTGTTTAGTGTTTTTTTTTTTTTTTTCTGTCTTTGTTGTTGTTTTAACTGAATGAGGGATGACACTTCTGGAAGACTTTTGTCATTGTCTTAGAAAACTTTGTGTACTTTTGTATTTTTGCGGTTGTTCAATTACAATTTTTGTTAAAAGTTTCAAATAACTTTGACATTACTTGAGGTCTAAGGTCTTGATTTTTATATTGTTCTGAAGATGCAGTCAAAACGTGTACTGATGAGAGCCTTGATGCTGACAAAAGAATAGCGGTCTGCTTTCCACTCTACAGAAACATGATAGCTTTGTTGAAGCTTCTTGAAAGGTAAGTTGTTTCAAGACATTTTTAATTAGGAGTACTCACCTACGTGGCCTTGAAAACTTAACTGTTACTTTTATTTAAAGGTGGGAATCTGCTGCAGAACTTTGTAGGTCTTTATTGGAGCTCTGCCCTAACAACTGCCCACTCTTGGAGAGTATGGCCACCTTGTATGTGCAGATGAAGCAGAGTGATAATGCCTACCAAGTGTGGATTGGAGCATTTGAGAAGAATCCTCAGAATGCAGAGATCTTTTATCAGTTGTGTAAATTCCTTATTTCACAGGTAATAGCACATCACAAAACTTTTGTTGGTCTGCTGGATATATAAAGTTTTTTTTTTTTGCATAGTTTCAAACACTTAATCAATATGATGAAGATCAATTTCCTGATCTTAACAATGTTTTTGCAATGTGTAGTTCAGCTTTAATACAGAGTTGGCAAGATTAGTGACGAGACTTAATGTAACAAAAGGCATTGTATACAGTGCTAAATCTGTAGCTCAAATTGTTCATTCTAATGCACTGTTAATCTTATGCAAGAACATTAGACAGTAACAGTAAACTCTGTAATACGTTTTCATTATTTCTGCTACCTGCTGACTGTCCCAATTAGATTTCATTCTTGAGAGAATGAAGGCAAAGGAGCATTACAGAGATAGACACTGTTAGTTACTTATTGTGCTTAAATTGTTCTTGTCATCTTCAGGTTGATGTCTAACTTTTTTTTATTTAAAAAAAAAAAAACAAACAAAAAACAGGAAAGGTCAGGCAGTGTTCTTCCACTGTTAGAAGATTTTGTGGGAGCTTTCTTTGAGAATACCTACCAACAGCATGATCCCATGGATCTCTTAAGGTATGTCCATAATATTATTTTCTGTTAAAATTTTGGAAATATTGGCATTTTCTTGAAAAACGAAACAGTCTAGAATTCTGCTATTAGCTTGGCAGATTTTGCTAAGACTTCAGTCAATTATGATTTGGTCTTTTCTCCGCATTATAGTTGTTTGGTTTTTTATACTAAATTGTAAAAGCATAAGAATTTAAATGTGAAACAGCTAGCAAGTTTAATTTGTGGATGTGGGGAAAAGGAAACATGATACATGTATGCTAAAGTTTTTTTCCCCAAAGTTTGGAACTTAAAACTGTATACAAACTTGTTATTTAGGCAGTTGCTTTGTTATTTAGGCAGTTGTAAAAGATCTCAATCAGAGCTCCAGCATGCTTTTAATCAACATATTATTGCTGAAAAGGCACAGCTTGGTAATCAGTCTCCTGAAACTCCACCTGAATTTTAGGCACCTAATTGATTATAGTAAACCTTGCATATTTCAAAACTTCAGGAAGTCTGTCAAAGCTAACTGCCTTTGAAGGCCTTCAAAGGAAGACCTTGACTAAATCTTACACAGATGAGACCTTGAAATCTTTTTATCTCCAAGTTGTGTTAGGTTTTATTCCTGCTTGTGTTTTTTACATTGAGTGTAGTGCTGGCAATGCAGTGTAGGTGTCTATAGGTAGATAATTGTATTTTATGAGGGTCTGGGTGGGTGGTGGTGGTGTCTGAGATTTAAAGAAACATTTAACCTAGAGCCTAATATTGTAAACCACTTTGTGTATAAACCATTTCTATTTTTTTATGTAATGCTCTCTATATAAATCTCTTTCTGGATAGAATTAAACTAATCTCTAAGAAAAGTAGGTGAGTTCTTAATACATTCCATGAATTGAATTTTTAAACTATTATGTTCGTGGAGGAATCTTCAATGGCAGAAGGATATTCTCTGTTACTATTACTTTTTCTCTTTTAGATATCTCTTGAATTTTCCAATGCCAATTGAATTTACAGCACCTCTCTATAAAGAACACCTTACAGATGATGTTGTAAACCAGCAAATCCCGTATCTGTGGCAGATATACTGGTGAGACTTTTTATAGTATTTCTGAGGAACAGCTAGTAGGTCTTAGTAAATTGAGTTTTCAATTAAAGAACATTCATAATTTGCCCAAGCATGTGTCACTTGAGGTTGTTTCAATATATGATCTGCCAGTCCTCAGAGAAGCTAACTGGCTGCTGCAAAGCATAGACAGTTTTATGCAAGTTTTATGCCAACTGCGCAAGTAGCTATTTGTTTTTTCAAATAAAGGGGCAAATATGATGCTTCAGGTGACAACTAAGGATTGCTCAGAACTCCAACACTTTGAAGTTTTAATTGATAGCCAACTTCTAAACAGGTAAAAAAAAAAAAAAAAAAAGTTTCATTTCAAGATAATGCCTAAGGTTTAGATTAAGTTATCTCAACGTTAGCTTATGGTATTATCCATGAATTCCAATTCAGTGTGTGTGTGTATATATATAAGAAATACTTAATTCTTTGCAAGTTCACTTACTAGAATACTTCACACAGTGGAAGTATTGTTAGAAAGACACTCGAGGTCACTGTTTCGTCATTAGTGACCTTAACTTAAAACACAGGAGAATCTGAGCTTAGGCACTTTGTCCTAAGAGGAAAAATCAGTGCATTGGAAATACGTGCCTAAATTACTTCTAACACCACTTGCAAAGTTCATTTCAAAGAGTGGTTGTGTTGGTTCAGTTTAGCTATGCAGTAAGTGCTTAGGGATTTGGGCCTATGTACTTTTCTTCTTTTCAGGTGCAGGTGGCAAAAGACATAAAAGTTGACTTTTACCAGGTGAAAATAGTGTGAAATTACTAGAGCCTCAAAAGATCAAGGAACAATGTTTTGCCCAGAAATATCATTCATCTATATCTGTATAAAAAAGTATAGACATATGTTATGTGCACACACGCATGTATGCACATATATATGTAGAGAGAAAAACTAGTAAGTAGTTTATACTTCTTGGAGAAAACAGGACTAGAATCAGGCACTCTGATTATGTTGCTCTAGTCAGTAGGGTTCTGTAGAAAGGTAGTTGAAACAACCCTACCCTATTTTGCATTTCTTTAGTCTTCATGGTTTTTTCTCTTATGACTTAATAGAAGTCTTAGCTTTTGTTGTTAATTTACACCTTGCAATGAGGATTGATAACTGAATCTTAGGCAAAAAATGTCTCGTGTTTGATGAGGTACTGTATATTGTTCTGACTACATGTTTCTTTGAGGAGCTGGTTTTAGTTCAGTTTTGACTATTTTGCTTTTTTCTTTCCTCTGACATAATCACCATGTTTCAGAACACTTAATTTTGTTGTGAGAGTTTCATGTCATTTCTCAAGTGGTCTTTTAATACAGCTTTGAAATTTATTCTTCTGGTGCTTTCCAGATGGAAGCTCAAGACTTGTCTCCATTCTGTAGTAGTCAGAGCATCCTTATTATAAGGATTAATAAAAAACAGAAGGCAATGGATGGGTTACAAGATAACATTGTGGATAATGTTTCTATTCTAGTCAAGAACTGCATTTTAAACTGCACAGTTTCTGCATTATTCCTTACTTATGTGCAGTTGAGACTTGCTCATTGTAATACATTGATTGTTAAAGTTAGTCCATTTTGCTGTTAAACTGAGAACCGTTTTTGTGCTTCTCAGCGAAGTTGTTTCTTACCCTTAATATAGAATAGTATACGTTGTATATGTAATGTATTTTTAAACTTTTAATATAAACAGTTTGTGCCAGTCTCTTCACACGAGTATTAGTGAAGCACTGGATGCCTACGAAGCAGCTCTTGGTGCAGTGATGCAGCAGGAAATTGTTCAGAACATCTGGCTGGAGTAAGTACTTGAGAGACAAGTAATTTAATCTCAAAATTATTAAGTGAAGGCCACCAGAACCATTTTTTTTTCCTTTTCTTCCAGTTACCTTGTTTTTATCAATAGCAAAGTTGTTGGGTCCAACAACAAAGTTCAAGAATTCAAGCTTTTTACTGACCTAGTGAACAGATGTCTGGTTACAGTCCCCACGCGATACCCAATTCCTTTTAGTGCTGCTGATTATTGGACCAATTATGAGTTTCATAACAAGGTAAAAGTGTTTGTTTTAATTAAAATAGGACAGTTTTAATTAAAAACCAAAAAGACTGATATCCTTTTAATAAGCATCTATAATTTACTTGTCAAAATAACATCAGTAGTATACGTACACCAAGAGCTAGGAATTAATAGAAAAAGATACTCGAGGAGAGTAGTGTTCCAAGCAGAAAAATACCTAGCAGTGACTTTCTGAATAAAGAGTATGTAAGGCTAAAAGAAACTTCAATATAAATAAATAAATTGCATGTCTTGATACTGTGTGAATACATCTCTTAATGACAAACTACTATTTCTTTGATAAAAGAGAAACTGGAAAGGAGAGAAGAGATGGTTGAGCAAGAAGGGTCAGCAGAGCTGTTCCGCTGGGTGATGGAAACAGTATTTAAGCTGTCGGTTTTGATCACAAAAATTATAGTGGTTGAGAAACAGAAGAAATAAAGTAGAAAAGCAGGAGAAAGATCGAGTTGAACACTTCTGTAAGCTTTATTCTGTCAAACTTTTATTCTCTCTGTGAAAATCCTGGCTCCCATTTTGCTAATATCCAGTGTGTTTCTTTTTATTCACTAAATACAGGCAGGAAAGACTAAAATCTGTGGTATTAGCAACAGTACGTTGATTTCTTAAATGAATTGATGTTTGTACCCCTGAGGGATAAGGTTTATCGTTGATAAGGTTTGTAGGTGGTAACTCACTTCAGTCACAATGTTCATAGTTCTGTCACCCCATTATTCTTAGCAAAATTAGACTGGTATGAAGTAGATTAAAATTTATAATTCAAATTTTGCAGGTAATTCTTTTCTATTTGAGCTGCATTCCAAAATCTCAACATTCCAAAACCTTGGAAAGGTTTTGTTCTACTATGCCTGCTAATCCTGGACTTGCACTGAGGTACGTAAAAACACCTGTAATCAAGAGGAACAGCTGGTTAATACCACTACAGTTTTCTGTACAAGATGCACATGATTTCTACTACAGAAATAACTCTTCCTCTTGTTTCATGTTGTTTGAGGCACATTGTGCCTTTTGATACCATCTCAATCTTTTTCTAGTATTTGAAAGGGTTCTGTTTTATCTTCAGAGATATTATAATTATACAGGAACTATTAATAAATATATCAATGTTGTATGTGTTTACAAATGTAAATTACAAGTGTGTAGAGAAAGGTTAGATATTACATTAAAATCTTGTTGTTACTTAATATCTGTTAAAAGTATAGTTTCAACATGGAGCAAAATAAAATGGATCCATCAGTATTTAGCAGTGCTACCTGGAGGTTTGATATTTATTTAGTGAAGACAATCCTTAATTCTGAAAAAATCTCATAGGAAACAAGGGCAGTTAAACATTGCATCGACTCTTATACAGTGTTTCAAAATGTACTCATCCAGGATTAGAAAATTCATATTTTAGCATATTCAGCTGCAGTGAGCTCAAGAGCATTGTACTGAGTAAGTGTTTGTAAAGACCACAAACACTTACTGTTCATCATCAACAGGGACTCCAAAGATTTCAAAGCTAGACTTGAAAAAAGTGTGTGTTGGCCACAGGTTGGGGGGTGTGGGGAGAATGACACACACCTACCATTAGCACAGGAAGCTGAATGGTTGCATTTTAAGTCAAGTTACAGTTTTGTCTAGATGGAGCTTACAGCTTCCTTAGACAACGTTGATACTGCACGAAATGGGTGAGCAGAACTGTCTGCACAGTATCTTGTAGCCATGTGACTGCAAAACTAATTAGCCTTCCTTCAAACATACAGTTACCTCACACATGCTAAAGACAGATCTTGTAATGTGCCAAGATCATATTTTCTCTCCGATTTCGCACTATGTAGTTACTCTCTGGTGTACCTTAACTTCTTTTTTGTTCCAAGAGCATGTTCAATCAATATTGTGTGGTGTCTTGCCTCTTTTTTCTACCTGCAACTCTTGGTTGAGATTAGGTGTAGTATATTTTGTATAATGTGTATGTATCTTTGCATTGCTTTTCTGCTCCCAGTGATTAGAGCAGTGTTCCTTTCTCATGAATGCCTTTTACAGACTGCTTCTGCGATACTGGGAGGAGAGCAATGTTCAGATTCTGAAACTGCAAGCCAAGATGTTTACATATAATATCCCAACATGCCTGGCCATCTGGAAAATGTAATGCAACAGTCATACATCTGTTTTCATAGATATTGCTTTTGTTTATAAGGTTTACATCACAAAGGTAAATCTGAAATGTCCTTCAAATTGGGCTTGTGCTGGAAGTCTCTTTCATTATTTTATTATTTAAGCAGTAACTTTGTTACAACAGAGGTACTGTCACATCTTTAAAATGAAAAATGGAATTTCCCTCTTGGGGAAACTTATGTGAAATGATATTATACAGATAAAGATGAATTATATATTTACAAGTTGCCTTTTAATTCAACTATTGACTTCTGTCTCCCCTCTCTACCCTCCCCTTTATATATCACAATCGCAGTAATCTCCATTATCCAGTGATGCTGAACTGATCTTTTTCTTCAGTGTTTGTTCATAATGGGGAACCACTGAAATGTCTTGCTCATGTAAGGTTGTTTTTAAAAAACGGTTATTTTTATCTTTTCACTGTAGATTAACATCATTGGAAGTTAGTTTCTTCTCAAGGAATTTGTAATTCCATTGCACAGTCAGTATTCTGCCAATTATGGCATTTAAAATCATTCAAGAATAAATATTTTTGTGTGTTTCTTTTTCTCAGAGCCATTGCTGCCGAATGCTTTCTAATGGGACAAAGAGAAGTAAGTCAACACACCTTACTAAAATGAAAAATTGCAGAACTTTTTCATTCTTTCACTTTATCCAAAGCAATGGTAATTTCTTAAACCCAATAATTCTGGATAGTTGAAATATTCTGTGTAGCATTTGCTTCAAGTATGAGAAAGATCTTTGTCAGTCAAGGTAGAAAGGCTTATATTTTTAGTACTTCTGCATACTATTTGTATCTTTCCAGTACAGGGAAGTCTATATTCCCCCCAACCTCCCTTCCTTATTTTTTGTTTAACCTGCAGGAGATGGCTAGCATTTAAAATGTAGTAGAGGGGAAAAAATACTGTTGTGCTGAAAGATAACTAATGACTACCTACCTTTGCAATCAGTTGGAAGGATTTTTCTGCCAGGCAAATGTGTGCAGAGAATTTGAATGATTTCCCATGCCCCACTTACACCCCGAAGCTATCATTTCTTTTTCTCCAAAAATAATAAGCTAACTCATTGCTACTTAATGTGTGTGGGTGTGGGGGGTGTATTTTTATCCCTCTGTACGCAAATACAAGAGGTTTTTTGGCACAGCAATGGAGTGAATCACTTCTCAGTTCAAATAGACTGGGTCTTCGTGGTATTGTTGCTGTCCCTCAAAATGTGCAGCTTGTGGAGAGATGCTGTGTATTAGGGGGATCATGAAGACATGGGCTTGTTCCTCACCACTCGTTTGTGGCATTTCTGAGCTGCTTCTTTGCTGTATCTTGTCATTCTTGCAGTGACTGGTTCTCAGCATCCTTCTCTTCTGTCAGTAGATTTTCTTTTGAAACAGTACTAAAATTTTAACTGATTTGTATGTTAGATTCACAAATTAAATCTTTTTTCCTTTTTTACTGTTTCCTTGAGTCTTTAAAAAAGAACACCCCTAAGTAGACAGTTAGTTAGTTTGTAAGATCAAATAGTTCAGTCAGGAGACATCAAAGACATGGATGTGTATTCAACCTTAATTCTGTCTCTGTGTCGATAGTTTGGTGTAATCTCTAATTAGTCACAGATCCCTGCTTCAGTCATTGTATTAGATGGACTGCATTTTAAGGCACTCCCTATAGTGAGACTGCTGACTTACAAGATCCCTGCATTATTTGGTTTTAAAATTGGAAAAACATTTAGTTGAGAAGAGAGCCCTTAAAGAATATGAACCAATTAGAATTTAGGCATATGTAAAATATTGCTGATAACTGGAACTTCTAGTTAACAAGTAGGATATCGTTTGAATTATGATTGAGATGCTGGATTTATTATCCCTGGAGAACCTGTCACTTGCTTCCTTCAGCAGATCATGTAAAGGATTGCTAAGAGAATATACAAATGTTCCACAATTTAAAATGCCAACAAACCCCTACACCAATTACTTCTTGATTGGAGCTGGTAGCATAGATAACAGTAGTTGAAGGAGGCTGGAGTAGATGCTTGCTGTAGTTGCAAAGACATACAGGTAATTAAAGCACAGATGTCAGGGAATAAAAAAGGCTATGAAACAGTTACTTTCATTGCAGGGTTGGGATTGTATGCAGTAATAAGATAGACCTTGGAGTTGTATATAAGTGAAAGTTATTGAATAAGCTGCTACATTCCCTGCGCATGTTCCATCCTGTGCAATGAATAAGGCAAGAATCTTCTGAAGAAAAAATGTCCTCATGTAATCAATCATCTGCATACAGGGGTTAGAATTAAGGTCAGACACGAACTTGCCTTCTCTTTTAGTAGTGACAATAATGCTTGAATTTGAAACTATTAAAAACTGATTTAAAAATTTACTGCAACTGACTTTTGTGCTTCATATCACTCATTTTGATCTTACAACATGGTACTGACTTAATATTTGTTTTTATTTTACAGGTCCATCATTTATATCAGAGAGCTCTTCATAAGTTACCTCTATGTGCAACACTGTGGAAAGATGTAATGTTTTCTCCTTATGATTCAGTTTGAGGTTTCATATAAATTTTCTGCATATCCCATATCCTTAGATGTGGTGATGCTCAAGCTTTGGCTAAATCTTATATCTGCTTCCCCATCTCTTACAGCAACTCTTGTTTGAAGCATCAGGAGGAGGTAAAACTGATAACCTGAGAAAACTAGTTTCCAAGTGCCAAGAGGTTGGAGTCAGCCTAGATGAGCTTTTAAATTTAAACACTTGCAGAACAGAAAGCAAGAATCACTGAACACTGGGTACAGTCAGCCATAAGTCCTGTTAAATGCCAAAATCAGTTGAATGATTCTTCAGGCTGATCTGTGCCTAAGATCTGCGTAAGGCAGATGAGTATTGCTGAGATGAGCATATCAAGTCTCCAGTCTGCTTTCCTTGAACCTGGAAACAATTAACAGGACCCTCCTCTCTGGAAAAATGAACTCGCTGTCTGGCCTCGCTTCTGGGCCCTGCCAGATTCTCATAACATCATGTACGTAAGTATAGTTAATCAAAATGACAGACATTATTTTTTCATGTTTTCCTTTTATTTTCTGTTTTCTTTGTTTTGCTGTTCCTGATTCACTTGACACTCTCACTGATGCCTGAGAGATCTGTGTTTGGGGTTAATTTACTGGGCTGTGTTTACAGTAAAAAGCAAGTAGTCCACTTTGGGTTTTTCCTTTTTTAAACCTTTTTTGAGACTTTTTCATTACAGGATTTAAAACAAAAGCAGCCGCTCTTAAGGAAAGTGTAACTGCCGTGGCCACAAGTATGCTTCTTGCACTTGAAGGCTCTAAGAGGGTTGCTTACTGCCCTTTTCTGCATTGGACTCACGGCAGAGACTATTAAACTTGAAGATTAAAGAAACTATTGCAAATGCCAGTGCATCAGAACCTAAGAGTGGTCAATTATGTGCAATTTTTGTAAAGAAATTTTAATTTATAATAAAGTTTAACAGTTTAAAGTTAATATTGATCTGTTTTGTATTGGTACTGCCTTGCAGCTTTAGTTGTTTTTACAGAGATTTTCAATATAAGCTGACCTTATTAAAAAAAAAAAAAGAAAACCACATTTATATTTTGTCTTCTTTTGGTCAAAAGATAAGCAAGTGTGGTTGAGCTACCGATTGTGGATATACAAAAACTACACCTATGATTTTTCTTCCTCTTGCCTCAGGTACAAATCTATATGACCCATAGTGATTGTTCTCTCAAGAATGCCATCTCATTAAGGGAAAGTGCATTTTATATAATTTCATTTTCAGCTTTAATAAAATGAGGCCCTCTTTCCCCAGTCTGTGTACACGGCAGTTACTGCCCATCTACTGAACTAGTTGTGGGACTGTTCACATTGGGTTGGCTTTCTACCTGCTTTTTCATCTACACAAAATCATAAGAGGGTTGTGATACTTCTTGCATATATGACTTATGCCATGAAGACAATGAAAAAGTGGTCTTAATGTTTGTGAATAAGGGCAAGTGGTTTGTGACATAACTTGTAGGAATTTTCACAACTCCTATATATGAAGTTACGCAAGAAGTAGCTCTCTTAAAGGAGGAAAGCAGTAAGTACCTTTTTTCATCGGGGGAGTGGAGGAGCATTACATGTTTTAAGTCTTTTTAGATAACTGATAAATCAGTTTATTTAATATTTAATATTATTAAATTTAGATAACTTTTTAAAGTTAAACTTCAAACACCCCGTTCAATGGTCAGATTTTCTTGCAGACTACACCGCTATCAAAAAAGCTGACCCAAGCCCATTCTTTGTTGTATTGTCATAGTAATTTATTTCTTCAAATTTGTAATACAGTTTAGAATGAAAGAAGACCATAAAAGCACAGTATTTACATTTTATTAAAAAACCCTCAAGTATGCTAAATGTTGGCTTATATATATTGCCTCCCCCCCCCCTTTTTTTCCTCAAAGTTTGCTGACAACCTTTTTCCTCACAACACATAAATACTGTACCCATTTATAATGTGACTGAACCACAGAAAAGGTGAAATGGTAAAAGTAGAAAACTCAACAGGGTCAAGTCTGCAGTCAAAACTGAGTCCTTCCATGTTGTGATGTTCTATTAGTTAACACTTTTTTTTTTTTTTTTTTTTAAAGTATAGCAAACCATCTAGACATTCTGCAGATAACACAAAAGTGGGGGGAGTGGCTGATGCACCAGGGCTTGTGCTGCCATCTGCAAGCACCTTGGCAGGCTGAAGAGGTGGGCAGATGAGAATCTCTTGGAGTTCAACAAGAAGTGTAGAGTCCTGCATCTGGGGAGGAACAACCCCAGGCACCACTGTGCTCTTAGGGACCACCCAGTTGAAAAGCAGCTTGGCAGAAAATGACCTAGGAGTCTTAGCAGGCACCAAGCTGAACGTGAGTCAGCCATGTGCCCTTGCTGCTAAGAAGACTTGTGGTATTTTCAACTGCATTAGGCAAAGGATTGCAAGCAGGTCATGAGGAGGTGACCCTTCTATTGAGGTCACGCCGGCAGTGCTGGGTACAGTTCTGCCCTCACCCCCATCCTCCAAGTGAAGGAGAGAGACATGGACATACTGGTGAGTGTCCAACACAGGGCCACCAAGATGGTGAAGGGCCTGAGCTCCTCCCCTGTGAGGAAGGGCTGAGAGCTGGGCCTGTTCAGCCTGGAGAAGGAGGCTCAGCGGGATCTTGTAAATTAAAAAAAATGGAGGTTGCCAAGAGGATGGGACCAGTCTCTTTTCAGTGGTGCCCAGTGGCAGGATAAGAGGTAATGGGCACAGAATGAAACGCAAAATGAATGCCTACTACCTCTTGTAAATCTTGTTGCTCCCTAGCACCTACTGTTTTACACAGTAGTCCTGGATCACTGTGGTTTATTGGATATTCAGGGTTTATTGGCACTGAGCATTTGGCATTGACATCGGTTGGGTGCAGAATGGGGGTGGGCAATGCAAATCCCTACTTAGTAGACTGCACATTGTCAGAGCAGGTTACCTCATGATGAAGATGGCTGTACACACAACTGAGTGTGGTTCCCTCAGCCAGCACAGCTAACACAGCATACGGACAGCTGGTTTGGGAAGGAGTCTGCGAGAGGAAGTGCTCAGCTCCTTATCTGTGAGTATGGCATCCTTGTTGCCCAGCCTGTGTTATACATGCCCATGTGTGTATATATACATACATGCACTATTTCTCTTTGGTTTCCTTGCAGCATAGCCCAGTGAGTCCAAGGTTGTGAACTAATTGCTCAGAAACTATGACAGCAATTAATAATGCAGGCCAAACTACTGCAAGTCTCATGCCAACTGATGTATCTCATAGCACAAGAGAAACAAAGACTTGGTGGTGGTTTCTGCTCAATGAGCTGGCCATTTCCTTACCTCTAGGTGAGATAACTAACCTTATGTCTAGAACACATCAGCATCACTTCACTGCTTTATATCTCTGTCCTGCCAGAGGAAAATAAAACTTCCCAAACACAACGGAGCAGTAATTAAGCCCTCTCCCACATCAGATGTCAGTAAGAAGCATCTAACTATGTGCAATCCTCTGGCTCATTAGCTCAGAAATCGAATGTTAGGAGTTAAAGCTGTTGGTCTCCACAGCTAGCAAGTCATTTTGCAGCAGCATCTGGACTTTGAATTACTATCATTGTTCATGTAATTGTATCTAGCTGGTTTATACGTCTGCTTGTAGTGCTGAGTTAATGCTATTCCTACATGAATTGCATTCTGGGCTTTGATGGTAGATTGCTGGGTCACTTTATCTTACCCTTTTCATACCTCTAGGACATACTGTGAAGACAATAACAAGCCTTTTGTATTTTCTACCCAGATAACAAGCCTTAAGCAAGGAGTGGAGGGAGGGAAAAAAAAGCCTTGGCTTAACTCATGATTTTTTTTTTCCACAATTTTTCCTGGTTGGGTTATATCCAAATGCAAAAATAACAAAAATATAATGATATAAAGAATAGCATTTTTTACCCTATTAAGACACACTTTCTACTGTACATCCATACTGACAATAGCACAGTTCCTTTATTTTTTGGATTTTTACTTATATTGAGACTGTAAGAGTTGGTACAGCTGTGCATCAGAATCTGACTTGTATTTTAAAATAGATGCTGATAATTGATATTAAAGACTTCAGAACCAATTTTTCATATCTGTGAGCCCACCTGTATGTACAGAGCTGGGCTGGGCTGGAGTCAGTTTTCTTCAGAGCAGCTTGTATGGTGCTGTGTTTCAGATTTCTGACCAAATCAATGCTGATAACACAGTAATGCTTTAGTTACGGCTAAACTGTTTTATACGGGATCAAGACCTTCCATTTCTCAGTGAATATACTGGGGCTTTTGTAGGAGTTTGGGAGAGAACACAACTAGTTAGGTGACCCAAACTAACCAGAGGTAATCTGTGCCATATAATGCCATGCTCATCAATTAAAAGGGAAAAGAGGGGGTTTAGGAAGGTTACCCATCATTTTCCTGGGTACTGGTGGTACATCAGTCTACTCATGGGAGGTAGTGATTCTCTTTGCATCACATGGTTTGTTTTCTTTCTCTCTTCTTCTTCACTTATTAAACATTTTATTACCTCAACCCACAAGTTTTCTTACTTTTATTATTCCTTTCCTCTTTTCCATCCCTCTGAGAATGGGAGGGAAAGTGAGCTGCCTACCAAGGTTAACTCCCCACATTACAGAATCATCTAGGTTGGAAGAGACCTCCAAGATCACCGAGTCCAACCTCTGACTTAACACTAACAAGTCCTCTACTAAACTATATCCCTAAGCTCTACATCTAAACATCTTTTAAAGACCTCCAGGGATGGTGACTCAACCACTTCACTGGGCAGCCTATTCCAATGCCTAACAACCCTTTCAGTAAAGAAATTCTTCCTAATATCCAACCTAAACCTCCCCTGATGCAACTTTAGCCCATTCCCCCTCATCCTGTCACCAGGCATATGGGAGAATAGACCAACCTCCACCTCACAACAGCCTCCTTTAAGGTACCTGTAGAGTGTGATAAGGTCAACCCTGAGCCTCCTCCAGGCTGAACAACCCCAGCTCCCTCAGCTGCTCCTCATAAAACGTGTTCTCCAGACCCCTCACCAGCTTTGTTGCCCTTCTCTGGACTCACTTGAGCACTTCGATGTCCTTCTTGTAGTGAGGGGCCCAAAACTGAACACAGTATTCGAGGTGCGGCCTCACCAGAGCCAAGTACAGGGGGACAATCACTTCCCTGGACCTGCTGCCCATATTGTTTCTTATGCAAGCCAGAATGCTGTTGGCCTTCTTGGCCACCTGAGCACACTGCTGACTCATATTCAGCCGACTATCAACCAATACTCCCAGGTCCTTCTCTGCCAGGCATCTTTCTAACCCCTCATCTCCCAGCCTGTAGTGCTGCTTGGGGTTGTTGTGCCCCAGGTGCAGGACCTGGCACTTGGCCTTGTTGAACTTCATACAGTTGACTTCAGCCCGTCAGTCCAGTCTATCCAGATCCTCCTGCAGAGCCTTCCTACCCTCGAGCAAATCGACACACGCACCTAACTTGGTGTTGTCTGCAAACTTACTGAGGGTGCACTCGATCCCCTCATCCAGATCATCGATAAAGATATTAAAGAGAACTGGCCCCAGTACTGAGCCCTGGGGGACTTCACTAGTGACTGGCCTCCAGCTGGATTTAACTCCATTCACCACGACTCTTTGGGCCTGGCTACCCAGCCAGTTTCTAACCCAATGAAGCATACACCAGTCCAAGCCACAAACAATTACTAGCCTCTGCACCGCTTTCACTTTTCATCCAAAGCTAGGTGTCTGTATGGAAGCTAGATTCACAGGAATGTGGGTGGTGGTGTGTGGGACGGCCTCATAGTTCTTCTATGGGTAAGTCACAGTAGATAGTATGCCATATACCTAGACAGGCTGGTGAAGTATGGGCTGGGTGAGCAGAGTGTGAGGTAGATCGAAAACAGGCTCCAACGTGAAAAGAGGAGGTGGAAGTGTCCACTTACCTGAAGAGCACAACAGAGCACAAAGCCCTTTACAGTTATTGTTCTATGAAACAGTCCTGTATGTGTATATACTCTCCAGCTGTATGCCTGGATTCAATTCCACAGTGCCCAAGGTTAATACTATGTTGACAGTGAAAAACTGAGTGTATTTATATCTAATTGAGAAGCATTCATTACATTCTCTCTCCCACCTCACCCCCCCCCCAGCTTTTGATTGTAAATGTCACCAAAAATCTTGCCCAGCCTTGAAAATTATCTGTAATTATCACCTGGAGCCTGGGATTAAAATCTTCTGAAGGATTAATCATTATTTTCCAGTTCTAATGGTCTGAAGAATAACAACATGTTGAGAAAAAAAATGCAATGAGAAATAGCAGAGGCCATCCTGGCTGTCATTTCTTCATCATTTTCTAATTTGAGGAAGGAACTTATGTCCCTGATGTGGCCTGAAGATACTTAAACTTTTCATTGTCACTGCAGTTGTAGTGTTCAAAATCTGAGAAAGCTGCAACTCTCTATATAACTTTTTCATTCTGAGATACACACTTAGATGGTGAATAAAATGCAGGAGCCCTTCACTCAGGCTCTGGCCTCTAGTGAGGTGGACAGATAGAAACTATATGTCGTAAAGGGGCAGCAATAACATACAGCCTTCTCCTGGAAGCAGGTGAACAGTCAGTGAAGGAAGAAAAGCATCACAAAATAAAAAACTCTTAGGTGCAGAAGCTGGTTTCTCTGTGTTCCTGAAAACCATCTGGTATGGTCCTCTGTTCTTTTGCTGTTTTTCTAGCAATTTTGCGCATTGACTGTTTTTGGTTTTCCTTTGGTTTGTAAAGACCATCTCAAAGTTTTGGAAACCATTGAGACAGATTACATTACTAAAATTATTTAATAAAGCAGAATTAAATTAATTTTCTGATAGAAGGGAGAAACACACAAACAAATAAACAAACACCAAACCATAACTATTTCTTGATTTACCCATCATTATATCCCTGGGACAAGTTCATGTCCACAAGGCCCTGGAATGAGTACCTTACATCTGCCCCTTGGACGCTGGTCAGACCCTGACTGGGTGCCATTCTCCACAGCAGGTCAATTGAGTTCATGTCCCATGAGTTGTCATTCAGAATTATAAAGCAACAACATTTCTGATTTATTGGAACAAATAAGTCTGACCACCCAAATTTATGTCACTGAACAATTCAGCTGAGGGATGAGTGCATCAGTCATCAGATCAGCTTCATAGGATTCTGAGCAGCCTTCTTCCTTGGAAGCACACCTTGATTGACAATGTCTTGGTGGCATTTGGCTACAAGGTAATAAATTGGTGGGTTATGTATCTGGTGAAAAAAAAAAAAAAAAAAAAAAAAAAAAAAAAAGTTAGTTGAGTAACTCTACCTACTTTCTCTACCTACTTTACCTAATATATCATTTAAGATATTCTAGTTATATTTCTATCCTACAATGGAAGTGTAATTGTAGATGTGGAGATATTCTTGACTAGCTTAGACAGAGTACAAATGAAGATGTAACAGCATCAACTTCAACATTTTCCAGCAACTTTCAAAAACATTAGAATTTTGAAGTAGATCACTGAAGCAGTTAGACTGCCTAGAAATAGATGAAGCCTATATTATCTGCGAAATCTAGACTAAAGCCAGCAGATGTCCTTACACATCCTGCCATTTCACCAGGGGACCATCCTACCTGTGGTCAGGAATGAGATGAGAGCAGAAGAGGGCTGTTTTCCAGAGTCTGTTGGTATTTCATCACAGGGGATTTCTGTTGCTCTGAAGAGTGCACGAGTGTTAGCTTATCTGTATCTGCAAGGTGGCTTATTGTTTCCAAGAAACCCAAGATCAAAACTGGGCCTAAAATAGAATGTAGATGTTAACTGCTGCTTTTCTTTTTTATTGCACACTACAATTTGTGGTCGTCCTACCTGAGTAGCCGATAGTAAAGCAGAGTGTGGCTTGTAATTGAAATTTAACTTTGTAAAATTGTTGGCAATGCATTATCTTTGTGACTGTTTGCCAACAGGAGCATAAAATCCAGTCATAAAGTCTGCAGTACTGCACCTGGGATCCTGGCAGAAGTGACTGTATCATCACTCAGTAAAATGTTTACAAAGAGTAAACAGGAGTAAGCTTTTCAGTACAGACAGCAGGGTCTGATCTAGTAGAAAATAGCACAGAAGATGCAATGATGCTGTCACATAAGTGATTTGCATCAAAGAGTCTGAGCTGGCGAAAATGCTCAATTTTAGATAAGGAAAATTATTTTCAGTTTCTCACAGCACATGACGGTTACAGGTGGTCTGTGAGGAACCTTTGCTTCTTGAGATGACATTTGAATTCTATCACTGCTTTTTATTTCTGTTACAAATGTTGATCTGGGTCCCATTTGTGTCCCTTTTTATGTGTCCCTTTTTTTGTGTCCCTTTGTTAGTCCTTTGTCCATCACCTCGAGAAAACCCTGTGTCTGAGGAAACATGGCTGGGGAACTATCTAAGCATAGATCTTGAAAGCAATTATGTTTTCTCTTGTATTGACAAGAGTTAATGCAGCATGAACAGAAAGGCAGAAGAACTGCTCTTACAAACTTGGTTAAAGAAGTTTTAGTTACAATGATGTGATGTGGAAATAGCCCACGTGCTCTTGTTCAGCCCCTGCTCACTGTAATCACATCTGCCTTTCCCATCAGCTTTCACCTTTCCCTCTTGAGGCCTCCTTCCCCCTCCAAAATCTTCTGTGAACTTCCTTTCTCTTCTAGATGCGTTGTTAATGCACTGTTTTCTGCCTGAAGATGTTAGTTAGATTTTGGTAGGAATTGCATTACTGGAAGGTCACCACCAGGGCCTGCACAGTTCAGACCTCTGGGAAGTCAGGAGAAGCCAAGCTTTGTCTAATCGCCTTTTGTTGGGACAGCAGGAGGAGAGGTGTGCAGTCCTTACATGGCCCTAGTTAGTCCTACAAGACTGAAGCATGATTTCAGAACGGCACTAGCACTAAGCTGTGCAATTACAGGTACGATACCATCATTCTTATAAAATCCTTGAGGGAGGATCAAATAAAAAAAAACAACTGTCTACATAGAGGACAAACACAGTGGTTTTAATCTCTGTCTGTGTTACTATAAAAGAGAAGTTAATATCCGTGCCTCAAACTAGCCCTTGGTGCTACCAGTTAGTAGGACAATCAATGCTGTCTGTGAGGATCACCCAGTATGAACTCAGAAAGCTATAGTAAACTTCAGAGTGTATAGATCAGAGCTTTGCGATCATATATTGCTCTGGAAAAAGCCATTTGTAGCAGCATTCAGCATTCAGCATCCCCAGTCCACCAGTGAGGTGCTCAGACCGTTTACTGGAGATGGTGTGGGTTTTATTATCGAGAGGATTTTGTTGGTCTGTGTGATGCATCTGTGTCGGCCTGAAATCAGAGGTTTTCTTGGTGCATTACACTGCTCCCTACAGCTCAAACACACAATAAAAGCTTTGTTAACTATATGGGGCACTAACTGGGAGAATATTTTGGAGATAATCCATGGCATACCTTCTGCTAATTTGTAGAAGTTGAATGTGGGAAACTTACACCCTTGCACCAAGTTTGTTAGGACTGCAAAAACTTCTGCTCCTTGTTTTTACAGTGTGTCTATTTGCCCCAGCTGAGCAACGTCCAGGGGGATTGGCATGTGGCACTTGTACACCAACAAGGGAATGGAAAGTCCTGCTTCCATGTGCTTTCTAGTTGTAAAGCCCCAATATAATCTGATGGATTGTCTGGAGAACGGTGTGGAGACATGAAGATATTGCACCATAAATAATGTAAGTTGATATAAAATTACAAGAGAGGAGATAATAATATGACCAGTGTAATTCATCTGGAAGGTAAAAAGTCAATGCTTTTGCCTGAGATCAGCATGTGAGTGGGTCAATGTCTATAAAGTGCCAATGAACACAAAGCTTGTTTTTTCACCACTTAATTCAGCACAATCCTTCTACAGTGCTATGTTGAGTCGTTTTTGCAGGCCCTGTGCCAGGGCTTTATCAGATCAACCTAGATCAAAGGTTAGGCTTGATTATTATATTTGTATATCTTTCCGCCTTTTTTTTTTTTTTTTTTTTCCTGTCCAATTCTGCTAAGCAATCCGGAGGCTTTAAGCTATGAAAAGCTTTTGTTGAAGTGGAGCAATGAAAACATTTGTTTCAGGTTGGCCTGCTCTTACCCAGTGTGCAGATGTGTGGAGAACATGGAGGTACCTTGCCGGGGCTGGGCTCGCTCCCTGTACTGCACACTCTGTTTTCTGAGGTGGTGGAGGTCCACGTGGCTGCTCAGCGAACAGTCCACAGAAACCTTTTGGCCCATGCATCATGTGCTCCAGGTATTTGGTGAATTAATATGGACCAGATGGTGTTCCCACTATGTTTTATGGACAAGACCATTCTGTTTTGAGGGAAAGAAGGACTGGAGGGAGTGTGAGCATGTGGAGCTGGATTATGTGTTGAGGACAGAGGAGAGCCCTGTTCTGTTTAACTCACACGCAGGCATAGCCACTGCACCTGGAGGCATGAGTCAGGTCCTGCACTGGTGCTGTGGAGCTGGAGAAGCTCGGAAAGCCCAGGATGCCGTTTGGAGCCTCCTGGATTTTGGCTGGAGGGAACTGGGGTCCTGTTGGTCTTGAGTGCCCAAACTGCTGAAGACAGGGTCCCAAATCCTCTTCTTGGGGACAGCAAGAGGCAGCAGCTGGGCCTCTGGCACTGCCTGAGTGCTCTCACAGCTGTGGCTCCACAGCGCAGCTTTCATCTGCTGTCCTTCAAGTCCCCTGAGCCAACGTGAAATATCGTCCTTCTCCGGACTGTAGCGATTAAAGAACAAGTATGTAAACAGTCTGTAGGGTGAAAGAGAGGGTGATTACTTAATAAAGTGATCATTTTTCCATATGGCTTGTAGAAACTGTGGTAGTGATGGCAATGAAGACCTCAGCTTGAATGAGTGGTCAGCTGTGTGCAGACTGAGATACTCCAGGATGTTTTCACTCCTGAAGAGTGCAGGTTTCTTGTGCTGCATCCCTACTGCAATTCCCTTACTTTGCACACTTGCTAGACTGAGGATTTTAGTTTGTGCACGTGGGCTGAGAGGTTGGCACAGTGGGCTGCAGTATTCACCTTTTATTTATTTATTTATTTATTTTTTTTGTCTCCCCCAGGACACTTTCTAAAATTCCACCTGCTTTTAGATTTTGGAATCAGGAGCTGTAATGCTTCTGCAGGTTCAAGATATCCCTGCCCAGATTCCCAGACTTCTAAATACCCTGGATTTAGAGCTTACTTTTTCAGATAGCTGAAGCAAACAGACAGATAAGTTTATTTATTTATTTATTTATTTATTTTAAACAGAAGAATGAAGGTATAGATCTGCATGAATTGTATGAATAAGTTATTCCCAACAGACTTCATTTTCTCTATTTCCTGTCCACTCATTTGTACAGACCTCAGAGTCCCCTTTGCATGATTTCCCGGTCCCCCACATTTGTTTTCCAAGATCTGCTTGGCTGGGCTCTGTTTTCCGTGCCCTTGGCTTTCCTGCCATCACTTTGCTCAGTGGCTGATGAGATGCTTTTCTCTTATAATGCCAGAGCCCTTTGATCAATTTCATCAGTTTATCTCTTCATTGATGACTTCCTTTCTGCAGGTCAGACTGTTTTAACATGGTTGGCATCCGCCTTGCTGGTCAAGTATGCTGTGTTTTGGATGGAAAACCATTGAAGCCTATGAAAATCCCATCACTAGCCTTGTGCTCGTCTCCTCCTCCACCTGAGTAGGAGAGCCTGGGAGCATCTCCTGCACCTGAATTCCCCAAATCTGCACAGGGAGTCTTCTCCTCAAACTGTCCTTGTGGGGTTTCTGGATGAAGGATGACTCACTGAACCAGAACCTGAGAAGGGAAATAATTACTGATGTTTCACAACAGCAGCAAGGCATGTGTGGGCACACGGTGGCACCAGGTGCCTGGCAAAACAGGACTTTCTCTGGCTGGCTCTGACTGCTGGCGGCCTCAGATCTGCATCTCTGATGGGAGAAGCAAATGCCTGAGCATTGTGCAGCAGGACAAAGCAAGAAATCAAGGTTTCTAATAGGATGTCTGGGAATACTCTCTTAACAAGTGTCTTCCTCTGTCTGTCATCTGTCCTACGAATTCTGCTTCTGGTCATGTTACACTCGCAGGTCCCTTGGGGAAAACCTTTCCTGTAACGCTTTCTCAAGCCTCTCTTGCAAATAAACCCAGGGCACATTCCTGCTACCTTATTAAAAGTTCTATGACATTGTTATCTAAAATCTTGTTCACATTAAAAAAATATTAAGTTTTTAAAAGGTGATGGCTTAATTTTCAGTATGTGTCCTTCTCCAGAATCTTTTAATGGCTGGTTAATATCAGGCTGGCAGCCTAAACTTCTGAGTCATAAATTTGAAACTTCTAAATTTTTTCCTTATGACAGAGGTATTTGGGGTAGAAAATCTGAATGACACGAAAGAGAAATTTGCCAGGGAGCTCTATGGGGGGAAATAGAGCTGAACAATCTTTTTCTAATTATCCTAATAGAGTGCCATTATCAGGAATTCTCTGTGTTCCATTGGGAAAGAAAGTTATGTTAATAGAAAACAAAGATATTTGATCCTTCATAGATCAAAGCACTTTTATGATGCTGCTCTCATTATGAAAGGCTCTTGGTGTAAGAATGGAGCTTTCTGAACAATGGCTCTATTGTTTGTCATTTATTTACCTTTTAAAAAAATCAGACCTAGGGTATCATTTATGAGGTCCTAGATTTGATGAGAAATTCTTCACTCTACCATAAAGTAACAGTTTTTAAGGCTGCGCTGTTGTTTACTGTCTACAAATGTGAGAAGTTCCACTGTGAATATATATATATATATATATTTGGTGTGGAAATAAAAACTTGCTGAAATGCACTGAAGTGCAGAAGTTCCCGACGAAGCCTCTGCATTCCACACTAGAAAAGCCTGTGGGCTTTTTACCCATTTTTTTTTTCTTTCTATTTGTGCTTATTTATGTTTAGAGTTTAGCCCTGTGAGCTTCCAAGCAGACTTTTTTCTTCTGTATTTATACAGCACTTAGAGTAGTGGGATGCTGGTCCATGACCAAAGCTCCTGAGCGCTCTCCTAACACAGATAATAATAAAAGTAGAGAGAGATCAATACTGAGAACAGTTCACTTATGGCTCACAAAATGGATTTCTTACAGCTGTAAATCCCTCCAAGCAGGGGACAAGTGTTTAAAGACTTGGAAAGCTCTACACACACCAGCAGTATTGTGTCAAGCGTAATGTCAAGCGTATGGGGAAAAGAGAGGGAGAATGTTATTCCAAACAACAACAAAAAAGCCTGTCAATTCTTGTAGGTGCAAAAGAAGCACTCAGGGATAGAACTCAATAATTCATACTGGTAATTTACTGATTCCTATTTAAGTGAATAGAAGAAAAAAAGTGTTTGAGTTTTGAATTTATATATATATATATATTTTTCAGGTGTTTCTCATTTTAGGTATCTCTGCATGAATATCTTTATCTTTTTTCTTGGACTGATGCTCCACAAGTATCTGTAGATGCACTTATGTCTCTCTGTTTGACCTTTCATCCCTGTTTTCAGTCCCAACAAAGAGCACTGTCCAGTCCTCCCTTGCACATGCAGTGCCCTCTACTACTTCAGTTGCCCTTTGCTGCTCTTTGGAATGAGGCCCCTTGTGACTGAGATTTTGTAAGAGTTTTTGCTTCAGCTTCTTCAAAGGTTATCTTTTCACATGCTTCTTCCAAGAGTCAAATGTCACCTTAGAGATGGGCCAGTTCCATTAAGTGCTTGTGGTACTTTTAAGCCCAGAGCAAGGAGGGATCGGGACTTCTTGTAGCAGATCTACTCGTTCAGGAGACCATGAAGGCTGCACCCTGTCCAGGAGGTGGCATTTCCTGGAGCAGATATTTCAGCACTGCTCACTGCACAGACAAATACTTCAACACTAGAGCTGGGGCTGGAGAGCGGGGGCATGCTCTCTGAAGAAGCCCACTCCAAAATAATATTTCTGTGACCCACAGTCTCCATTTTCCTAAGATAACTGCATGACCCTTTCTCCCTTGGTGATATTATGGAGTTTCCAGTCTGTTCTGACTTTGCCTCCTTGCCAACTATTACATTAAAATGTTATTTTTCACTTGCAGAGCATATTGCCCCTTTGTCTTCATGATAACGAACACATGCCAACTCTTTTGCAGGTGTTCCTAGATATGATTCCACCTTGTGTACTTTATTGCCTTACATCAGCTCAGCAAGAATGTCATTGTCCCTCAGATATGAGGAACTCCCTCACAGTGTCTCGGGGCTTGGTGTCTTTAGTTCCCCATGTCCTCCAGAATAGAATACATCCCTCTGGATTGAGAAGCCCACTTGAGCAGCCAGGCTGAGTGGGACTTGGGCTCCAGGGGAGCAGAAGATTCATGTCTATTCAAAATATAAGGCTGACAAATCTCACAGAGAAAGCTTATGTGTCCAAGTGATGGTAAGTGGCTCAATTACCATACATTATGTTAAGGAAGAGGCATACAGAGCAGCTTGCTCCTTCCTTTTGAGAGATGGTGGAATTGAAGGACTAGTGCCTAGGAAGTGAGGTTGTGATTTGCATCACTTGGGTCTGCCAAATTTCAAGTTGATAAACTATGTACTTCTGTATCGTACCTGAGATCTACTGCCACGTTCTCACAAGAGAGCAGGATCAGTTTTGGGTGTAGGATTCATTTCATTCAGAACTCTTTGCTTTCCTCCTCAGCAGGAAGCAACCACCATTGAAGTGTCTGCTGTGGGGGCTGGAGGTGGTGGTGGGCTTGTTCTGAGGTGAGCAGGGACCTCAGAGAAGTGCTCCAACTCCACCAGTGAAAAAAAAGGGTCCTTCTGGGATGATTCAGTGCAGGACCCTACATCAGGGACTCCCTCCTAGAAGGGCTTTTTAGTCCTTGTGGACTGTGGAGGGACCCCAAAGGGGACGGCTGACACTGCCCCTGTCACCACTCCTCCCTGCTGTGAGAAGGCCGAGCATAGGCATCCAGGCACATGTTGAGGCTTCGGTGTGGCCTGCAATTTTTAAGCTTTTGTAATGCATGCCTTCTTGTTCAAATGGCACTGTTTGCACATAAAATGCAAACAATTTGAAAACACATGCCACACCAGAAAATCCCCCCTGCTAGTTTGAACATGTTCCTCACCTCTTTCCCTCAAGGTCAGTGTGCCCAGGTGTAACGCTGCAGAAATTCAGGCTCTGTCGCCCATCCCCAGCCCCTTGCTGGCTTCCCACATCACACAGCTGGGCACAAGGCTGTGCCCAGTCCCTTCGGGACCCTTGATAGGTCTCATGTTCTGAAGCCTGTTCATGATTTTTACCCTGGGGCTGTGGTTTGGTTTCTTGGTGGGTTACAGGCACACTCCCCTCCTGCCACTCATCACCTTCCCTAGGTCTTTGTGTTCCTGAGATACAGACCCTCTCAGTCACCATCTCATGGATTTAGTCGTTGTTCTCTGAACTCATCCACACTGGCAGCACCTTTCAGCTGAGGGAAGGTCCCTTCCCTCAGTGAGTATGACATTGCAGAGGCTATTCCTCACGGGCCATGCAGTGGCAGGCAAAGCTCTAGGGCAACCAGCCAGCTCCAGCCTCAGACGTTTCTGCACATGTGAACCAGAATTCTTTCAGTCTTCTCCTTTGCCTGCTGCTGCTGCTTTTTGAAGGTAACACCACTGTTCTTCTACTTTTTTAATGGTAATCAAGGAATTTTTTGTTCTAAGTGTATTTAATGTCTGTGGTTTTTATAGCACCAGTTACCGTCACACAGTGTCTGTGTGCCCAGAAAGAACAAATGATCTGTGAAGAAGTTTAATCCATGCCTTACTCTATTTTGTGATGAATAGAAATCCAGCTCCTTAAAGGTGGACCAAGGCATGTATTCTACCTATGAGAGTACCTCGAGGAGGTACTTCAGGAGCAGTTCTTACTCCCTTTTCCAGTCTGGTGATCATGATAAAGCCCACGCTACCAGCTTCATTGCCTGCTATTGTCTATTACACTTAATCAAAGACCTTTAATTTTTTTTTTTTTTAATGTATTTTTCATAGTTGAATTTCTTCCTTTCCTTTCCTTTCCTTTCCTTTCCTTTCCTTTCCTTTCCTTTTCTTTCCTTTCCTTCTTTCTTTCTCCTCCTGAGTTCCCCAATGAGATCTTCCAAGTCTGTCAGTGGGAGATGACACCTCAACTGAACTGGTGATTTTTTGCCTGGGAAACTTCCTTTCATCCACTCTCTCTCCTTATCATCTTATCTCCCTGTACCAAAGCCACCAGGTTTATTCTATTTTGGCTGTTGCTGGTGGCTCATGTGGTTTCACGTGGGAGCTTGGGGCCAGCATCTCTGTGTGGGGGTGACTGAGCTGCCTGCTCACTGTGTGAGTGGTGGAACTCACGGCCCCTATTGAGAAGGAGCAGGAGGCAGAATCATGGTATAGACCTGTTCAACAGTCACCTAAGGAGGAATCCTTGGTCCCCATGCTCCAGAGAACAGTTACGTACTGTTGCATAAAACAATCAGTCGTTTGAATGTATAAACAACTCTATTTTTCAAAGAATAGACAACAAAAAGTTGAGCATTTTATCAAGCCAAACAACAGTCTTCCCACTTCATGGATTAAGATGCCAATGGCTCTCTCTTCCACCTGCTTGGTGTGTCATGGCTTAGAAACGTTCTTATTACTCTCTTTCATGTACCTCCCTGGAACAATGATCTTGGCTCCTCTTTTCTTTGCTGACTGATGAGTACGTTCAGGGAGACTATGTACTCAGGGAGCAAATGCTGAGGCACTTGTTGATGCTGCAGACTTCAGACTGATTTCAGATCCTAGAATTCATTCCCTGACCACACAAAACTTTCTGGAGTTTGTGTTGAAAGCTAACCAGAACAAGAGGCCTAGGAGAATTTCACAGAAGGCTATGGCACTTCCTACAAGAGACAAAACCTGTTTCTAGTAGAACAATCTCCCAAATTACTTTCTTTCTTAATAGGCTGGGAGAGCTCCTTCCTCAATGATAAAGTCAGTTCATTAACTGTAAATGCTGACAATAACTGCAGTGAAACCTATAGATAGTCTTGAGAAGTTCTTGTTATGCATGGAACAAAATTAATAACTGCAGACACCTGTCAAAACAATTATTACATATCAAGAATGACTCCAGATGAAAAAGGAGATGTTTGAAACTTCCTTCAAGTATCAGTTTTGGAGTCCTGAGACTTTCAAAGCCAGTTGGAGAAGACTCTTGGTATGTGCATGCTCTATACTTAGTGGAAGTCTTGAGATTCACAGATGGAGTTTTTTTCCTTGTTAATGAAGGCATATTTTTTGCTTGACAAGTGGAAAATGTTGCCACCTGTGAAAAGATTAAATAGGGATTTTGAGTGGACTCTTTGTCTGTGGCTGTTTTTTAGAAATCCTGGCTGTGGGCCAGCTCTCAAGAGGAATATTCCTAGTGTTTGTTTTTTCCTATGACTGAGATCGGATCCTTAGATAATTTTGTCAATGACACAACAAACTGTTTTATGGAGGGAACATACTCATATTTCCTATGTCTCCAGAGTCACTGAAGCAGAAGTCTGTGATTCTCGTTATGCGAACAAGATGTTCTTAATGTTGATACTGCCTTTTCTTTCCAGAACACTTGTGTTAGATATGGAATCACATAGGAAAGGAAACACGTGGAATTCTTTCTACTTCATTTATTAGCATGGGTAAATTTGCATTAAATTCCTAATTTCATATAGATGGGACTCTCTTCTAGCAAAGACAGATAAGAGTTGAATCAATTTCCTGAGCTTAGTTTAGATAACATACAGTAACACCCAATTACTTTTAATGACATTGTTGGAAAGTGATAAGTTTGTCCTTTACAGAATTATCATTGGCACGCTAGTGAAAGAGTCCAGGAGATTAATATTATGGTTGGCAGAGATGCTGTTCTATCCTTTGCTGGTGGAAGGAGCACAGCTCTGCTGGAGGCTGAGTGCTGTGCTCTCTTGCTGCACCTGAGCTTCTGCACTTATTACACCTCACGGACCTGGAAAGGATTTTTTAACAATGTTGTTCTTGCTGCTGTGATCCTAGTGCTGTTCTTTTGTTGTTAGCTTTCCTATGTTCATGTTCTTACTCCTTTATCTCCAATTTCTTGACTTCCAGTGCTTTCCTGGAGGAAGACCATTAATTTCACTACACACATTTTAACAATTTAAGCTTTTCCTTAAGTGGTTGAGTAATGAGGCTTTCCAGCAAGACCTTAACTTTCATACAGTGACCTAAGCTGACGGTAGAGAAATGTCTGATTATGAGATTACTGTTCCAGTCTTCTATTCAACAGTTAGAGGAAATATGCTGTATAGCTGAAATTCCTATGACAGAGGACAGAGATAGGAGATACTTTGGCCGGCTCTTATATGCAGGCCACTAAACCAGAACACAAACATTGAGCAGCAGCAGCAAGGACTGTGCAAATGGTTGGTCTCAAGTTGAGATTAAGTATGACCACCAGGTTACCCAGGGACGTTCTCCCCCAGCCGAGGTAAGGAAGTCTGAAGCCATGTGCCCAGCTGAAGCAATTTCTCCCGCAGTGTCATTCCCCGTGCCTCTCCAGTGGTGTCTGCTAAAGCTTGGCCTCTATGCATTTCTGCTTTTCTTACAGGTCATCCCATCTTCATGGCATTCACTTGTTTCTCTGGCTAGCTTTTTGCCTTGGCCAAACTTGTATATGAAGCTTCCCTGAGGACTTTCTGAGTTCCCAGATAAAACTTGGTATTTTATCTACTGTGCCAGAGCAGTGAGCAGGTGGTATGCTCTGTCTGCTCTACCTAAATAACCCATCAGGTGAGGATGTGCTAAATTCTCCTTTGGCTGTTTCCGGTGGTAACACTGCATTTCTGGGGCACAAGTACTTTAAGGCAGAAGTCACCCACCTGTGCTTGTGTGTCCTTCTAGATCTCCAGAACACTGTTGACCACAGTACCTACTGCTCACTATTTGGCAAATAAGTTTATGAAAATTTTTCTTCCATGTATCAGGGCATAAAACCTTGATGGCTCTTTTCCCTTCCGCTTTGAGGCTTCTGTTAACCAGCCCATTCTTCCTTTGTAGCTACTCTGTCTCTCTTCCGTGGTTAAGCCATAGTATTCCCTTCCTCAAAAAATGCAACTTCCTTCTTCTCCCACACGGCCCCCAGCTCTTACTTGTCTGGAGCAAGTAAGTGCATGTGGAAGCCTCCTCACTGCCTGTTTTCTTACCATTTCGGTCTCCTCAGCCATTGCACTGCCATCTTTTTATATCAAACCTGAGCTCTTCATCCGTCACAAAACTCCAGCACTATTCTTAACATCCCATAAAATTCTGCTAGTTGCTTCCTGTCTCTCGAGGCTCACTCAGATCCTTGAGTCATGCATTCCCCTGTGCCTTGCTATGCATCTTTTTTTCTTCTGCAGATATTTAATACCCTTCTCATCCCCATTCACTGCTGATCTTGTCCCGCCTTAACAAGACTGCCCCAAAACTCACCCATCGAAAGTACTTCTTTTTCACTGGCTTTCCAGCTACAGTGACCCCATCCACTCTGTCTTTCTTAGTACTCCCCCTGCTAAAAGCTATTTGCATCTGGGATTTTTTTTTTTTTTTTTTTTTTTTTTTTTTTAATCTTTTTAGCTTATTACTTGCCATGTGGATTGAACTGAATTCCTGCCTAAACAATTGTTTGCTTTCTCAGCATTTGTCCTTCATTTGTCCTGGACATCAGGAGGAGGTTCTACACTGAGAGGGTGGTCCCGCACTGGAACAAGCTCCCCAGTGAAGCAGTCACTGCACCAAGCCTGTCTGAATTTAAGAAGAGATTGGACTGTGTACTTAGTCACATTGTCTAAACTTTTGGGCAGACCTGTGCGGTGCCAGGAGTTGGACTTGATGACCCTCATGGGTCCCTTCCAACTTGGAATATTCTATGATTCTATGATCCCGTGATTCACTGGTATTTCACCTCTTTCAGGTTCTTCACAGAAGGGTCCTAGGCTCACGATCTCTGAAAAGCCAAGCACATATAACTAACTGCTCTGTGCTGTGGCCCATCCAAAAAGAATGCATCCCCTGTTTTGCCCTTCCTTGATACCTAAATGACCTAGACTGTTTAGCCGATGCCTGTCATTAATTCAGCTGAGCCACAAGCTCTGGTGCAGCCTGAACTACCCGACTCCTGCCAGTCCCATGCTTGTGCTGCACCTTTCACTCACCCTCAGCACCTGTGTGCCATGCCTTTTGTATGTGATGCTGTCACTGCCTCTCTGCTGTGTATCATATGAACTTTGACAGCTGTTTGTCAAATGTGTAATCCCCTGACCAGCTCTGTCTGCCACATTCATCGTTGGAGAGAAAATGAAAAGGTCCATGTGAGAATTTGTTTTCTGGAATATACTGCCAGCAGCAGCCTTGTGCAGCATACCTTCATCTCTCCTGTGGTCCACTGTGACCTGAAATCTGCTGGGTAACTCATAGAGTCATTAGGGTTGGAAAAGGATCACCTCCAGGATCATCTGGTCCAACCATCCCCCTACCACCAATGTCACCCACTAAACCATGTCGTAAGCACCATGTCCAACCTTTCCTTGAGCACCCCCAGGGACGGTAACTCCACCACCTCCCTGGGCAACCTGTTCCAGTGCCTAGACACACTTCCTGAGCAGTCGTGCACATCCATCGTGTCATATGGGTCTGAAGTGAGAGTCTCTTGCACAGCAGTTGTGAGAGGTTGTCATTGAGAAACAGGATGTGCAGGGAGCAGACAGTCTGTGTTGAAACACTATTCGTTTTTTTTTTTTTTTTTTTTTTTTTTGCTCCCCAGGGCACCTAATGAGAACCCACGACCTGTAATTTATACTTTGACAAGAATTTTGGACATCTGGGGTGGTTAATGTAAGTATTAGAATAACTTGGGAAGGACTAATTGAGGATGCACACAATTTCGTGAGGTGTTAGGCCCTGATTAAATGCTCTTTACTGTGTAGAGTCACATTTTATTACAACTTACATATGTTTGGAACACTGATAGAAAAGAAAGCATGTCATCTATTTACAATCACTACACATTTACATTATATTATTTACAGATAATGAATTTAGTAATATATATGAGCAGAAAATATAGCAAATATCAATATGAAACTGTACAAGGCTTAATCTCATGTCCTTTACTGTGGTTGCATTTCACTGTAATAATAAATACAGTTCTATATTTACAAATTTTACTTTAAAAATCTATTAAATGAATTTAACAATTTCAAGTTTAAAATATTTGATCAAAATATTTCAAACATGCTTACAAAAATAAGACACAAAGCCTTTAGGACTTTCTGCAAGCTAAAAAAGTTCTGATAAAAGAAGCTTTCTTTAACTACTCTTTAGAATTATAACATTATCTTGCTTTTCAAATCACTTTACAAACTTCTTAAATATAGCGAGCTGAAAGGAATTTCACTGACATTAAGCAGTGCAGCACAGATGGACCCAAGTTAAATTAAAGCTAAGTAAACATGGTAATAGGTATTGTGCAATGGTTGACTGATCCTCCGTTTAATCCAAAGTGGTTTCAGGCATCGGTCTCCAGCTGTATGCTGCACTGCTTCAAAACCCACAAGAGATAAAGGATTAAGATAAGTACTCAGCTGACTATTGTACATAATTTCGGCATTGGTTCATTTTTTTTCCTGAAAGATGAACATGTCAGCCAAAGTCAACTGATGCCATCTGTAACTACAAAAATAAAAATATGCCAATGTGAGTGGACAAGAAAATCAGGGCATATCCATTGTTGGCAACAGATTCTTCATTGTGAAAATCCATTCTTGGAGTCCCAGGAAGTTACATATGCAGTAACAGATGAACAACTGTGATCATCTGTAACTGATTACCTTAATTACTGGGCTAGGCTAATCTTGGTAATGTTCAGAAATTAGTCTCATTCACCCAGAAGCTGAGTGGCCATTAACCAAGAAGTGATTGCTGGGCTATTAAATGTTACTCCTCAGGGAGCTATTTTTAACAACAAAAAACTCAAAAACTGTGCACTTCCGTGTCTTAAATGATCAGCTCACTTGAGCAAAAGGTGCCAGCTCTAAGAAATGGTGACTGGAATGTCCTCCAATGGCTTGACTAAGGTCAAAGACTGATCTTGGGGGAAGTGAAGGGAGCTCTGTCATCTGAAATATTTTGGCTGTAGACTTGGCAAAGACGTGAAATTTCTTCTCATTTAATTGCATGATGTCTAAATGTAAATGCCTTGATTCAGCAAAGTATTAATAGATTTAAATCCAGAGAGTAACTCTGTGTTAATCTAATCGAACCTACTCCTAAACTAATGCCATCAGGCATCCCTGAATTCCAATAGCTGCTCCAATACCTTTTTTGGCAATACATCCAATTTGAATTTATACATATGTGATGACAGTTAGTTCACCCTAAGCGATGATATGTTGCTTGGCTTGCTAGTGACCATCACTGTCAACAATTTGTACCTTTATTTCTGTGTTGTACATCCCTAACATCAATTTCCAGGGGTCCATACTGGATCCTTCCACTCTTGACTTAGTCCTCTGCTCTCACACTTCTTTACCCAGAAGATGATACTTATAAACTGTGATCAAGTCAGTTCTTTGATAAGTTGTTTTGTAAATTTATGATACTCAAATCCTTTTCAATTTCCCAGTCTTCTTTACAACATGTGAATACAAGAACTGTCTGAAATATTCCAGTAGTGCCTGTACCAGCACTAAGAACACAAATCATACAACCACTTCACTCCTACTTAATATTCCCTCATCTGTCCTTAGCCAAAATGACACAGTGGCCTCTGAATCTTCATCTGACTAAGGACCATGAGCTAGAGACTTTCTAGAAGCACTGTTTCACAGCACAGAGATTGTGCCATGAGCAGGACTACTGTTTGTGTTCCTAGACAAATTACCTTAAATCATTGTTTCTATGTGAGTACCTTTGGTGTCATTTATTTGTACTCAGCACACCAGTCTTCCTGTATTCATAACTTGCTATGTAGTGTTTTCCACTCTCAAATTCTATGAGTCCTTCACCTGTAAGTTTTATCAGCAGTAATTCTGGAAGTAATTCTACTGGCATGCTAGCAATTCATGACCAGGCTCTGCAGAACCTCACTAGAAAAATATCCATGTGACAGTGGCTTGCCATTTATGATTACATTTTAAGTGCTCAGCAGGATTTTAATTAATTTCATTCATACCATATTATTCCTGTAGTTTTGGCGGACAATTTTAAAAGTCAAGGCATCTGACTTCTAAAAAATCCAAGCCTAAGAGCAGGTAAACTGTTAAATGAACTTTATCAGTTGAACATGGAGCTTTATCAAAGTCTACTCTGCAGAAACCTTTAGGACTTCCAACAGGAATACTTCTCCACTTAGATATCCTGCTGAATGAGGGCCACACATGGATGCTTAAAAAAAAATCTTGACACTGAATATCTATTATTAGGTTTGAATTATAATAAACAGGAAAACAAACAAACAAACAAACAAACCAAAACAAAACAAAAAACCAACCCCAGAAACAAACTGCCAGGTGAAGAAAAAGCTTACCAATTTAAGATGGTATATTTGCTCTTGATCTTTTTCTGAGTAGTGCTACTTCAAAAGAGAACAGCCAACACAACTGCACAAACCGCAACAGCTTTCAGTTTCTCTCTTCATTCCAGCTTTTCGGAGACAGGCCATGAAGGCTCAAGTATTGGATTTTCATCCTGCTGCAACTGTTGTCATCATCTGTTTTATGATGCATGTAAAATAATTCAGAGGCATTCTCTAGGTTGTAGACACACCCATACTTATTTTGGGGATTAAAAAAATTTGTAAACATATTTTCTGCATTGCTACTGAAACTAGCGACATGGAACAAATGCTACTGATGAAAGATTGCAGCTTTCTGTCATTTGATAAGATGATGGCATTAGTGAATTGCTGGTAGGCATGTCGTATGATATGCTAGCACTTGTGAAGGTTACCAATGCTTGTGTTGAGTCACAAGATTGTTTTTCTATGTCTTCTGAATTCACAGAGATCAGACTAGTATGTTTTGATCTCCTCCATAACAATGTTTGCTTTCGCAAACTTCCCAAGTCCTCCTTGAAGTGTGGATTGAAAAGTATATAAAGGAGTGGGTTTAGACACGCAGGCAGTGGGACAATCACTAGCAGTATTGACTTTATCACTTCTGGGCTGATAAACGTGAGGTTTAGTAAGGAGGAAAAAGATAAGAAGGCAACAGGGCAATAAAGAATGCAATTAGTAAAAAGTAGCAAGGCTATATGTTTGACCATAGAGCAATCCCAAATGTTGTCTAGTTCTCCCTTTTCTAAACTGCAGTAGAGCTTTGTGTAAGCAACAGTCATTACCAGAAAACAAAGTGAGTTCAACAACACCAGTGCTACCATGTAGCCCATAGCAGTGGGTTCTCCAAATGGTAATGGCAAACAAAGCGGAGAAACCCCGTACTCACTCCCAGTGAGGAGTGGTATTACTGCAATGGTAAGTGCCAACATGAAACAAAAGAAAATGGCAATTTTGACACTAGCAATAGAAGATTTTGTTTCAAACTTTGTAGCATGCTTTACAGAGAATGCACGTTCAAGTGCGGCTAAGGTAAGGAGGAAAATGGAAGCTTCTGAAGCAAAAATGGAGAGAAGACCAGTCATTTGGCAACCAATTCCACTTTCCCACCATGCTCCATACTGAGCAAAGCTCCCAAAAGTTGATGCATCCACACTAGCCAGTACGCCACTGGCAAGACCCATGAAGGCATTTACAATAGCTATGAGACCAATGAGAAGTTTTATGGAGGACATGTACAATGGAGATCTGAAAACTGTAGCAGTCACCAGTGCGTTGCAAGTGAAGGTCAAACCCACTATGGTCCACACTCCAATTCTGATGAGCCAGCTCCCAAACAGATGGTCACATGGTTTGAAGGGACCTGAAAAGACAAAAACAAACAAAAGGGCAAGGGAAACCCATGTAAACTAAAAGTTAATTTTGTACTCTGTAAGACTTCAACTTTCATGCTTCTTGCAAAAGTTCTCAGCACAGCCAAGCAGTGAATTTTATTCTAAAAGGGGATCTGAAAATTTTCTCTTTCTTTGTAGTAGATATCTCAATAATGTGCTGCTCATATGCATGTTACACGAGTCTTTGTTCCTCAACCTGAATATTATATACATACACACACATATATTTGCCTAGTTGTACAAGTGCAGTATGAATACCATGGGTAATTTCTCAGGAAAGAAAAGGATGGCTGTGCTAATGAGTCCTGGTGAAGCGTGATGTAATCGATATAGATAGATGCACTTTGGCTACCTAATAGTATGTCATTACATGGTCCATGTCCCCTTTGCAGTGTCTTTTCAGAAGACTGCTTTGCTCTTCATTTTCTCTGTTTTATCCCTAATGATTCCAGGATATGACTCAAAGGGCTTTGACCTTTGCAAGTATAAAGCCAGGCCTATTTTTTGATATCCTATGTCAAAAAGTGAAGAAAGTGCTTTAATGCATGTAGCATTGAAAAGAATAAGAGAAGGTGGATTTTTAAACAAATACATTCCAAATAAATTCATGATGCATTTTGTAATACTTTCTGTCAAGAATTTGGAATGGATCCTTAGAGGCAAGTTGCACAGATAGAAAAATCTGGGTGCCATCATTAAATTTGCCATCATCTCCACCATTCTCACAGAAGTAATGGCTATCTAATATCCCATCTTCATAGGCAAATGCAGGATGGACCATAGTGCTACAAGTTTGAATAAGGCTCCAATATGATTCATATGATTCAGTTTAGAGTCCAAGGAGAAATCTGACCTTTTAGAGGAGATCAGGGTTCTTGAAGAATTTTAATGATAGAAGACTTGACATGTTTTAGTTTGGCTGCAAACAGACCTTTTGGGACTAACATATTTCAGAAAATATCCCTATAGTGGAATAGTTAAATCTTTAATTTAAGATTCAAATATTTTTTTCTGTTTAATTTGACTATTAAGCTACACTGCAGGCAAGGAAAGAGCACTGCAGAAAGTGAAATGTGTTGTTTGATAGACTGTTTGACACAGCAGTTCCAGAATGACACATCCATGAGATATGAAGATAAATGGGGAAGGTAGTTTGAAGATAGGCACCAAATAAAATTGGATTGTCAGTCTTGTATTCTTTTGAGGTCAAATCTGTGAGATAGGTTGTAAGAGAAGGCTTATGTGGCTCATTGGTTTCCTCATCTTAGCAGCCTGCAACAAACAGTTTGTGACCCAAAGAGTTCCTAATCATAGAAAATTGAGTCTGTATTCACATTTGTAAGGGCTGTCTTTTTGGAGGTGCTTGCAATGATCTGTGGCTGAAGTCAGGATAGTATGACTGAAGCCTGCTGTCTTGCAGATTTGAGGTGTATATGCTATGTGATTGAAGCTGAATACTCTGCTGTCTGAGAAACATTATTTATCTTAATACTAGTCAGCTATGCTTCCTCAAAGCACGTCCTCCACAGTGGTCTCTGATTGTCCATGTAGACACAACCCCAGCAGCTGAGATGTATTCCATATGACTACAGTTGTTGCCATCCAGTAGGCAGAAGCACCTATTGTATCAGTTTGTAAGTTTTTCTAAGATACCATTTGAAAGATCAACATGGAAGCTCGATTTTCTCTTAGGTCTGGTGATAACTTATCTTGAAGATGAGGACATTTCTGTGAACTCGATAGTTCCAAAGGAGGCCATAGGAGAATACAGGATGGTCAGATGTTTCTAAATTCTTTCTTTGGCCTCCTACCTTTTCTATTTCTCTTGACATAACATCTTTTCATTTATTATTTGCTGTTGCAAACAAGAATCTTGGCTTGGAGTGAGTCTTGAAGTACTAGCTGTCACTTGCATTTTTTTGCTCATGTGTTACAATTTAAGAATGGCTAGAGAAACCGCTTGCTGAGTCAGGATGCTAAAACTAGAAGCAGCATTCTAACTTATTTCCTTGCCTTAAAGGAAACTTTCAGTGGAATTGGTTTCCAATTTAATCACTTAAAAACAACAACAACAACAAAAAAATCAAACCACATTACTCCACAGGGATACACTATTCTACAAAGAAAATGAGAATGCTGGGAGTCCCTTGTGATGAATTGTGTGTATGTTGATATAATACTGTACGGTACATCCTAGACATTGAACTGAACTGTGTGTTGTTTGAGAAGCTCACGTGTAAAATAACTCAATGAAGTTGAGAAGAATTACTTCAGCTTTGCAAAGGAATGAGTGAGCAAAGATTCTGTTCTATTATCTGTTTCTTGGCAGAAGAGAACCTTTGCTTCCACATTCCCTTGATAAGGGGATCAATTCCTGTGGTAAGGGGCCTGGAGTGAGGATCTGTCAGAGGACTCTGAAACTTCTAGTACATTCATAGATGAATTCAGTACCTGAATATTTTTCTGAACTTCAATGCAGAACTTTGTAGTTTTGTACAATGTATCTGGTCTCATCAAATTATTGCAAAACACTGTCCTTGTTTCAGATTGAGAGTTTGTTCATTTGTGCATTTCAAATGACTGGTAGTATTATGGTTAGGTTCCTAGGTATTTGGCAGTTTCATACCTGGAGAAGGTGAGCATTGCACTGAATGATGAGCTTTCAAATCTTCTTCAAAGTCAAGTAGAAAATCTTCAAAGTCACGCTCATCTGCGGGGAAGGAAATACCCAGATTTGATACTGCAATTTTGAGGAAAATTTCTTTTACTAAAAACTCCAAAAACATCTTCGGTATTTAAGGCCTGTTCTCATCTCTTTGCCTGCCAAACTGTAAGCAGAAGCAGATGTACGCTTACTTGGTTTTGAATCACTTTACTCAAGATTATTTAAAAAGTGGGCACCATTACTTCTCTGAAAATAATCACTTTTAGAAAGGTACATTCTCCATTACCTAATTTGTAGTGTGATGACTGCCTAGGAAGGGGTTTAAAATACAAATTCCACTGTTGTGCCAGGATAGTAAGAATTAACCCAGGTTCTTTTATGTTTCTTGTGTCATCACTCTATGTATTCTTGGCGCTGTTCTTGCTAGGACTAGCCCTGAACTCAGAGACACACTGGTTTGCAGGAGTGGAAATAGCAAAGAAAGCAGCAGGATGGTATAAAATGTATGTATACACTTACGTAACAGGTCAAATAACAGACCTTGTGCTGAAGGGGAAGGAAAATACAGTAAACCTCTGTTCTTGAGAGCAGATGCGCTCTTTGGTACCCAGGAAGTGCCGAGAAAAAAAACCCACCAGCTATGCCTAAGTAGCCACACTAGCTCTGTGACTGATCCTGAAGCACGTACACAGCAGGATAGCCAAGAAGGTGTTGCTACTTCCAAAGCTGGCAAGAAACTGAATCTTTGCTGCCCTGTTATTGTATAGGGTTACATACCAGCACCACTTCCCTGTCTCTCAAATAAAGGGAAGATTTCACTTCCCACGTTATTACTTGGAGAGAAGGAAGAGTGAGTGAGATTTTTGATAGACAGACCTGACAAAATGATTTTGCTAAACATAGGAACACTGACATATTACCAGACAAGAGAGAGGAAGATACTGCCTTGGTGACTGCTAAAGAGTATTGGATTCAACATCACAGACTGCTTACTAGAAAAATCACAGCCTTCAGGTACATTTAAAAGCAAAAGGTGACAATTACCTTGAATTTGTAACAACCCAACATCCTTCCTGTGAAAATCATCAATGCTACTATTCTCATCTTTGTTCCATTGGCTGGAGATTTTGTAGTGGCTCTCACAAGCTCCAAAAGCACAGCACTGATAAGCATAAGGCATTTCCATGACCCTGTAGAAGAACAAGGAAGCATGCCATGATACTGGTTTAGAGCACCAGAGTTACTCAGTGGTACTGCTCACAGTTCCAATTGTTAGCACAAATGAACTTAATTAAGTAGCCATGATTGAAAGTCAAAACATTTAAGGGTAAAAATCAATCATGATGATACAAATTGAGGATTCGCAAATAGAATTCCACATCACACATGCAGATTTCTAGGGTAATTTTAGTAAAGGCACAGTGAAGCTTTCTTATGCATTTTCATGGGAGATATGAATGTAGAACATGACTTGCAGTTTATTGAATATTACTCTTAGAGTTCTGTTTCTTGTTTATGTCTTTTAATTTTACAGTGTAACTCCACAGTTTCTCCATATTACTTTCTTAGAGGCTTCTTTTAAAAAAAGGGCAAGATCACAATTGTGCCTACCTGCCTAACAGACAAAACCAAAACTTCACTTCCCAAATATAATTTCTCCAGTTTTGGGAAAATGAGATCTAATTTTGGATTCAAACTTCATCCATGTCTTTTCACATCAAATTTTATTGGAGTAAAATGGCAAAAAGGAGACTGTCTTTTGTGCAAAGACCAAGGAAGCATATTCTACACTGAAAGGGGAATGAATCACAAACACAGCATATGTGAAAACAGATGTCACTGAAAGAAGGCTTTACTTTATTAATTCTCACAGGAGTGAGTACAGTCATTGGAGGACACTGCATGTTCATTCCTAACTCTTTTAATATCATTGGTATTCCTAACACTAAACTGCGTATGAGTGAGCGAGTTTCAAAGATTTTGAGGTTTTCTATTGCCAGAAAATTGCTGATTTCCTGTATGTTTTGCATTTCATTCATCTGGGGATGTCCAAATTCTGGGGTTGTACGTAAGAACTACATATGTTCAACTTCCACAGACTACTTCTTCTATTCCTTGGATATACTTTGTGCTTTGGAAGTGGAGATATTTAATATGCAGTTCCCCAATAGTATATAGTAAAACCTAAAAAATTATCTTAATTCCAAAAGTTTAATAAACCAAAATCTTCAGAGATAAATAGGTAACTAGGTTATTCTGTCTTAAAAAGAATAAAATAGAACTGTATCCTACTTTCAGGTTACTTTCAACAGGTTAATCATGTAAATTAACATAAAGAATGTTCCAAGCAACCTTTAATGCCCTGGAAAATCCAGCAGGGAGTCTGTCTGAAGCAGGCCCAATACCAAGAGGACTTGCGTACTAGACAAAGGCTCAGTACAAAGCAGAACTAAGTGAACCCTAAGCTCTAAAGTGATCTTTAAGTTAGTGAATTTGGGGGCATTTAGATTCTATATACTTATACTTCTGTTGGGAATTAGCAACAATAATCTGTACTCTTGTACCCAATACAAGAGGTTATGTAAGCTGTTTTTAAAGTACCTCGATAAAAGTTCAAGGTGACCAAGATCTAGCTATCATGCAACTTCAGGCCAGCAGATTTAAATATGTAATTTCTAATTCATTTCTGTGCATGTCATCTTTTGAAATATGGAGATTATCCTGATTAAACATTTAGGTAATCATTTCCAAGAAGCCCTTAAATAAACTATTACTAAACCCATAGCTTACTAGACTAACCCACACCTAGTCACTTGGGTTGAAGAACAATCCACATTCCCAACAGAAATGCCCCTTTTTTGACAAACACACAAACAAAACCCAACAAAAACAAACCACAAAACACCTTATGAAAAGAAACGCTGAAAGTTCTGCAAGGTGACGACTGCAACTTGTGGTGTCAGACTGATTTGAAGACATTGATAAAGCTGTGGAAATGAATAGCTAGTGGATATTTTAGACTCAATAAACTAAAGCGAATTTGTTCTTGAATATAATAGTTAAGTTGGAAGGACCCACCAGAGATCATCTAGTCCAACTGTCTGACCACTTCAGGGCTAGCTGTAAGTTAAGGCACATTATTGAGGGCATTGTCCAAATGTCCCTTGAACACCAGCAGGCATGGGGCATCAACCACCTTCTAAGAAGCCTGTTCCAGGGTTTGTCCACCCTCACAGAGAGATTTTTTCCTCATGCCCATCCTGAAGACCCCTGGTGCAGCTCTGGGCCATCCCCACATGTTCTGGGGAGCAGAGGCTGGCACCTCCCTCCCCACTCACCCTCCACGGGAAGCTGCCTCTCAGCCTCCTTGTCTCCAGCCCAGGCAGCCCAAGGGCCTCACGGGAACGCCTGCCAGCCCCACTACCAGCTTTGTCATCCTCCTCTGGAGGCTTTCAAGCACCTCAACATCCTTTTTGTATTGTGTTTCCCATTTCTTATCCTTCCTGTCAGACTTTCTAGCATCCTTTGTTAAACCTGAACAGTTCCCCTACACAATGCTGCCCACCCTGGATTACTAGTCTATACATATAGATCCCAAATTGGCAAATATTTCTGAATTTGTGTGTAAAGCACACATGTACAGACTGAGTGGGATCCAGAACATACTGGATAACATATACTTTGCAATGCAGAAAAAAACTAGTATCAGCTCTTCCTGGTGACAGAGGAGTTCCTTTCTTGCAACAGCTACTTTTAACATTACAATACAAAGGCAACTCTCCACCATACAGTGCCAGAAGCATTCCTTTCTATGGCTAGTGTTTATTTGATGTGGGTGATTAGATTTGGACTTTGTCAAATTAAAGTCTTGTAGAAACACCGTCTAAATTTATTTTTTATATACTGCTTATCTTACTGATGGTATCTGTACACCTGATTTTTTATTTTATTTTTATTTTTATTTTTATTATTATTATTATTTTTTTTCCTGAAGCAAAGAATGCTTCTCTTTCTGTTTTTAGATTAAGCAGCAGAGAACACATGGTTGTTTTCCACCTCACAAACGTGAACGGGAATGCACAGTTACAGTGGACGGAGATAGTCACTGAATTCTTTACAGCACTGAATCAAAGCATCAGATAAAGAAGGAAGGAGTGGTTGGCAGCCCGACTTTATTTCCTCGTAGCTTGCTATAGCAAGCTGGGCTCAGCTCTGTGAGCATTCTTGTGCCATTGCTGGAGGTGGGGCAGAGGATGCTCAGCTCTTTGATGTGTTTGTGTATTGAACAGCAGTGACCTATTTAGATGAGCAGGCAGCTTTTGTACAGGAATTTGTCTTTAATGTTGTAACCAATGTCTAGTTCCAACAATTACAAAGGGCAAAATTACATTTTGTTTTAGATCTCTGTTCAAGTTTGGTGCTTCATGCACTGTTTGTGCAGTGATCCTGTGTGAAGTCCTGGCTTCATTAAAATGTAGAAGTCCTACAGACTCCAGGTTAGGATTTTACCCCACTTTCTCCTGATTGGATATCATGTGCTCTTACAGATGTTAATCAGCTCTAGATATATCAATTATACTTTTAATATATATATATATATTTAAACTTAAGCTATTGTCTGACATCCTTTTTAATTACTTGTGCAGAATAACTACACTATATTTGCATTTTAGCAATGTACATAATTTGATGGAAAAATCATACAAAACATAATGTTGATGAAAAAAAATAAAAATCTGACGTACCCAATTCAGCTGAATAGTGGATTATTCTAGGACCACTGCAGGATTTCTTATGCCAGTAGGCTGTGGTATAAACATTACTATATATTTGCTAGTCTGGAATGATCATTTTTTTTGTGTGTGTTCACACTCTTTTTAAGAAGCTTCAAGCATTTTAGAATTGTCACTTGCCTCAACATGAGGGCAGTCAGTGACAGAAGAAAAACTGCAGAAGCTCAGCCTCAGACATGCACAACTTTTTATGATACTTGTTTCTTGACCTCTGGGACTCATCTGAAGACTTATGTAAGGTCTCTAGTGCTTTGAACATTTGTGGTATGAAGTAGTTTTATACGCTGTGATCAAGTCACTGCCCAATCTCCTCTGTGACAAACTACAAACGCTAGGTTTATTAAGTCTTTTAAGGCACTGTTTCCTAACCCCTGAACCATTTTTGCAGCTCTTCTCTCTGTTTATATTACCATACCATCACAGAAGTACTCTAGCGTGGATCCTTCCAGTGCTGTATGCAAACATTAAATCATCTCCCTACTTCTACTTATGACTGCCTTATTTATATCTTCAAACACTCCAGTCCTTTTCATCACTAACATGTCTCCTTGAGTTGTTTGCCTACTATGACTTATGGAACTTCTCCAGTGCAAAAGGCAAATCTAGTGAGGATATGAGGATGCAGTTTACTTCCTTGGAGACCTTCAAAGGCTGTCTGGATGTGGTCCTGAGCAACTGTCTTCAGGTGGCCCTGCTTGAGCAGAAGGTTGGACAAGATGACCCCCAGAGATCCCATCCAACCTCAACCATTCTGTGATTCTCTATGTTCACACTGTTTAATTGTTTCAAATTTTACAATATCTTTTACATTAAAATGAGAAAAAAATATATTTTGCAGTTGGCATCCTCCAACTAAAACATAAATTCAAGGGGGACTTAGGAGATACTCCCTAATATGCTGAAGTCAGAGGCAAAGCTATCTACTGTGACTTCTCTATGGTCATCCAGTGACTGGCAGAGCTTCAAATAATCTCTAGAGATCATTTCCTTTGTCTATCATAGAGCATCCCTCAGCAAATTGTTAGCATCAAAGTATTTAAGTAATAACAGTAAAGAGTTATGTTAATCAAATATTACAGGAAAGAAATAATGTTCATTTCTACTTGAAACACAAATGGCAAAGCATTTCGGAACTTCATGAGTATATTCTTGATATTTACTGAATTCTCACTAAATATAAGGGAGGTTCTGTAAGCACAGTCCAGTAGAAGGAGATATCACTAAGCTGCTAGCAATATTGTTTTAACAGCTTTTGAAACATATCACCAGGAAGCAGATGTGGCTCATATTAAGCAAGTACTGGGGTTAATATTTCAAAACACTTCATAGTTCTTCAGTTAAAAGTGAGCATAATAAAATAACTCTATCATTTTTATCATATTTGCTTTAGTTTTAATACCACAGATCAAAGACTGACAATACGAAGCAACATGCCTTACACACTGACACACCTTCCACTGCACATGAACACAAATGTGGCTTATTAGTTTTAATGATATACTCACTTGAGTTCTGGAAAATTTTCAGATGATATCAAACTTTGTAGGGCATGATTTCCTGTTAATTTTAAATGAGTTAAACCATGTAGCCCCGTCACAGGAAAAGAGGACAAAAGGTTGGATGACACATCCCTGCATAACAGCAAATAAAAATCAGCTTACAGGTTCTCATTTTTTTCTTCAGTGCTAGAAGAGTCATGTTGGAAAAACAGACTATACTATTCTAAATTGATAAAAAATGAATGCATTATAGAGGCCCCAGTCAGCAAAGCAAAGTTGCAGCAACACTCAGGAGTATACACCTCTGTTTCTATCACAAAGCTAAGAGTACCTAGCACTTCGCTAAGAATAATCTCTGTTATCAAATTTTGACTCTAAGCATTCAAATACAAGTTTAGAGACCAGCACATGAGTTTAAAAATAATTAAATAGACTGTTGAATTAAAGGGAGACAACACCAGAACAAGCTCCCTCACCCTAAAAAAATCAGTGGGATATAAGAGGGCATGGCTGCTCTGAAATCTACACAAGGAGGAGCTCAGGTGTATGGGGAAGAAGTGTGTTTCAGAGAACGACAGGTTTGGGCTTGAGAGAGTGAAGGTGATACTTCTATGCTGAGGTTTGTCTGAGGAGCTGAGAAAATGCAGATGAATACGGAGACAACTTGGCAAAGTAAAACAGGTGAATGGAAAAGTGACTGTGATCAAGGAGAAATGGTAAAGTAATCAAAGAGAGGGAAATTCAGATGTATTCTGTTCTCTATTACTCTCCCTCCCTTCCATTTATTGTATGAGCCTTTTCAATCTTCTTCATACTAATCTACACTGCAATATGTTAATGCTCAAGGAGAAAGAAGGGGAGTCCAATGCAAGGGTGGATTGCAAAGTTCCTGTCCCTAGGACTATCTAAATCTAAAGGGCTAGTCATAAAATAAGAGATATGTTGATGGACTGGTCTTCTACTTTTTCTGGTATAGTGCACTTGTGTTTGTGCATGTGTGTGTCCTACTGCTCACAACACAGTTAAATACCAACGGTGAAATTCTGGTCCTACTGAAAAGGTGAAAACTACCACTGACTTCAGTCAGACCAGGGCAACAGACTAGCATTTCAGGTAACACTCAGTACACTGGTTTACACTGTGTGTTCAAAGGCTTTCTTTCTTTCTTTTTTTTTTTTTTTTTCTTTACTTCTATGTGACTGTTAGGTGTTATTGACCAAAGGCAGAATTTATTGCTGGCAGCATGATGTTCCCTCACCCCTTCTTCTCTAAGAAAACACTGAGGAGGAACACAAAAAGGGATGCCATAGGCAATATTCTCCTCATGGGGATTTTGCACCATTCAGAGGGGAGGTTTCTTCCATTAACAAAAATGAATACTCCTTTCCAAATGCACGTTTCCCATGACTCTGAAATCCAGCTACTGGATTATCTGTATGTCTTTGTGAACAGCTTTGGAACAGGATGACTCCAGAGGAATTTTCTTTCATGTCTTCCCCACGCATCCACTGCCTCAGGGATTCACCTTAAAGAGGTATTGCAATGACAGTGGGAAGCAGGAAAATGCTTTTAAAGACAGAGATGCTTGTGAATAAGGCATACACAATTTGGATTCTGATGTTTTGACCACTAACTTCTCTGGCTGAAGTTACTAAAGAAGAAAAACTATTCCATCAAAGAAGAAGGAGTGAAATAAAGATGCAAACTGGAAAAATGTTTCTCATTTAATTTTGAATCCAGTTCCGTAGTCCTGATACACAACTAGTAAGGTGTCTGCATCACTGCTAATAGAGACTGAACTACTAACAAATTCAAAGAAGCAAGGCATGTAGACTGACATGTTTCTTAGAGCCCAAATCACTGTGATTACACTCTGGTATATGAAGCTCCTCCATAATACCTATGGGAATTAGTGCAGTACAAGGAAACAGACATTTAGAAATGGATACAGCAGATCATAAGATTAGAACAGAGAAAGCCTCAAGGTCTGCTGAGTGGGGCACCAAGTTACAAAATTTTTGTATGTTCTTGCAAGAAAAATGTGGAAATTTAAATGTAAAAGATATATAAATACTTACAGTTTGATCAGAGATGGTAAAGAAGAGAAGGCATTGGGGTGAATAATTTTAATTTTGTTCCAAGCTAAATCCCTACAAGAAAAGTGAGTAGAAAATTACATACCCACTGAGTGAATATGGAAGTTTTCATACACTTGATTAGGGTGCCTAAATATAAAAAAGGTATTAATTACATGCAAATATTTTCAATAAACTTCTACATAACTCAAACTGCAAAAACTTTTTACATTTTTTTCAAATTATGTTAGTCAGTTAATGGTGTTAGTTACTAAGGTGACAACATTCTCTAAAACTTAATGACTTTTACAGTCTAACTTAGTTGTTTTCAGCCTGCTTCACAGTTAAGGCAGCTAAAAGAGAAGTGGGGTATATGGACTACTTCTAAGAGGCCCTCATAACATGATTAGGGAATGCAAATCAATAGGCTTAATTTCTTAATAATGATCTTCACCACCCCTGAAAAATAATAATAATAAAAAAATTGCAAGCAACTAAATTAAAAAAAAAAGGATGCGCCTGATTCTTCAAAAACTTAAAAAGTAAAAACTTACAAAAGTAATTTCCCAACAAAATTCTACTGTGTCTATATGAATATTAGAAACACATATAAGTTTGAAATCTATTTCTTATTGTCATTCTTTATAGCGAACAGTGTTCTCTATAAAGATTTCATGCTCCCTAGAGATGATTCTTACACGAACCATCAGATACCAGTTTTGGCTCAGTATCTCTCTCCACCTCTATCAGAAATGTTCACAAATAACAGCTTTTACAGCTGGAAGCTTACATCTTTGAATTCATTGCTGCAGATGCTAAGCTTCATAGTGTTTATTCTGCTTTCACAGTTATGACTTAACGGATGAAAGATCAAAGCAAGGAAAAATAGAAACAAGGATGTTTTGGGGCAAACAGTGGACAGACAATGAATAGATAGCAAATATGCCCCATACTTTTGAGAGCTCAGATGAACCACTGCTAGGGCTGTACTCACAGAGAACGAAGAGCAGCCAGCTGCCGAAATGTGTCTGCTTTGATTTCATCAATTTCGTTATGATGAAGGTCACTGAAATAGCAATAAGAATCTCCTCAGTTTCAAAGGCACCTGGAGGACACTCCGTGGTAATTCAGACTATTTATGATCCACTTTGGTGCATTGTAAGGGTGTATATTTGGGATATGTCAAACTGGTCAGCAGTAACCAAATTAACGCTGCTCAAGCAAATTTGTATACAGATGACACTTGTTAGGCATTTTTGAATAGTTTGAAGCTTACATTTTTTGAAGTTTTTTACATGCAGTAAAACAGGGTAAATCTTCCAGCAGATTATAAGACAGATCCCTGTAATACACAAGAGAAGAAAATATTAGTAATCAAAGTAGTGTCAAAAGGAAAAGTTTTCCTTTCCTTGTGTCTCTTCATGCTCAATTTAAAATAGCTTGTTTTTACAGGAGAATAGAAATGAGTGGACTCAGTGGACTCAGTTACTCTCATCTGTCAGATTTTTATTTCTAACTGAGAAGGAGATATGAGGGGAAAAGGTAGGATGTATTAACTCCATATCCTACTTCTGCAAATTCCTTGCATTGTCTGACCATTTCCTGCCCAAAGCATAGAGTTCTGAGTGTTTTACAGTAACAATATCAGCAGTCTGCTTCGAGGGAGTACTGGCTTTGCATCACAGACTTCATGTTCATCATGTTTAACTTGACAAATATTTAAACCATTTTAAATGATCTATTAAATACACATATACATATATATACCAGATACTCACATTTTGTCAGAGAATATCCTATATTTTTCCGGCAATAATCTCAATGAACTGTAATGAGCTTTCCGTTCTACACTTTTAATTAAGCAGTATTGCCTCTGATCCTTAGAACTGTTATGTCTTGTAACTGAGTGATGTGGTTAAAGATATTGGAACTAACTTTGAAATCAATCACTACATGGGAGAAAAAACCCTCTTAAAATGACTTGAGCCAAAACTCAACAAATTACAGAATAACTGAAACATCTGGACTGATTTATAGTATAATCTAACTAATCAAAAACAAGCCCAGGCAATTTGCAGAAATTGGAGGGAAAAAAAAAAAGAAAAGGAAAAGAACCAAACACCCCTCCCCTTCCCACTCTCAATAGTTTCATCGTATATATACATCCCGGTCAGGGAAAACTGAATTGGAATTTTGTTGGTGGAAAGAATATAAAGTAAAAGCTTACACCTATAATTACAAAAAATGTCATTTTTTCCACAATTATTCAATATTATCAACAAAAAGAGTAATCTCTTCATTCCTGCTTCAAATCCTTTAAAATTGGATCATGTCTACCCATTTACTTTCTGGAAAAAAAAAAATCTCAATTAATATTCTGATAGGGGCATTTTGTAGATACTATATTTGACTTGTGAAAGTGGTGCAAGTAATGACACTGCGTGATTTTAATGAGTTCCACTCTGTTTTACTATGCACAAAGGCTACCATTAATAAATACACATTTTTGTAACAGCAGGGTTATTGCCCCTGATTTTGTGCTCTTCACAGGTACTCTGTGGTCCAGATCAGACATGCCAGAGAGTTCAAGTGAGCTGGAAGCTTCTAAGCCAAGGTAAAAGATGGTTGAGGATTTTTTGTCTGTTAATAAAAGAGGCTCTTGGCAGCAGCAGAGTGCCAAGGGTTATGGCTCTGTGTTGAAGTGTGTATCCATCTGTGCTGAGAGGAGTCTACCTTCTCAGATATACCTCGACTACAGGTGCACCTGAAGTCTCTGTGCTTGTTCATCCACATTTGGAAGCACTGGTGGCTATGTAGGATAAACAAATTGGCTTTCCAGGCAGTGTTTGTGCTTGTAGGATGTTGTATGATTTTTGCGGGGTGTTCTGCAGTAACTGAGCCAGGAAGCTGCTTCAAGGTCACTGTCTCCAAGTAACTGGTTGGGTTCAGCACACCCTTATACTTCATGGTGCAGGCAAAACTCATCTGTAAGCTTAAATGTGAACTTGGGTACACATTGTAAAATGTGGCATGTTTGTTCCAGTCTGATGGGAATGGGGAAAAAGCAACTCTGTGTACATGACACGGCTGCCAAACTGGTTTCCTGTCCGTTTAAAAGTCAGCTTCAATAATATTGGGTGATATCTGAAAATAAGGAATGTGAATTTTCAGTGGAGGCTTCTGCTCTTTCATGAACTGTACAATTTATTAATTGCTACTGAATTTATTTGCCTTCCCTTTAGAGATTATTTATTGTTTTTGAATAATACAGGGCATATTCAAAAGAAAGTCTGTGTGCAGACTTCCTTCTGGCAACAGACTCTGTTTCTGTCTTTTATCATTCTGGAAATGATTACATTGAGTCCATCAACTAAAACTTAATTTTTCTGGAAATGTTCATGACATCCAAGCTGGTATTCAAATAATGTGTTATAATTAGTGTTATTTTAATGTTGGCCAGAGAAGCAATATCAAATGCATTCCTAGTGATGTAATACATAGAGGAAAGTGCTGTTGGCTGAATCTCAAAGAAGCGGACACAATGATTACTTTCGTTAGTGATTAAGCAAACTCCAAGGACATTTCCAAGCTAAAACAATATTGGATATTTGGTATAAGAAGTATGCCCCAACTATGCCAAATAATAGTCTATTAAAATTTCAGTCAACTACTTATGTGTGTTTGGAAAATAAACTAAAAGAAAAGCATAAAAAGTACTCAAAGCTAAACTCCTTACTCAGTTATATTTTCCATTCACTGAGTTACCTGCCTCAGAAAGAAAAGAAAACACTATAGGAGACATAGAATGAATGAAAATAAGGCCATGTAAAGTAGCTCTGCAGTTTTTAAAAGAAAATCAAGAACCATTTTAAGCTGACCTAAAAATATGAAAATTAATTATCTTTTTCAAAAATGTATGGGAAATCCTGACTGGTACAGGGATTGTGAACTTTTGGAGGCTGGTATTTTTGAGTAACATGGGGAATTGCTCCCTGCTCTGAATTCCTAGGCAGTTAATGTGATACACAGAAATAGCAGCAATTGGGCAACTTCAAAATCATATTGATTTCATTTGTTCATTAATCTTTTGCATTACTGTAATGTTATTAATCTTACTGAAACGTACAGCACTTGGAGATTAGGTAACTGGTCACAAGCTGATTTGGGGAGAGAGGTGATCTGTGCTCCTGTGAGTGTCCTGTTGAGAGCATTTATAAAAAAAATATTACTTTTTAGAGATTGTAAAACAATTGTTTTTACAACATTCTTTAGAAAAATATAGTATCCAAAAATATAAAACAAAGCAAAAATACTGCTTTAGCACTTACAGACTCTCCAGACTTGTAGTCCCAGTCAGATCAGGAAACTCTGTTATCTGTGAAGCACCATTTAAGGTCCTAGAATTTAAAACATCATTTCAATGTAATTGTATTGAGGGATGTGTGGGACAGCTCTAACATTGCAACATATAAAGACAATTAAAACAAAATTAAACACATACAGAGTTCTGAGTTCTGGTAAGTGTTGAAAAGCAGATTTTCCAACAAGCTGGATGGGGTTATCATAAAAATGTCTGTAAAAAGAGAGCAAAAATGGCCTTTTAAAGAAAATATTTAAAAAGATTTAAAACACATTACATGATTATATTATATGCAAGTGAGTATACTCTGTATGCTCAGCCACAGACTTGGTGAACCTCTGAGCCTTTTCTCGCCCACTAGCCTAAGTCCATCAACCATATTTTGAATACTGAAGTAGTCAGTCTCCTTGGATTTAAAACCAGAAGCCTGCTAAAAAAAAAGTCCCCTCTTTCTTCCTAGTTTGCAGACATTGAAATCCAAAGATGAAGAACTTTGTTATGACATGAAACAAAGTTAGCAGGTGAAGAGTCAGAACTTTACACACTAGGAGGAGGTTGACCGTCCACAGCATTTGAATTCCATTGCATTTTTGAAGTCTGCTGCTTTTGCTCATAAAGTAACACTGCTCAAGATGAGTCACTATTTTTCTTAAATTTGTTTTACAATTTCTTAATCTGAGGTTTGCCAATTCTCATGTATCCTCATGTAAAACCATGGGAATTGAGACTGGAGGAGTAATTTTTGCTATCCTCTATAATGACAGTAAAACGAAGAGACCTATAACGAATAGTTCAACTGAAAGGTCAAGGCTAAGGCAACGGTACTTACTCCCTTTAAATAGGGTATGCAAACTGCCACTCTTTCCATGAGGTTGGAAAGATACAAGCTTGGATACAAGCTTGTTCACTTGCATTATTGTGTGCTACACAGTATACTCACAAGAAGATCCATGAAGATCTATTAGACAAATAACCACAAATACAGTGTTTAGTTCCACATGCTCTAGCAGGAAGAGTCACTGAGTAAACTGTTATCACTTACATTGTAATAAGTGATGGATTACCCACAAATGCACGCTCAGGTATTGATTTGATGTTATTGCTATGAAATCCCCTACAAAAGAAAAAATGGTTACAGAGTAAAGAAAAAAAAGAAGGCACAATCAGTATTCACAATGCACATTGTTTTTTATTTGTAATAAGGAAAATGTGTGTAAGGGTATATCCTTGTTTCTGGGGTAAGATAGAACTGAAAAATAAAAGCAAAAGGAAAGGAAAAGCAAAGAAATAGTTAGACTTCTGTACTTTCCAAAATGCGAGTGCCGTTCAGATAAAGTAAACTGCAAAATGGCATTTTAAACTTCAGATGCTCACAGTAGGCAGCAGTGCTTCATAGCTGTATGTCATGTATGTATGAATGTATGTGTATGCATATGTAATGTAAATATACACACATGAAATAAAATTAACAGTTAAATATTAAAAAATAAATAACAATAAAACAGTATACATATATATTCCCCTGTGCTTGTTAAACTGCAACTATTTTTTTTCTGAGATAGTAATGAATTACAAAAATTTGTTAAGTAAATGATTTTATGTGTTATATTGTTAAATCTCCCACAACCAACTTTCTGTTGAAATATTTTAGAGGTGGACACGAACAAATTATCCAATGTAGTTGTGACTGCTGGATAGAGGACCAAATCTTTGTCTCATCATTAATCACTGGATTTTATTCATATGAGTAATTCTCCATTGTGAAAAACAAAAGAAACAACTAAGGTTTCAAAAGAACAATGATGATTTGTGTGGGAAACTCCCATTAGTTCAGTCGGGTATGAAAAAGCTTCCCAGATTAAATTTATACATTTAGAAAGCCTCAAATTGTTCACTGATGCAAGCACACTTGGTCATTACTTGGACAGGTCCCACATTACTGGTTTCACTTGTTTAGTCATCATGCTGCTGCTGATGAGACGCTGCAAGGCTCTGAATCCCTTGTTCTTCTGCATGCAACAAAAGCTGCATCCATGCAGATGCAGACAGAATACAAGCAATATGAGGATCCCATTTCATCTACAACCAGCAAAGAGCCTGGTTTTGGGGCTGTACTGACTGGGATTCCCTGCATGGCATACAAGCTAAGCAAATGGCATGACTACTTCCCAGGGCACTGTCTGGCCCCTCAGCACCACTCTGACTTCAGCCAGGAGCAGTTTTTGGTGCATTTCTACAAAATAGAGTCTAGAGAGCTTCTGAACTGGTTGGAAGAGAGCCTCTGCCCTGTGGCACTGCTTACCACTGATACACCATGCCCAAACTGAAGGTAGGTTATAGCCTGCCAGTTCATGTGCTGAGGAAAATAACATAAAGCTATTTGAACCTCCAGGTAAGAAGACTAGTAAGGCCACACTGGAAAAATCGTCCCACATATATCTTCAAAACCCAGTCTGGCAAACGTTATGTAGGCATTAACTTTGGGTAACAGCTACACCCACTTAATTGGCAGACCTACCCCTGCAGCTGAGAATGCAAAGTGCAGAGCACCTGGAACAAACTGATAGGGCTCTGACTTGCTGGCCAGCCCTCCAGCTCTGACTGGCTGTCTTGGTGTCTCCAAGCCAAAGACAAAATGCAACATTCTGTGTTTTCAGCCCAGGCACAAATTCTGAGAGAAAAACAAGGCCTGGCCCAGAAACCCCCTTGGTAAGATACGCCTACAATGAGTGGAACTTCCCTCTGCTCCCTCCTCCAGAGCCACACTCCTGACTAGCATGGAAGGTACTGAGCTGGAGTCAATCTGCCTGGGGATTCCCTGCTTTGGAAAAAAATCCCAGGTCCCTACTTAAAGTGGCTTTATCATCAGCTTATGATGCAACAGTGCTACAGCTGCGTCCAATTGCTATGTTACCTAGTTTTTGTAAATCTTGATCCTGATGGTACTGGTAATGTGGTAAATACTTCACATGGAAAGAATTCTAAACGTACACGCAGTTGTGTACATTGTGTGTACAATGTGTGAATATTTCATTCATTCTTTTACAATTCAGTTGTTTCTTACAATAAACTTGGCTGGTTTCTCCTCATTGTTGACATTATTTTACAGAAACTGTCTGTGCATCCAGAAGTGTTTTGTTTACAATGTTACAAAGGAGTATTTACAGTGAAAAGAAATTGTTTTAATTTAATGGTGCAGGAGGGATGGAAGATAGCATCTAAACCTGATTGGCTAGTAAGAGGGCCATTTTTTTTTTTTTTTTTTTTTTAATAAATTTTTATTTTTTTTTTTTTTTTTTTTGTTTTTTTTTTTTTTTTTTTTGGATTGCTTGAAAAAAAAAACAGCTGTTGTGTTTGGGACTCAAAATTAATTAATTGTGTTTATTATTCACTGTATTCCAAGGATGAAGTTCCTGAAAAAAATCTACTGCACAATGCAGTATAGAAGTCTTCAGAAATTGTATGCTCTAAACTGTATGTTGGAAATTATCTTTTATGCATGTTGGCATGTTTACTGGTTCTTCCTAGATTTGAGTTTTTAAGGATTACTGATAAAATCACCAGCATTAAAAAAAGAATCAGTCACACACTAGACAAAACATCCTCCTTCCTAATATAAGCGCTGTACTTCTGTACTTACAATTCTTTTAGGTTTGTTAGAGTCCTGATAGCAGTGGGGAACTCGTCCAGACTGTTGTAATTTAGATCTCTGTGTGAAAAAAATTGTATTATTGAGGTTATGTGCTGCATTAAGGATAACATAGTATTGTTAGCATTTGTAACAAAATATTGTCTTCTGTTCATTGAATAAGTACACGCAGGCAAAAGCCAATAAATCCCCAGAAGTGTATGGATATTTTCTAACAGAAACTATTTAGGGCACATTTTCATTCCTATTTTTCTATCAGCATCCTATTTGCAGTTCTATCTTAGCTATTCAGCAATGAAGAAGCCAAAATTGGATTCAGATACTAGTAATGGATCTGCTGTTTTGTAAATCGCCTGTTATATCAACAGGAAAAATAAAACAAAAACAAAACAACAACAACAAACTCTTGCCCAGAATAGTCAAGAACTTTGTACAGTGAGCTGAATTTTACATGGTTAATAGATCTCTTTATTAAGGTTTCATTTGCCTCTGACTCACTATTCTTTCAAGACTTAGATTTTATTCTTGAGTCTTTCTTTCATCTGATGTACTTTTCATGGTCTGTGAGACCAAGAAATTTGAGATACTGGAGATAATGGAGTTTGGAAGGTAAAAATGATTGGGAGAAATCTTCCTCTGGCTAAAACAAGTGGGAAAACATAGAGTAAGTTCAACTTTATCATTAACTATATAGTTATTTTTAAGCTTTGGCAGTGTTCATATGGAGAATGTTTCTAACCACACACATTGTAGGAACAGTAGTTTAGCTAGGGTAGTAACCTCTGCTTTAAGAACTGCTTGTGCTGCTGTGGCAATTAGACTTCATTCTGGTAAACTGAATGGGCTGTTAGCATACTTCTGCCCCAAGCGTGACACGTGCATCCTTTAGCATTCAGAAGACACCTGAAACTAAAATTGAGATGTGCCTGTTTAGTGTGATGCTCCCTGAACACTTCTTTGTGAGGAATACAGTCTGAAAAACTTCAGTAAAAGTCTTTTTGAATGGGCAAAACACAAATCACAGTTTACAATAGGTTGAAATTGAAATAGTATCAGGCTGAAGTAATGCAGGCAGGAAACTGCTGTCTGAACTCAACAAGGCTTTCCTTCCTGCTTGTAAATCTCTCTCTCCTGCTTATTGACAAAAAGAGATTACAGGCATGTACGGTTTGTTTTTGCCCTCCAGTGATATGTAATTTCCAGACCTATGTGTTGATGCAAACAAATGATTTTAAAGCTGGCGTCCATCGTTTACAGTGAGATCTCTTTAGATTAGCTTGAAACTATCTGGAAACTGGTCTATACAGTACACAATTACTGCACTCAGGGCAAGTGCTGCATTCTCCTATCTCAGCAAAGTGGCTGCACCTACACTTATTTGCAGGTTCATGATTGTCCTCTGTGTTTTTGCCTCTTTCATGCCAGGTGGCTGGGACTGGCTTTGCAATTACTTATTCCATTGTTCTTTTTTTTTTTTTTTTTTCCCCCATTTTTGACCAAGTGCCATGTGAATCTCACTTGTAAAAACAAAACAAACTGTTACATTTTCCTTCTTCCTTTCCTGTCCCCCTTTCCGGTGCTACACTAAGGGACTTCCTTTCAACTCACAGCAGGCTAAAAATCAAAACTGTAAAACTACAATTGTGAAACTAAGGGATCGATACAACTAGAACCAGGGATTAAAAAAAAAAGGCCGAAACTTCTTGTTTTCTCATCTTATGAAAATACAAAAATGAGCAGTACATACTTCTGTGGATGAGAAAGAAAATAGTTATCTTTAGACCAGCATTATTCAGTTTTGATACTTTGCTCCTCAAACCAGGTCTGTTATGCTCTGCCCTGGTTGGTTGAAATCTCTAAAGTCTCTGAAAAGGATTCAGCTGAATGCAGAAGGTGGCGGATAGAAAGATATGCACAGGTCTACTGTCCCTGTAGCATTTTTGGGTTCTGTTGTCTACTCTAGCAGACAACATGTTCACTCATCTATGGCAAAAATGAGGCAATTTGAAACTTTACAAGTGCTACTCTTTATCAGAGCTCTTTAAAGACAAAAACTTGGATACAATCAAAATGTTCCTCTCTTCGCTTGCAAAACATATATAATTTGGCTATTTGGCACTTTTTCTTTTTCCAGGTATAGAAAAATAAAACCATTTTATAACCCTCCTCTAGGGTGAGACAATTTCTTAATGGTAAATCTTTTCATTGTGACAGTTTCCCAATCTAGCTATTAGTTTTATTGATTAAACAAGACAAATAGATAGTACTAAACTACGCAAACATAACTTTTAATGAATAGGCACTTCTTTTTCAATGCCCAGTACAGTTCTCAAATGTCCTTTCAACAATTTATCAACAATGATTATTAAAAAGGCAAACTAATTTTATAGTAAAAAATAGGATTTGCAGTATAGAGTCATTGTAAACCGTCACTTAGATTCTGTAGCGATTAGGCAAGCCAAAAACCACGTTTAGCTTTTAGGCTATTTTTTATTCTTTCAGAATATTAATGAAAACACTGAAAAAAAAAGGAAACAAATAAGAGGTCAACTCACAAAGTCTCTAGGCTGTGGAGCCCATCAAAGCATTTCTTTCCCAGGGAGTAGATTCTATTGTTATGGAGATGTCTGCAGGGGAACATTAAGCACACAGTCAGGAAAGCACACTACACACAGTGGACTTAAGAAAAACATTTTGATGCTTCAATCAAAAGAAACTTATTTTCAGGCATGCACTGATTCTATGCAAGTCATGCTTTTGCTAGAGCATGTAGAGGAGGCACCTTCGCCAACCCTTCCCCCTTCCTCCTGACATCTCCCTACCCATGAGTTCTTCAATTTGATTCTGTACATGGGATTTCTTTTACAACCACCTAGATGGTCTAAAAATGGTATATCCTGGAGGTCTAGGTTGAGGTTTGCATATTAAATACTGTGAAATTGTAGACATATTCTCACCAGTTGGTGAGACGTATGGAAGACGTATATTCAGAGGGTGTTAGAAGGGATGGCACAAAGCAGGAGCAGGTGAGGAGAAGGATAATCAGGCAGAAATAGTCATTAGCCTTGCAGAATGAAAGAAGACACAAAACCACAGGACAAGAAGTCATAGCTTCAGTGAGATGAGTAAGCTAATCAATCTTCAAAGTGCTTTAACTTGCCGTCCTTTGAAAGAATAAAAAAACAACATCTACTTTCTCATATTTTCAGCAACTAAAAGAAACTGTTGCATGACACATTTCAATCAAAACCTCTCTGTGAAGGGAGGTAACGCTGCCTATTTCTACGTTTTTTTAGACTGACATAGAAAAAAAACATTCCGCGTGAAGCTCATTAATGTGAGCAGGTAGAACTCAGTGATACTTCAGACTGGTTTCTAAAGAGGATGTTTTTTTTTCCCAGCAGACTTTTATTTTATTCTGACACTCTGCTCTCATAGTGGAGGGAAGCTATGAGAGTAGCGCTTTAAAAGAAAAGAAGGTCTGTGAATGAGGAGCTGCCAAGCACATACCCTTCAATGCTTCACTCTGCTCCGAAAATAATTTTAAAGAATGTAGAGCCTACAGAAGTTGAGTCTCCCTGTCTATGAAAAACAAGGTTTCTAATGGCAAAATACAGATGTTTTGTGGGATTTTCTTTTCCTGTGAAAAACCTAATCATTTTTTAAAATGACTACACTGATCTGTTATGCTTTAGTTAGCACGAAGAGTGTCTACAAATTCCAATTATGTTTGGATTGCTAGTGATCGAGCTTCAAACCTACGCAAAATGAACTTGCATATTTTCAAAGAGCGGAAAATTTGCCGGACTGAATAGAGTAGAAAACAAATAAAAATAGAACCACACAAAAAGATTTTGACAGGCCAAAAGTATCAGATATTGTAGATCATGAGGGATAATTTAATTTTTATTGAATATGAAGACCAGAAGACTAGAAATAAGCAGGGCAGATCTAAAATAAGGGAACTTAAGTGAGCAGAAGGAATCAGGGAATCAAAAGAGGTTGTTTTCTCCTGTATTTCTTAACTGTCCTCATAGCACTGTATTTCTGGTATGGATGTAAAGAATGGCATTGAAAACATTCTCTATCTTAAACATTACTGAGATGTTTAGCTCGGTAAATGACTCCTTTAAAAACTTTAACATGAATGAGACTGTTACTTGATGTAAATAGAGGGCAGAGATTGTGTGCCACAAGGCAGCTATTATCCCCCTATTATTGGTGCTCTATATGTTGACATGAATATATTAGGCGCTAGGCAGAGATGGTGATTATAAAGCTAATAAAGAACCCTGAAGAATGCCAGGTTCCATGCTCACACTGGGGCTAGAACATGCTAAAATATGCTAAGTGTCTTACAAACTATGGTTTCAGACAGCTTGTAAATCTTGAATATGTTATTCTCTCTTTAATAATACTAAGATTTTCCAAACTATCCTGAAATAACTTCTCCCCCTCAGTCTCCTCCTCAGCTTCTCCAGCCAGTCTAGAATTTTTTCCATTTGGTGCATTCCCAGAAGATAAAAAACTGAAACCATGTTCCAGAGTATTCCTTCCAGATTTTGGTGTGGGTTTTGCATCTGTTTCATTTAGTTGTATTGGTATGCAAACATATCTAAATACAAAACTACATACAATTTCTACGAAGGGAAATACATAGTTTCTACTGGACAGCATTCTTTCCAAGTCACCCAGAAAGCTTTCTGTTCATTTCCTTTTTCTAATCTTCTCTCATTCAGTACATGCTGCCTTGCAGTCTTAGAAGGCAACAGTTCATCTGTTTCTGTTTGTTTTGCTGACCAGATATGGTGATTTAAAAAAAAAAAAAATCCCTTACATAGCTCTTTGCTGGAGATGGAAACTTTTAAGCTAGATCAAAACAAGCGATTTAGCAAATGTGAATTTAACTGTAAGATGTAAAAGATATGCTTCTCTAAGATAATTTTTTTTCTTTCAAATTTTGTTTTATAGTACATATGCAAACCAGAAAACTTAATTTGTTTTCCAAAAAGAACATTTTCTGTAAGAAACAGTATTGACCTCATGATAAAGGAGTATCACCATTAAGACTCATGCAAAAGTAGAAGGGAACTGCAGCTTTATGGCCCCAAGATACACCAGTTTAATACTAACACTGAAAGACAAAACTGAGGTTTAGTTGACTCATGCATATAGCTATTTACCTATTGTTTGCCAACTAGGGAGAGACTAGAAGAATGTTAATTATTAAAGGTTTTCTCAAGAAATGCTTAAATTAAATGTTGCATCTTCAAGCAATTTATCACAAGGGGGTCAAAGCTCTGCAAAGAAGCAGAGATTGTGGCTAAAAAGCAATCAATAAAACTTACAGAACTACCAAACTAGAGAGGTTTCCAAAAGCATAGTCTGGTATGTAATGAATTTTATTCAGTGCCAGTGTCATTGCCTGAAGTGCTGGTAAACTTCTAAAAGCTTGGACGGGTATTTCTGTCAAAGAATTATCGTCTAGCCACAGGTGTCTAAGGGAGACCAAGCCATTGAAGCAGTTGGGGGGCACATAGTTGATGTGGTTGGCATCCAGGCGTCTAGGAGAAAAAAGAAATAAAGAAAATTGACTCTGAGAAAATAACAGTGGATTTACACAAGAAATTATCACCAAGGACACAAGGATAGGTAGGAATTGCCACATCCATCTTTCATTTCCTGGAGATTCTACATTTCCATCTTGCTTGCAGCCTTATCTGAGATCTCATATGGTGTTCCTAAGTCTCCTAGTCAGCTGGTTTGTGGCAGACAGCTCTCCTTTGGAGCTGTCAGTTCACTGAGAGCACAGACTAATCACTTCTGAACAGATCCTCTCTGTGGATCAGGCATGAATTTGTTTTCTTTCCCAATTATTTGAAAGTATGGAACAAAATGTATAAGAAACTCAGCAGGACATTCTCTTTTCAGAATCTATAAATCACTGAATCATGGTGCTGAAAACTGACTTGGGTTTCCATATGCTATCCACCATTTTAAGAGCCAAAAATAATAAGAATTTCTGAGTTTCTGCTCATGTTTTACACCTTCTTAAATCCTGTGTATTCCAATGATTCTAACGAGCAACAAAGTTAACATTTTTTAATAGTGGAGCAAAGTGTTTTTAAACAGAAATCAGTGCTGCTAATGTACTTTATTTACTTTGAAAAGTAAAGTACTTAATGCACTTAAGTTGCTGTAGAGCCAACAGAGGGAGCTCAATTGCACATCGTACCTTTTCCGAGTTTGCAGGTGGTATCTTGCTTTCACACTTCTGCAAATAAGGATTAAATCTACTGAACTCTTTGCAGATATGGCACTAGAAATACTATGCCATATATTCACTGGCTTTTACTTTCTGCAACTTCATGAAACATCCAGATGGTGACCTGTACTCCAATACACTTTTTCTGCTTTTAATGTCTTGTTTGTAACATAAAAGACACTCTCTAAGACTTTTCTTGAAGACATCTGTACAGAAAAGTAATTAAGTGAATGATGAAATAAAAACAAATTTAAATAGAAGTCTGAAAACACTGCAGAACAAACAGACACACCCAGGGTACAAAGAAGTAATTCTGTACAGCCTAAATTTGGTCTGTTTGAGAGAAATGTAATACTCTTTGTGGCGGCCATGGTAATCTCTTTATTTAAAGCTGCTTCCTCATTTGCAGTCATGTAAAATGTCAGGTCCATTCTATCTCCTGCTCCATGCTTCTTCTACCTACTGCATGAGAACAAATAATGAACGCTAAGGCTCTGTGCCAGGCTGGCAAATAACTGAGACAAGGTCAGTTGGAACAAATTTATAAAGTTCAGTGTCAAAGCCCTTGTACAATTAAATTTTCAATATAATAACTGACATGGCAGGCAGCAGAGACAGAGCTTCCAAAATAACTCAAGGGTTGGTCAACAAATGGGTGAGGCTGGAAATGTTTAGAAATAGTCATGCTGTACCTCCCCCATTCCCCAGGCAATAACCATGCTATGCCTGTGTTTTCAAATAAGGTATAATTTGAATGAGTAGATGAAGTTTCTTTGTGTTTTGGTCAGAAGTAAATTTCTTCCCTGTGTGATGCTGGTATGTAAACTAAGAAGTTACAGTTGCATTAGTTTGACAGTTACACTGATTAAAGAATGGAGGCTTTATTCAGCCTAAATGTGTTACTGCATTACAGTCAGCATCTTGTTCAATACCAAGGCTGAGTGTGCAGCTCTGGCTTCCCTGTTGACTCCAGAAGAATTACTCACAGAACCCTTGGTCACATGCTGAAGCCAAAAGTCAGTTGTTTCTATGTGATCCTGTGGCTGAAATGCCATTATTTCTGTTGTCCTCAGGGAGGTCAGGATTTCTATCTTACTGATATTCAGCAGCAAATCAAGGAAACACTTTTTTTTTTTTTTTTTTTTTTTTTTTTTTTTTTTTTTATAACCAAAGTTGCCAAATATAAACCCACCGTTAGCTATGTAAGCAAAATGCACAAAATAGTACTGCTGTAACATAAGTGAGACTCCAGGTAGTTGGATTACTCTTTAAATAAACTTTGTAAGAAAATGAGAAGCTACAATGACCTGAGTTGCAAGTCCTACTACTGGACTATGTATCCTACCAGTGCTCATAAGAAGTACTGCCTCAAATGCATTTTGTTATCTAATCTTTTTAAAATTTCCAAGTACCATTTTTCCTCTTGCAGATAATAAAACATTTCAGTAGTGGTTATGTTTCCTGTCATACTGTAGGTAATGCACACTGGTGTATAAAGCGTTGATCAAAATCGCTGTTTTCAGCCAATTGTTTTACATGTGCTGATCAAAGTTTTGGCACTTTCAGAACTAAACGCATTAACTCAAAAACATGACCCTATTTATAATTGAAAATATATAGATAACATGTGGTGAGTTTGAAAGCTGCTATTATATTCCAGAGAGAACCAATTTAAGGAAACAGAAAAGCTTGATCTCTTCTGATAGGCGGCATGTAAATAAAGAAGCCAGTATGAAATTCACCATGAGCTCACTTAAAATGTCCAAACCTTTCAAAGAAAATGCTTGAGCTATGTGGACTGTATCCCACTGGTGTTTCCTGTGACATACTGTGAATGCTACAACCATATGCATTATAAATGATGAAAAGATATTATTCATATAGAATTGTAAACATGATTAATTTACTGGTACACTGAAAAGGGTGAAAGTAGGTCTTTGAATAAGTTTTGATTCAGATATTTTGATCAGTTCAATATGAATGGACACCTAGTTTTACGCCACTGGTAGGTTTCCTTTTCTCTGAGTCTTCTCTTGGAGTGAGCCCAGCTACCATCTAGTGATATACCTGCTATACATTCCTTAATGGCTTGTTGGTGTGTCTTTCTCATTCATTCAAGGATAAGTCAAATGCTAGGTATGGGATCAGGAAGGAAATTTCTCCCAAGTCATTCTCCCCTCTGAAATAAATACCTGTTATATGGATTGCCTCTTCTTGCAGTGGATGAGGGACTGAATACAATAAAGGGACGGGACAAGAGGAAAGCTATGACAGACAATGAAGTCAAGAATACAATGCTTCTTCTGTCATTCGGTTTAAAATAAGACATAAAACCAAATGATAAGGGCCTATATATCATAGGCAGGGGAGGCGGGGGGGGGGGGGGGGGGGAGTGTGAGAGTACATAAGGACCAATTTCATGCATGGCAGACTAATGAAGGGCATGATACTCCCTCTCCTACTGCCTTTCTCCCCTCCTGATCAGGATCCGTTATATGGGGAGCAGCAAATAGGCCTTGCTGCAAGGTGTGGGGCAATGATGGGGAAGTACTGGTGACAGGGCCTGTCCAGGACGGGTATCACATGCAGGATGGAGTCACCTGCAGCCCCACCATTCTTACAAGCCTGTGGTGACATGGACCCTCCCAAGGATTTGTTGATAGGAGTTGGGCTAAAGCCCTGTGTAGGGAATGGCAAGAGTGACATCAAAACTGGCTCTGAAAAGTGGTTGTAATGAAAATAGAGCTGGCTATTGTGAGCTTGGTTTTTCAAACATGGCCCTTTAAGCAGGATATCCCCTTCAGTCCACAGGGGAAAATGCTAGGACTATTGTGAAAGCTTAATTGCAACACATCAGCACAGCGGTTCCCACAGCTCACTTTCAGCTCTGCCCTTGTATGGGCTTGAACAGGACTGATACATAGAACCCTGAGCAGCAACAGCAAGACTGAAAGAGAGACGTCACAGGCCATAATTTAGGAGCATTTGTTTCTGTTATTTTATTCTGTTATATTAAGCTATTTTCATACTAAGACTGGCCCTGAAACCCCAAAAGTGGAAAAAAGTGTGGCCAGCAGAAGTTGTTGGGTCATCCTAGGAATCTGGCCGAACACCCAGATCTGAAGTCCATGACCAGACATTTTGTGTGACTGCTTCTGGCCTCCTGAGCAGGCGGCTGCATGCAAAGCACTGATAGGATGGTCCCAAGGGTGTACGAATTGCCAAATGACCCCACAGGACAGCCCAGCAAAATGTTAGCTGACACTGGTCGAAAGTGTGGCAAGGACCCCGTTAACAGCACAGCTTGGTAGATGGTCATGGCCAGTGCCTGGGAGCACTCCTAAGCACTGTTTGCTTTGCTAAGCTGGCTCTAGCAACTGGATGTCACTGTATCGTGCCTAGGAGGACCTCCTTGGAAATCTAGTATGAGCCCCACATTGCTAACCTTTTCAGCACCTGCTACTCGTCCTCCTCCCACAGATGGAGGTGGGGTTCAGCCACACAGGAAGGCTTTTCACCAGCAGTTCTCACATTGAAAAATTTATATCTTTAAAGATATGATTAAAAAAAGTGCTTATGAGATTGCTCAGTGGACAGAAAAGAATCAGACGTCTAGTAGTTTCTACCAGATGAAAGAAAACCTCCCTTGGTAGCCTGGAACTGCTGATCTAGTTCAGACTATTTGCACCCCACTTTGAAAGCCATCTGATGCTACAGCTGGTTGTGCAAGGGACTGGACCCCAGTAAAGGGGTAGCATACATGGTTAGGGGATCCTTGCACCTCAGCCTTCCTCCCAGCTGCTTATCAAGCTAGAAGAGTGTCTGTGCTCTGATACCGGGCTTAGTATTTCAGTCCTTCTTCTGATATCTAGTGTGCCCTAGGGCTCTAGTAGCTCACATGGATAAAATGCGCAGCAAATTGAGACTGCAGTGGTGAGTTTTGAGACATCTTCATGTATGTGCACAGATGCATGCATGGGTACACACAACCTTGATTTAAACTGTGGGAAATTCCTTCTTAGAGAGTTTTTGGATAACTGTTGAGGTACTAGGTTTCCTAAGAAGGATAAAACCTTCTATAGGCTTCATTATCATGGGGTGTGACATGGAAAACCACAACCAAAGCTCCCATCTTTTCATGAGAACAATTCTCTTGGGAGAACATGATTTCAAAGTTGGTTTGTCTTTTAACTAAAAATCAGGATTATTAACACAAACATGCTGGAAAAAAGAATGTTTAAAGCTAACGCTTCTGAAAAAAAAGGCTTTTTAATTTCAAGACTGAACTGGATGAATTTCAGAACTCAGTGTCGTCAAAGTCTTCAACTCCTTGCTCAGATTAAGAATTTCCTTTGCAACGTCAAATATATGGAGGAGTAGGGAGAAGGAGCTTAAAAATCAATTTTCTGACTGGTTCCAGCCAGGCAGATTATTTAGAAAATCAGAGATGATTTCTAGATAACATTTTATGTAAAACTGCGTCACCACCATGTGCTCCAAACATATCAACATATCTGAAAAATAAAATTGAAGTGATTTATAAATTCTGTCAGAAAGTTCAAACAAATTTAATTTATATTATTTTCTTATCCTGTATCTGTGAAGTCAAATTAATTTGCTACACTAAATTCCAACTTTGCAGGTTTTCAATGGAGAAAGGATAGTTTTTTTTTTTTTTTTTTTTTTTTTTTTTGTTTTTGTTTTTTTTTTTCCCCTCTACCAATGGCTCCAGAACTTTGGGAGAGGGACCATCTTGTATTCTGCCCTGTTTCCTGCTATTAAAATAAAAGTCCTCTTAAATTTTACAGGAATGAAAGCAGGTGATGCATGTTAATGTAAATAATGCTTGTTTTTAAATAGCCTTGATGACTGATTTGGCATGGGCAGTGACATGGTACTTGATCTGTTCTTGATTTTGGCCATTCCTGTCTGACAACACAATAGGAAAAGCTATTCATTAATAATGATGCCTAAACAAGAAAATAAAGAGAGAGTTAAGTTTCATCTGTAGTATTCACTGCAAAGTGTTGTATTACAATAGTCTCAATAAAAGAATAGCAGAAGCTTCGCTTCCTTATCAGTGATACCAGTTAGACTTTTCTCCTTTATTTAGTAACATTTGCAAATAAAGATCTCCAACTTATCAGTTGCTAATAACCTGAAATTTGTGTTAACGTGCTCAGGAAACAAACTTAAAACCAATAAACAAACTAGCATATTCTTACGTTATTTCCTGCTTTATCAATCCCTTCTTGTTCAAAAAATACTTATATGACAATTCAGTTACCTAACAGTCACTAGAAAAGACAAGATAATTATACCACAGGAAAAAAAAAAAAAAAAAACTATTTAAACAAATACTTAAATTCAGTGAAAAGAGTTGGCCAGACAGCAAGTTGTTAATTAATAACTATATTTGAAAAATAAACCAATATACCTATGTAAAAGGCTTTTGGACTACACATATATATTTAAAATTAATAAAGGCCTTCTTGATTTAAAAGCAGAATGGAGACATTGGAGCTCTGGGAAACATAAAATCCAGACACCATCTGCTTACAGTCAATTCCAAAGAAAAGTGAGTAACAGGAGAGAGAGCATTTAAGTGGCACTTCAAACCCTGCTGTCAAGATCTAAGTTGTGACACCAGTGATTGTGTGTTGGTCGTTTTCAGTCATGGTATTTGAGATGTCTGTATTTGAGATTTCTGTTAAGCTTTTTTAACAGAAATGACTACCATTTGAATTGTTAGGGCCAGTAATACAGATAATTTGAATTCATGTTACAAAAATAAAATTATAGGCCAAAGTTGAAGATATCCTTCCGCTGAACTTGGAGATAACCACAACTCAAAATCCACATATTCTGGTTACTTTTTAAAACTTATGCCATAAGGGGAATCAGAGTCCAAAACAATCATCACCCAAGCACCAGTAGCTGAACTCATTTATTAATCAAAGCATCACATCACTGTTGTTGACTATTGAACTACAAAGACTTCTAAAACTGGAGGAGATTTTAAGATTATTAAATCTAAATTTTCTGCTTAAGAAAAACAATATGGTTGTTTGTTTTCAGGCAGCAGTATTAAGGTTTTCTCACAGATTTTTTGCTGTTGAAGATTTAACACACAAATCTTTTTTTTTTGGTGTGTGGTCATTTCTCATCTCACAGTATATAGTGAATAATGCCTGTTTCCTGAAGGCAACTGATGTATGCTAAAAGCAGTTCAGGCCTTAATAAATTTATGAGTATTTATCAAACTTGTCGTGTTATTCAGCATGCCAACAATATAACAACATGGACGAGAAAGTGGAAAGAACTGGTGTTCATCCCTGCAATACAGCAGATTTTCTTGCATTCTGTACCACAGGCCATTTAACATCAATTAATCTGGCTGTCAATATCAGTGCCTGTAATGTCATTTTTTGAGCCTGGAACTAGACAATAAGGAGGCAATATCATTCAAAAATATCTTTCTGTGTAAACATTTGTGATTAATTTGTATAGTAAGTGAATATGGAAAACGTGTGTATGTATACATATATATCGTGTGCACATACACAATTGTATATATATTTATATAAAATGGTTTTAACATTATCCTCTTCACATTCATTAAGGTAGAAAGGTGATTAGTATGGTTTGCCTCTCTACGTGATTTCCCTTCTTGGGTGAAAACTTAAAAGGCAAATTTTATGTCCTGTCCCCAGTTTTCAGTTTTTGCAACTATACTAACCTGAAGAAAAGGGTTAATGAGGCTTCCAGAAACCATGCCACCTGTTTAGTTAAACATAATAAACACAAGAAGTTGTTATCTTACAGAAATTGCCTTTGTGTAGGCTTTTAACCTCTTAATTACACCCTTGAAAAGACTCCTGGTATTCTGAAGTTTTCGAGAAATAACTCCTATTGTAAATCAGAAACCAATGCAAGAACCACCTTGTGAACAGAAAATTCCTAGACTGTATGAAAGAAGAAATTGAATCTCTGCACACCTTTATCTGACAGGCACAACCCAGTTTAAGCAAACAAAAGAATAATAGTCTTCTTTTCCTCAAAGAGGTCTCTTTCGCCAGTGATCGTCTTTCAGCTGATAGTAGCTTTTCTATACAAACCCGTATCGTTCCATCTTGGGTCTGCTACACAGCTGTCTAAAGGTTTCTCCTGACCACTCCTATTCTCCCTCTGTTTCAATTCTGTCACAAAACACCACTTCTTTACATAGAATACACAGTGTAACTATGTTTGGTTTACTTCTTCAGCTTCTTCACCTATGGAAAAGAGTATTTGCAAAAAAGAATGGGTGAGACCGTCATTTTGTTTAGAAACTGTGCTGCAAATTCAACAGTCTCTTTCAGAGCAACAAAGGAACTCTTGTTTGCTTGGCTTATCGTGTTTTGGTCCGGAGTGTGTATAGAATGATGTGATCTTAGCAAGATTTTTTTTTTTTTTTTTGTTTATTTAGCAGAAAGAAAATCTAATATAGTCACTAGACCAGCATTTTCTCATGACTTTTTAAAAGATCAAAGGAAAGAACTGTAACCTCAAAAGTATATGGCTAAGATATTTCAGTCTGTGTCTGGTCAATAAAGAAAAAAGGCAGTGACCAAATAACAATTATAAGATAATTAATTCTTAAGGCTGTTTCACCTTGACAAACCTTAAAGAATACTTTGTATATTAAGGAGGTAAATACTGTTCAAGACGGACATAAGCACCTGGGAGCTAAAACAGAATAATGTGAGCCTGTGTAGTGGTAAGTTATACACAGATGACAAAATTTTGCTAAAAATCAATCAATTTCATTAATTCTGTTCTTCAATTTTGGCTGAACTGAATGTATGCAAAAGATATCAACTTTCTGGTAGAACTTCTTTACACACAAAAAAAGAAGACAGCATGTTTAGCACAGTGTGCTTCCCAATCAAAGTATCTCGACTGTAACCAGACTAGATAGCTTCGTATACTCTTGTCATTCTTAGACCAGTGATATGGTAATCACTGCACACTGTAGCAACATTTTTTGCAGTAGTTACTTTAACTTCTCTAATGACCTCTGACAACCTCCACAGGAAAATAATTTCATTTCAAAGTAATTCTGTGAAAATATATGATGATGAACTAAAGCACACAAAGTCAGCTGATGTTTTTGTATGTCCAAAGAAGAACGTGCCTGGCTATCTTAAATCATCTAGTTATTTCATTCTGTACATTCAAAGTCAGTAGATACTTTAGGAAATTTACCCATCTTTTTCTTTTTCTTTTCTCTCTTTTTATTTTTTTTTATACTGAGTAACAATGAAATTGTGTGGGTAATTCAGAAATAGAATCTACTCTGCATCCTGCATTGAGACTGTAAGAATGTCTTTGTACTTGGAAAATGTGAACTGTAATTGCAGTACAAGGCACTAATGATAATCAATTGACTGAACAACAAAATAGCAGGGGGATTTCAGTAGAGGTAGATGTAAAGTCACATCTCTGGGGAAAAGGCAATTCCCATTTGACATGACAAACTTCTGAGTAGCCATAAACATAATAGGAATTGGTCTTGAAGTTGTAATAGGTGTGAAAATCATAGCTTAGTGTTCAGTAAGGGTTAAAAATTTAAATAAGACAAATTTTGGGCGGTTAGCCGGAAAGCGAATAAAAGCCCTCCGTTATTCCCCTCTACAAGTCTGGTGTGTCTGAACACTTTCAGTATTCTGTGCAGTTCTGATTCCTCCGTAACTTGTCTCAAATCCATTATCAAAGAACTGGAAAGAAGTTCAGTACAGAGTGACAAAGATGACCAGATGCAGGGAATAGCTCCCACATAAGAAACAATTTAACATTAATGACTGATGGGGATATGATAGAAGTCCATAAAATCTGGGGTACAACAACTGTTTACACCTTAGTCCTACATCTGTCAGTATCTATTACCATCAAGAGTGATTGTAAGTTCCAAGTACATTAGAGGAGGTAGTTCACCACACTATGCACAGTTAGCTGATAAGCAGATATTCTGCCATAGAAAATAATGGGTGTTACATTGGCTCAGAAAGCAATTGTACAAACTCACAAAGAAACTCACAAACTCAAAAAGAAAATCCTTTAAGAGCTATTCAGTTCAAAGAAGCTGTTCAGTGAGTTCCTGAGTCCCAAGCTTTGGCAGATGGGACAGTTTACCAAGGGAGTATTATTATATTATTCTCCTGACCTTTTAGTTTTCCTTTGGCATCTGCTGTTGGAGGCTGGATACTGGGCTAGGTCAGCTTTTACAATGATGTGGTACAACTGTCCTTATGTTATGGGGCAGAAGCACATCAAAATAATTTCATTCGTACCATGAAGCAGCCAATCCTCACTCCTGGTCTAGGAAATCTGGCAGGAGTTCTGTTAAAACTGAAGCTTGTGGACTGAGTCAGCACGGCACAGTCAAGAACTATAAATATGGAGACCTGCCTGAAGCACAGAATATAATTAAGCATCCTCTAGTACACTTTGTTTCATAAGTTAATAGTATTTTCCATATTGCTTAAAAAGAAAAAAAATTACAGCAAATGAAAAAAAAACCAAACACACAAAAAACAAAAAACAACCAAGGGTTTTGTCTGGGATTCTTTCTTTTCACCTGTAAAGAATCTTAACTAGAAACCATGGGAAAGACCAGTGCTCCAGGGACCATATTCTTGACACAGAAAGTATTGCATGGCAAGGAGAGCCTTCTCAGACGGTGAACCAGTTTATAACACTGCAAAGAAGTCACCGGTGTCATGAAATTACTGGAATGAAATCAGTCACTTTTGATGTTTAATTGAGAGTACAATTCTCTTGAAAAAAGAAACTCAAAGAGAGTTAAAAGGAAAAGTTGGTTCAGCATGTTATTGAGTGACATTAACAGGTAATTAATAGGTAATCTTATATACTATTGTTAATGTAGGCTTACAAGTTTATTTATCAAGTATACTCACAGAGACTGCAGGCTGCGTAAGTTCTGGAGTGCTTCAGTAGGAACCTGGCGTAGTTGGTTATTCTGCAGCATCCTATATTTTGAGTAGCACAAAAACAAACAAACAAACAAAAACAAACAAACAAACAAAAAAACAGAATCAACACAGTAAAGGTATTTTTGTATTGCAAATTTTCTTCTGAGCTTACCTCCTTTGTATTGGTTTTACCTGAAGATTAAAAGCAAGGAACAATTTACACAAATGCTCCATTCACCTGGCCTTTTCAAAATTTTAGTTCTCTTCAAACCAAATAACTGTAGCATAATAGCCTTGTTAAGAGCTACCCATCAGCTTTAAGTGGGATTTTCAGAGCAGGTGAAGAAGTTAATAGATCAAATCTAATTGCTTTTGATAGGGTTTTTTAGGTTTGAGCTCCTAATTGCCTCCAGTGATTCTGGAATTGTCATCCTCACTGGGGGTTGGACACGATGATCTCTTGAGGTCCCTACAAACCCCTACAATTCTGTGATTCTGTGATCCTCATGCATTGTTTTCTTTTTTTTTTTTCTGCAATACTTCAGTGTTTTATTCTGATAAAGCTCTGAAGGACCGACTCTTGAAATTCTGACTCAGGTAGATGTTACTATGGCCAACAGGATTTTAAACGTATGAGGGGTTTATGATTTGGTTTGAATAAATTTATCTCTGTAAGAAACTGCTACTTTCCCAATGAAATTAATTTTCTCAAAAGAAAGGTTGCTTGCAATGACCTGACAAATCTCTTTTCTGAAGCTGTCATCTTTTAGCATGCAAAGACAGAAAAATCATTTTTCATTCCAGCAGAAATTTTTCTTCGCTTTGAGCATGGTTCCTTTCACACCGCCTAATAATCTTGTTTGGACCAACTCCTACATATGTAAAAGGACTGTATTTGGGTGAAACTGACGTAGTACATGTCTTCAAAATGAAGCATATTGGGACATTGTATATGAAATCATTTTTGGCAGGCTTAAAGCTCCTAGGTCCAACAGGAGCTACAGCTGGCCAACTTTAGAGTAGATGTAGTGGGAAGCCCTTCATACTTCTTTCCCACTTACATATATTTGCAGTAGAGCGCTGTATATTTTTATAGTAGCATCTGGCTTAGCTTGACACTGCTTAGGACGTTGGCATTCTTGCTAACAAAACAGTTTCTATGAACTTTACTGTAGGCAAAGATCACCTCTATTAGCTATATAGTGAGATTTGGTCTGCTAATATTTTTTTTTTACTAATTGTATATATTGTCTTATTACTCCAAGTAATATAGGGTCTAGTCATATTTAATAATTTATCTTAGAGTAATTAGATTGCAAAGAACAAGATACAAAATAAGAACTGGATTTTAAATTGCATTGTGTTCTACAATAATGGCTTCCCCCACCACAGCTCTCAAGAAAAGAAGGTAATTTACCCCCACTTTTGTGTGATCATGAAAAGTCCAAAGGTATTTAGACCTGAACTCAGAACTTTTGAGACAATTAAAGAAACTATTAACCGAACCAATTTTTACCTTTGATACTGTACAGAGACATCTACTTGATGAGCAAGTTGTTTTTAGAATGCCATTAATGTTTTCCAACCTTTGTGTTTAGGATATTTTCTATATGAAAAAACAAAGATTTAATGATGTTCATATGTATCTTCACTTCAGCTGAATTGTTCAAAATGAGCTGATCAAAATATGTAATTTACTTGATCAAAACTTCACTGGTTAATTAGTTCCCTGGAGCATTTAGGAAATCAGAAATATATCAAACAACACACAGTTTACTTACAGCACTTTAAGACTGAAAAGGCCAGCAAATGCTCCCTTAGGAATGTATGTCAAGCCATTTCCTGCAAGACGTCTGCAAAGTTTGAAAAAGGAAAAGAAAAAAAAGAGTGAATACTTCTACTCTTCATGTGGAATTAATTTGGTTGTTAAAAAGTGCAACACAGCTATGTTTGAACGACTGATGCCAGAGGCAGTAGTTTAAGAGCCTTGTTTTGTCATTAATACACTTTTAAAAGCAAAAAAATCAAGAGGAGCCCTTAACTGTACAGTTGATTTACTGACAGCTGGACTGCAGAGACAAAATGCAAGTTCATTATAAATCAAGCTTATAGTTTAAAATGCATATCTAACTCTTCGTAGTGTTCTTTTTAAGCATTAGAGAGAGCCTCAGTAACAAAAATACAGGTACACTGACAACAATAGCATCATTAGACTTACAGGCATGCACTCTTGGAATTGTGCATATATAGCATTTGTGCACATTTAACCCAGCTGTGCATTTAACAGATGTGCACATAATATCAGAATATATTCATGTAATGGTCATTAAAGTTCATTTTACAATAACAATGCATAAAACTTCTGTACTGGTGCAATCACAGTATTCCCTTTGAACAGACTTGTAATGCTTGACTAAAAGTGTATTTGCTTAAATTTGTAGGGCTTTTTCCCCCTATTTCTGTTGCATCCTGCTTCTCAGAATGCCTGAAAATACTTTACAGACCTAGGTAAGTACAACAAATGCCTCTGTAAAGAACATTACTCTGACAAAACAGACAAACAAACAACAACAAAAAAGCAATGCGTAAGATCTGTGCCTTTGGAAGAGACTCTGTATTCTGTATTTGATGTGAAATAATGCCATTGGTATGTTCCCTATCAGTGGAACTCCAGAGCATCTTGCATTTACCCTCCTGACATTCCAGTCCAGCAGGAATGTGCTATGATACCTGTTCCACAGCTGGAAAGCTGACTGGCTGAGGTCAGATTCCCAGTCAAGTTCCCCCAAGTGTGTGTGTCAGTAGAGCCATACTGTCTTCTCTTAGTTGGCCAGAGTTGTGGGTTGGTATGATCTGACCCTCATATTTGCACACCAAGTTAAACCAAGTGGAATTAGCTGAAATTTCACATCAGCTATATTGCACATCGCAATTGCGGACAGTTACCACAGGCCAGCTGATGTGGTGGCTGAGCTGACATGATTTTGCATCTGGCCCTTCAGGAAAGACCAGACAAAATGCCTTAGGTATTGAGCTGACAGAGAGGAACCTACAGCATTGAAATTGGCATCAGAGTTGCTAATCCTGTTTGAGGAAAAAGCCAGGTGCTTACAACTGCAATCCCAAAGATGCAGTACTGACTGGTTCTTGAAATTCGTCTTCCTTTGGAGCTTATTTGGCCTACAGGGTCCTGGGCACACCTTCTCCTTAGACATCCTTTTCATATAGAAAACAAAAATTTGGCCACAGAGAAAGAAAATGTGATTCCAGATTCTAACTCCAAAGACTTTCAGGCATCGTCAATTTGTGAAAAAGGACCTTCCCTGTACACACACACCTGCTGGGTGATCGGACCTGTGGCTCTTCCTCTGTGTGCTAGGCTAGGCATGCCCGCTCAGTTCCCTGAAAATAAATGCCATTTGCAGATCACAGACTAGCAGTGGCTAGGGACCTCTCTAATGCTGATCTCAGTTATGATACGGAGTTTTGGAAAGACTGTAGATTACTTAATCCCCTCGACAACCTTCTGCACTGTTATTTTACTGATAGAACTGGAAATGAGTCTGGACATGAATCAGAAAGCGAGGAGCTTGCAAAACTGTACTGGAAAAAAAAAAAAAAAAGTAGGTACAGGTACAGAGGTTTCGACTTGCACATAAACATGCCTGCTTTGTGTGTCATATGGAAAACTCGATAAAGAGCAGAGAACTAAACCCATATCTCCAAAGATTCAAACTGGTGCTCTGTCAGGCCACCATCCTTTCCTAAGAATGGCCATGTTGCAGTGAATTTCATAGTTGTTGCAATGCAAACTGCCACACACACATGTTCACACTGCCATTTAGAACTGGACTGTTCTTTGTTAAAAGGGTAAGCTAAGAAAATCAGACACTAAGAGCTCCTGGAGAACGACGCTGGTATGGTAAGCATGCTCCTCCCTGCTCCAAATGCAGGACTGTGGCAATGTGACAAAGATGGGACACTGCCCATCTTTGAAGTTTTGGTTCGATGTGTAATACTTTTCCCAGCTTAAGAGCATCATTGTGTCTTTCTGTGGTAAGCCTTAATATTTGGCTTTTTTTTTTTTTTAAATTACTGTTTTAAATTTTTAAATTGGTTTTATGGTACCTGTGATGCATATCTAATATAGTCAGAAGGAAATACCTATGCACAGAGACACATGTATACATGCACATGCTACATGTCTCACTGATATTCAGCATGGTTTTAATGAGACTGTACTGCACTGGGTTGCATTTAAGCTAGTCTCTGATGGCCAGAATTTTTTCATTTAACTTTTTTTTCCTGTTTCCTTTTGTGGTCAGGTTTTGTATCAAAAAAAAACTGTCCTTGGGAGAAGATTTGCCAAAGTAAACTGCTGTCATTCTGATTGTAAGGTCCGTTTGGATTATCTGGCCACCCACAAGGTACCACCCAAAGAGTAAGACTTCTGCATGGCCCCATTTCCAGCACCTTTTGGAGGAATATCTGAAGCTGACAGACAGGTATAAGTGAGGGATGCTGAACCATGTTCCCAAGATGTTTTGAATGATAGTTTCCTGCATTGTTAAATTGAGATGTATTTTTTTTGTGTGCGCGCCTATTTTTTTTTTTTCAGATTCCTAACCTTGTTTTGTATTCTGCTTCTTTTCCTTTTAGATCACAGCTTCTTGACTATTAAATGTCTTGTACAGACACTTCAGACAGGAGAAACCACATGGTTTTGTATGCAGAGCTGCTGCATTTACTCCTTAGTTTTTCAAACCTCAGGTCATTCCTGTAGTTCTACTTTGATTATTTTTCAGTTTGAAAAGAGCTCTCACTGATTTTGTAGACAGTGATTACTATAATTTATATGATACTTCTCTGCTTGTGCAGCAGAGAATCATGTTCATCATGTATACCCATCACATTTCAGTAGAGGACTAAATCAAATGTATCACAACTGACAAAATACATGTATGTTTGTGCCATTCTCTTACCAAGCAAACTGACAGTGTCAGAAAAGGTAGACTTCTGGCAACATTTATTTTCTACATAATGATGTTGTCTGTCCTGCAGTTACCGAAGTAAATTCTTTCTCACAACACCCTTTACAAGACTTTCCATGGAATCAGTCAGGCAAACCACCTATCCACTCCCAGGATGCTCCATGAGACCACTTCTGAACACTGGCACAACAGCAGTATCTTCCTTTCCCAGTTCTTTGGAATTCCCCAGCATTGTGTGATTTGGAAAAAATAAGCAATAATGATTCATTGGGGTCATTATCTAATTCTTTCAATATTCTTGGATGAAAGTTAGCACACCAGATCTTTAAGACATACTGCAAAGCTCATTCAGTCTGGCTTATTTGTTCCCAATGTTTTTAATGCCTTCCTCGTGGCTTTTTTCTTGCTATTACTATGTTTATTTTCTCAGTCTTGGCATAGGGGAAAATGAATCCCCTTGTTGACACTACAGGTATCTACCAAGCATCTGTCAGAGTTTACTCTTCTCCATTTCAGGGATTTTGTTTTCCATTACCCTAAACTATTTGAGGGAAGCTGCCCAGTACTTTTACTGAACTTTGGATGGACTTCGGGTACTGATTTCAGTCTGGATGGATATTGCTTTCCCTGAACAGATGAGGATGGACATCCTATCTGTCTCTACAGTTCACTATTTAGTTATGATTTCTGAGAGCAGGAACGAGCTAGCTTGTTCATAGCACTTACACAACCAAATGGCTGGCTTCCGCTATTTGAAGAACTTTGAATTTCAATTTAAAAAAAAAAAAAATCACTGTTATTTCCAGCATTTCTGATATTTATTACTTTGGAAGTATCACATTAAATAAATTCAGGCTCAAAGGAATCACATCTCTTTAATTAAAAGGTAAGCAATAGTACACAGTATTACTGACTTGGGATCACATTTTTAAAGCTGCAATAGTTTAGAACTAGATTTTACTTATGCTGCTTCATTTCTCTTGCAAATTAATGGAGGCTGGAAAACTTAAGGGGATGTGTCACCATATGCTTCCCTTGGTACCTGCTACTTGACACTCTTGAAGACAAGATACCGGGCTACTTTTGGCTTAAGCACAGGATAAGTGTTTATGCTACTGCATCTTTCTTTCTGAAAGATGTAAAATAAATGAGCTGACAGAAAAGCAGGTTGCCTCTATCCTTTCAAATGGCAGCAACTTATAAAGTACGTTTCAATGCTGTTCAGCCCAGCTGGCAATCTCTGCTCGATGTTGGAACAGTTGCAGTGCTACAGGTCAGGTTCGTGTCCTGTTCTCAGATCTAAGAAAAGGCAGGTCTGGTGTCTCCTCTGAGTATTCCTCATCTGTTTATCCCTTTTATTTTGTATTCTCACTTCTTCTGCAGTATCACAATTCTTAAAAATGGTGGTCCACACATCAGGAGAACATTCCTAAAGACAACACAACTAATGAGGCACTCACAGAAAGTTCTGAAAATGATCTGAACCTTTTTGTTTTACATCTATTGGTGCTCAAGTCTGAAAAGAACAGCTTCATTCCTCAGAAAGAAGCAAATAAACAGTTGTGACTGAACGCAGTCAACTATTTCCATTTCTAGTACAATATATATATATTTTTTCCACCAACTCAGAACTGCTTTGTTTGTGTATGTTTTCTGCATCAAAATGAGTGCTGCCTGGTGCCAAGCCTCTTCTCATTACCTGCTGAGATGTAACATGAACTTCAAATACTAAGGAGTCTTCTCTCTGCAGCTAATGAACTGTGGCACCTAACAAAAAAGCACCTTTTCCCTACCTACTAGAAACTGTTGCAAACCTAACCTAGCTACTCCTCATTGTCTGCAGCAGAGAGTGACAGTAGGATATGGGTAGTAGCTGCTTTTCTTCTTTTTTTAAGATCTACTCCAAAAAATGCTGAACAAACATGTAAAGTGTATTTCAAAATCTGGTAGTATCAAAATCATAGGAAAAACATTAAAGGAAGGTAATCATCTCCTTGGGAAACAGCATTCATTTATATTAATTAACACCCATGCTGTGTTCTAACAAGAATAGCACAATGGAATTTTCTTGATCAAGTGACTGATCAAATCCTGCAAGGTGCAGAAATGTAGAAGAGATGGTACTCTGCGTCTTGGTATGGCTCAACGTATGGCAGGGATAAGCATTACAAGAAGAGTTAAGCTGAACTGTTAAGATGTGAGAACCCAGTGAATTCTGTTTTTCTGAACAGACACGGTTAAGCAGGATCTCATTACAATCAAACCTAAAATAAATATATTAGACTAATTATTATGCTGATAATCTACAGGAGCAATACCAGCTTACGGTCCTAGGATAGTGCCATTGCATGTCCTCTAATAAAGATTGGATTACATATCATAGACTAAAGACCCTTAATCACTACTGCTGCATTATATTTAATCACTCCTCATGCTATTTGCTTATATGTATTTCAATATTCTATACATAATGTAACTATGAGTGCAACTCAAAATCATGTCTCACTGTGCAAAGATATTGAGGGATATCAACAAAAATAATTCCCCGCTATCTGGCATTTATCTCCCTTTGACTATTCATTTTACTTCTGATCATTATTTTGTCAATTTTATCTGAGGAATGAGAACAAAGACTGCATGTACCAAGACAATGACATTATGAATTTGGTCATATAAAAATACACATATGTAAATATAAGTTTAAAGATGGGTAGGTTACCATCAATAATATTACAACTCAGTTTTGCATTTACTTGTTTACTTTTTACTTGTTTACGTTGATGAATTTGGTGCTAAAATGTAAGTATTGCACATAGAGAATTTCCTTAACATTTATGAAATTGTGTATTGTCTCTTTTATACCTGGGGTACAGATAAGAAATCCTCTTTTGTAATTCAAAACTACTTTCCTTAAAACATGATCCCTCCTCTCCAACTGCCATAATTGTTCTGAGTAACTGATAAAGGTAAGTGGTGAAATCTTAGTCCCATTGAAGTATGTGAAAAAAATTGTGTTGACATAAGTAGAAACAGGACTAATTACTGCATTGTGTCTCAGTATTGTTTCTGCCAGATTCACCTCTTCTCCTACAAGTCGCAATAGCACTAGTACCAAAATTACTACCCACATTTGCAATAAAGGAAACTGTAGTTTCTGGAGATACAATGTGGAAGCATAACACAAAAATGCACATTTCATTTTTTTCTTAAAAACCTTGTTCTGGATATATATCAAATGTAGCCATTATTCAAGGAAGAATTACTCATCTTGAATCTTTTGCTTCGATTTTCTTTACTGTCAAACTTAACCAAAGACTTGTACACAATATGTACACTATACATACATATAGTCTAATTATAAAAATATATACAGAATATGTCATATATCTCTATGATTATAGCTTTTGTCAGTTTACATATACATCATTAAATAGATAACACTAAATGTTTTTGCTTATCACATTGAAATAGCTCTGATAATATGGCCACATATCCAGAAGTCAACTAAAAAAATGAGATTAGAGTTCAATTTTTTATTTATTAATGATTATTCTTGGGCAACAGAAATGTATGAATTGATGGGTGATTAATTACTGTGTTAATTATTAATTAATTAATGTATGATATCAGTGTGCATCTTTCAAAATTTTTTGAAGAATTAGTTTGTTAGATGAGGAATTTAAATGTTACTCTATGTTTTAATTATCTTTTTATATTTCAATCTGTTATGTTAATTAAAACTGTAATCATTACAATAATATAAAAAGAAATGTGGGTCAAATTATATATTAAAAAATCTGATGCTCAGAGAGATCAAAGAAAAAATATATAAAGATACTCTCCTTTCTTTAAAAAAGGGGAGGGGAGTGTGCAAGTCATAATTGTGCTGTACATTATGCTTATTGCTACTTACAGTTTAGTAAGAAATTCAAATATAACACAGTTTGCTCTTGCTTTAGGGCCTAATTGCATTTTAAAATGCATGTGCCAAATTCTCAGAGGGTGTAAACTGGAGCACCTCCAACTGACCTCAAGCAGTTGGAATGAAATCAGTGTGTATTTGATCTTGAACTGGCTTTGATAAAAGAGATCTTAGATTTTTGTCAGTTAAGGATGTGGTCTAAAATGTACTATTTTTTTTCTCCACTTATAAAAGGGAGAGCCTCTTTCTGCACCTGGCATGATCCAACAGTGTGTTCCAACAACTGCTAAGGACAATCGAGCCCTCCTTTCATGAAGGTGTCCAAGGCCAGCACTGAGAGCAAACTGCTTTGCTCTCAGTGCAGCAGCAGCCAGCTCCCTGCCAGAGGGCTCTAACAGTGAGTGGCCTTTTTCTACATAGGCGGCTGGGTACCTGCACTCTGACTTACAGCATGGTGAGTTGTTAGGAGATACTCCAACATCAGCCAGGAAATCCCATGTCAATTCCCAGGAGCAGATTCCAAAGATACCAGCAATAAAAGAGAGAACTTTACCACCACATTTGAAGAATGCTGTCACCAAATCACTAGTCCCAGAATAATCTTCAATTTGTTATAATACTTTATATTTCAGTGTTATAGCAAGATGGAGCAACAAATGGTAGGTCAGATACATTACATTTCCTAGTTTGGGTCCTTCAAGCAATTAAGCAATACCAAAAAACTACTGGAGAAATTACTGCTAGCCCTGTTTGGAAATTAAAACCAAACCAAACAAAACAAAACCCTACCAACAACTTAGAAATAAGAACTGCGCTTATGAACTTATTAGATACAGATGTAATATAGTCTGAATTCAGTATCTGTAATCCTAAGCAAGTGAAAAAATGAACGGCATAGGTATCAGCATCCATCATTGCACTGAAATCAAGCAGTCTACAAACAGGCTGAATTTCCACTGACAAAAGATTATTTCTGCATACTTGCTACTGCAGTACATGCACAACATGTCAGGCTTAAATTAAAATCCTGCCTCAGGACCTACAGATACATAGCACATTTAATAAAGCATAGTTTCGCTTAAGTTAATTAAGTATAATTTCACTATCTGTATTGATCGCAAAACACGAAAAGCTCTTCCTGTGACTTTATTTGATAGTGTAAATTAATTCCTAATGAATATTGCTGGATAATAAATTACAAGTTCCAGAAAGCACTTAAAAGTTACAAGCTGAAAATATACTTTAGCGTGCGTTCAGTAAGAGCAATGCAGCAATACTGACAGGGCTTCTTGGATATCGACATAGAGCATTCATTGCTCTTGCATGTGTATCCTGCTATTTTCACTTCTCTTTTACCTTGTTCTCCTCATCTTCTCCCCTTCTGCCCCTTTACACCCCACATGCACAGCAGTGTTCAGGCTGCTCCCTGCAATTTGCATTAACATTGCAAGACTAATTGTCAGCACTCTGTTCTACAAGCAATGCAAGCTGCTCTCATTTAGTAAGGCATTTGCCGCACTGTTTGTCTTCTTTTTGTTACTCATCTTGTCATTACAGATAACACAGAGAAAGGGCAGTCTGGAGAGTGGACACAGCCACACAGGAAAGCTCTTTGTTGTTCCTCAGCTTGGTGGCATCAAAGGGATAGCGACAGAGGTGGTGGCAGCTCCAGAACCATTCGGGCCCTTTTTTTTTTTGTGAATGCAAAGGTTCCGAGCTGTCGTCTTGTGCAGTAGGAATCTTCCCTGCTTGACTTTGTTCTTTTCTAGTAAATCAAGCCAACTGTGCATGTAAAAACCAGGGGAAAAAACTAGTGTAGTTGCTTCCAATTGATTAATTGGATAAATACCTTCTTGCTGTTTTCACTGGTGTATGGTTAATTTCAAAAGGACTGGTGCACTTCCCTCTGTCAGGGCCTTCAGTGCCTCCCTGTCTGTCTCAAAGCAAAGCTGTGGAGCCCCAGCCCTGAGTTATCACCAAAGTCTGTCCTACAGCAGTGGAATTTACGATGTGGCACTGGCTGCTTGCCTGGCTGGTGACAGATACGGCTCACCGATAAACACTGCGTATTGAACACAGCGGCGTGTTCTGAACAGATCACCTCTACATGCATGTGGGTATGAAGGAAAGAAATCAAATTCACAACTTATGTGCCAGCTATCGCGTGGCACCTGAATTACCTAAGGGATTGTAAGACTTTTAGCAGCTACAGTTCTGGAGACATTCACTGATGGAGATGGCACAAGCCGATTTCCACCAGGAACAGCTCCCGTAAAACCTGCTGTGCAAAACCCATAAAACTGATATTTAAGTGACATCAGAAAGATGCTTGTGGACAGTTTGAGACATTAGGCGATACTCTATTTTTACTTCTGCTTTGCATGTCTGTTGCAGCTATTTCTACCTTTCTTGCCTTGGAAGTTTCTAAGTCTAAGCAGATTATTCTTTAGGAAAGACTTTTGTATCTGAGCATCCTTTCCAAAGTAAGTTCAAGTAAGTTAACATTCCCCCACTTTCTCCAAAAAGTTTTGGACTATGGCTGCAGCACTCATATATTTACTACCAAGTTCCATAATAGTAAGAAGAGCAGAACCAGTTTTCAGTGCTAGCCATAATGAGCCTGTATCAGCAGGAAAATAAAGATGGTACACGACCCCAGAATCTAATGGTCTTAGTTTGCAAAGACACAAATGACTGGAGAGCTCAAGCCCACCACTCCAAGTCAGTGGGGAAAAGAACACCTAATTCCCACTAACAGCTTTGAAAACCTTTTTGTAGGAAGAGAGAGCAAACACAGAAGTAAAAGAAAAACAATAAATAAGAACAGATGCTAGTGCCTGGTTACTTAGGACTTCATTTTCATAAATGTAGTGCCTGCTTGACCACAACATGGAGGGATTTCCACACAAATGATGGTGAGGTTTGCAAAATATGTCTGTTTTGCGTTGTATCTGTAATTCTGCACTTCAGTATGGCAATAAAATCCACTTTTAAAGGCACTTTTGCTTGATTAACTGATGTAATAATATTGTGGGCAATGTGAAAAACTGTGGACATGTATGTAATTCCCTCCAAGTTTTTTTTTGTTGTTGTTGTTTTGTTTTTTATAAGAAATAATACGTTTTGGTAAACTTTACTGTATCTATATGTAGGTTACAATTAATTTAAGGTGATTTTCTCACTTCATTTTGTTAAACGGTCTTACTCTGTAGGTAAAATAAATGTAATAAAACAATCCTATTTTTTGTTCCTTTTTTGCTAAAACATTTAATTTGTTGAAAAATAGCAATGACCTAAGAATCACTTGGAGTTTTGCTCATCTGTGGAGTGTTTCTGTGTTTAAAATTGAAATAAAAGCCTCGTATATGTGAATGCATGTGCATATATTTATATTATTACATAGGACTGCATGTATTTATACTTATGTACATATGAAGATAATTCTAGTTGGAGATATTTGTAGTTAAGTCTGATTCAAATAGTTTTAAATGATTATTGGCTTTCTTCCTCACTCTTCACAGAGATATTAATTTATAAAATAAAACAGTTTCAGGCACTGCTTTGAAGTGTTAGTAATCCCAAAATGATATGTGTACATTCAGAGGGAGTTGCCTGTTAAACTCGTAAGAGCCCTAGCCTAGGTAATTCTTTACAATTTCTAAAAAGCTTTTTTTTTTTTTTTTTTTTTTTTTTTTAATGCAGTACTCTAACTTATTGCTCTATACAATACAGGCATACTAAACACATTGTAGAATGACATACATCTAGAAAAACACAGAGGATCAAGTCTTGGGCTCAGTCATACTGATAAATATCTGCTGTTATTTTGAATTTATAATGAAGAATTTTACTTAATGGTGTTGTACAAGTCCATGCAAAGCGACTTGCTGATAACCAAGAAGCTGAAGCATATTTTTTTCTTGGTGGGAGTTCTATCATGTGCATTTTGAGAAAAAATGATGGTCCTGAAAGGCCTGAAAGGTCCATCATTTTCACAAACAGATCTTACTCAAAACGAATCTTTTTAGGGGCTGGAACAGTTCAATTTTCAAAGTAACACAACATTTTCTAAGATTTTAGGAGGAAGAGGCACCTCAAAAATACAGCATAGTTTCAGTATGTATGTGATCAATAAATACCAGACATGATCATCAAGACTACAAGAATGCTGCTTGCAGAGGTGTCTATCCTTGGCTGGAAGAGTGGGTCAGAGTCAGCCTAGACGGTCGGAATTAGCTCAACAGATCTGGCTTATACACCCTGCTTTGGAGTCAAAACAATTACTTTGACTCTCTTAATAAAATCTCATCTCTTTTTGGTTAATGACCTGTAAGTATTGCCAAACCACACATCCAGGACATAACATCTATGCTAAATCTCAGTGGATCAATTGTTAGCCCTTATCAGATTTTTGAACTAGGCTTATAATAAAGGGATCACAAACATGTTTTTCAACATTAAAAAGTCCTAGAAAATGTGTTTTTAAGCTCCTGCTATTTTTGTATTTCAAAGAGTGGGTGGCTGTTTCTGAGATGCATTTTAACCTCATGGAGACATCGCTTTGGTCTAAAGATCTTGTAAAATCTTATTTTACAATGTCTGTATTACCGGCCAAGTTAGGTTTTACAATTGTCCCATTTATTTAGCTGAGTTACATTAACAAGACAGAATTTCCAGGTAGGCTAGGAATAAAAATCACGTAGTAATACCTGGACGAGCAAAATAATTTTAATACATACAGTCACTGCTCAAAAACGAGTATTAAGGGAGCATGGGAACTACAGCAGCTGTTACTCCTTACTTCAAAACTGAATATCCAATTCCCTTTCTATTGTCTATATTTTTCTCTGAGTAATACTAGACTGAATTGTATTATGTGGCTCTGAACACCACAGACGCTCTCAGCACATTGGGTTTGAATTTGCCTTAAGAACCGGTAATCAGTTACCTCACATCTTCAAAGGCTTCACCTTTCTATGCTTATTTGGAAAGTGAATATGAACAGGAAGGCTGTCACAAAACAGCATCAGAATGATTAGCTTGTGTGAAACAAATGGAGGAGCTGACAGTGGGCATGTAAGGCAAAACACAGCAATGAAATATTTTCCTTGTACTATCAGCAGTGAAAAAATGAAAATACAGAATTTGGAAGAGAAGGCTGTAGGGATAGTGGTTTAATATTTAAGGTGGAAAATGTAGACCTAGCACCATTCCAGAGTTATTGACTAGAACGATAAAATAGACTGCTGAACAGTCTCTCAAACAGTGATTTAAGTCTTGCTATTTGGATCATCATCAGGAAATACACACAGGACAAGACAGAATTAAAAGAAATAATGCTTTGTAAATGCGAATGCTAACATTAATAAGACATTCAAAAATATATAAGGTGAAAAAGGAAAATAAAACAGAAAAGAAAAACCTGCTTGCAGATAATGTATTGTTCAAATTTGGTACAACTGGAATGGTTTTTATTTTATTTTTATTTTATTTTTATTTTATTTTTTTATTTTTATTTTTTTTCTCATAGATACCAGTTGGAAAGACCAGGTGGAAAGATTCAAATGACTGTTAGCAAGGACACCAAAAGTCATCAGTGCAATAGCCACCTAAAGGACATTTAAATTGCAAAGGACCATGCACATTTCATAACTTAGACTCTGTCTTTGTAAGAATGGCAGAATCATGACTTTGCATATCATATATGGGGTTTATGGTGTGCTAGCAGCTAAACGTGCTAGAGAAAATAAGGCTTTCACTTTTAAAAGCTTATAAAGCACGTTTTATAAGAGGCTAGATGCTTACACAGTTCCTTTAATCAACTTTTAGAGGTACTCATGCAAATGCAGATGCTAGTTTTTTTTTCCCACAAGAGCTGTGGTGCATCATTTACAGAGTCTCAACCACTCCTCAGGAACCTAAATTTTCTTTTAAGCTTGGGTCATTGTAACTAGGGTCACTGCTAAATCCAGGTCTCATGAAGGCACAATACTTTTCACTTTTGGTTAGTCACCATCACTTCAAAACAGCATTCCTCTTTTGATGTTGTGCTTGATCAGCTAGTTTTAGCAGCGCAGTTTTTCCTCTCAGTGAATGTAGTAGATAGCGTAACTAAGCTTTTTGAAGGATTCTGCATTTTACAGTCAGCCTTCAGGGATGCTAAATTTAAGAGTAAGGAAACAGTAATTAAAAGTGATTAGGACAAGAAGCATTGATACTACGAAATGTGGACTCAATTGTCCTTGACACAGGCAGAATGAGGCAGCAGGTTTTGGTTTTGATTATTGCTTTACTTGCGATTTTAATAAACATGAGCCAGTATTCAAACTTTTAATATCCTGCTGCTTAGCTATTTCCAAAAAGCAATCCAGCTCTTTTAAGCAGTCCTTGTTTAAAAATTTTAATTTGTTTGGCTCTGTCCTGACTCAAGAAGTTGTAGCCTCTTGGTAACTCTTTTATAAGTTCATTTCCAGAATCACAAGCAATCGTTTTTTTCAACTAAGTGTTTCCGCATGTGCCAAAAGTGTCAGGCTGACAGCTTTCCTGCACCGTTTTATCTGGTTCCCACAGTTAGTATGAGAGACAAACACAGGAATGTGTCTAGTGCTGACTATGCCCGTCAAGGATACAATGATACTTACAGCTCTTCCAGGAAGCGGAGATTGTGCACGGGGTTTGAGGGCAGCTTAGTAATGTTGTTCATACTGAGATCACTGTAGGGGAAAACAGACAGAGACTTAGTATGGCATGCCACAACTGTGGTATCCAGCTGTTCATTCCACACATTTTTAAGTACTACGTTAACAAAAATTAGTTCCTCTGCCAGGATGGATGAATCATTATCTAGTTAGCACTTTAAACATTCTACTTTCCTATGAAAATAGCTTTGTCAAACCAACACAGGCTATAGCATGTTTCTCGTTTCCAAAGACTTTGGAATGTTTTATCATGCTCTATAAATCAAGCTGGAATACTAAACAGCCCTGTTAGCCTACATAATTGTAATAAACTGCTGTACTGTACTAAAATTTATTTGGAGCAGTAAAGGAAAACTACTATGTTTTTTGTTGTTGTTATTGCGTTGTAGCACACTGTTGGTATACTAAAGTAGACAAGCAAAAGTGTACAGATACAAATTATGTGCACAATTCTTTACATTTAATGAATAGAGACAAATTTTGCTTTTGCTCTACAACCTGCTGGTTCTATTGGTTCTGTTACGTTATTGGCTTGTATTACCCCAAAACCCAACTCACTTGAGCCAAAGAAAGGATGTATTTTCAAATAATAAACATCCCCTTTCTAGAGTGCTCTTTTTTGCAGGTTCTCAAATTGCATTAAATAAGTGAAATGAACCGTAAAACAAGGGTGTAATGTGATCCTGCTCTGTAGCACACTTCCTGGTGGGGTTCCACGGTAGTTCCTGGCACAGGAAACAACCAGCCATAGCAGCTCTATCAGACCTCATTCAGGCTACATCTTAGACTAAATTTCATATAATACATTTTACTCATAAGGTGTTTCTTCATTGTTTTCCATCGTCTTCCCCAAGCCCCATACTATCATTACAATTGACTTGTGTTAAGAATAAAAACTGTAAACAGGCTGCATAACAAAATTCTACCTGCAAGATATGACTTACACAACTACGTCAAAATTATTGTAGAGGCTGTTAAAAATATCAGAGGACTGCATGTTTTATGCAAATGTTATGTGATCATTTAAAACAATCTATTCAAATATATGTATTTGTAGCAGCACTTAAAGATTCTAGCTACTTTGTGTAGTAGCTGGATAACTTTATTTTTTCCAGCTGTTGAGAGCTCACAAGGTAAAGAAGTTATCTATACTTTGGTGGGTAGGGTTCCTATTCCTATTCCATCCAGTTCTTATTACTCACAGTCTGTTTCACATTACAGAATATATGTTTTTAGTCAGTATTGTTAATTTTGATGTTTGATCTTTTGCTGAATTTTAAAACGTGCAATTTAAAAACATACTTCACGTAGAGATTTTGAAATAAAGGAAATGTGTTAATACTTCATGACAAGTATCAAATCACTATTGAGTAAAGTCTCTGCATCCAGTTCAAAATCACGGTATAATTTCAGAAATGTGAACTTATTAAATTCATTCTTTACTGTAATACTTTATCACCTAATTCTTTCATACAGCTTACCAGGTTATTACCCTTTCACTTTGATAAAGGCTCAAAGGATTTATTCTGGCAAAGGAACAAATACATGGATTTACTTGGCAAGAGAAAAACTCACCCAGGTAGTGAAACATATACTACTGAATATGAAGATAAAAATGATATTTTAACATCGTTTTGATTGTGAAATTTTCAACATATATCTTAATGAGTTTTTGTAAACACATTAAATCACATTTTAGCCTTAAAAAGCCAGAGTTGGTTGAAGGTGGGAGTGATTCTTCTTCAGATAGACATGTATTTAGAGCACTCTATTAAAACAGCATTAATTAGTGCTCTGGCTGACCAGGAAAAGCTGAAGCCTATTTTTATAGTATATTAATTTCCAGTAGTAGTAGACAGGACTTGTCTGATACCCCAAGTCTCCCAGCTCCTGACCCATAGCCGCTGATACCTGTCATAAGCAATCTACAGACCAGGCTCTCTCTATTATCTTAAGATGATCAGAAGAGAAGGCCACTTTGATTACATGCTTTGATGCACAATGAGAAAATCAACAATAAATGTTTTTCTTAAAAACATCTTTAGATCTCAGAGGTGGATTTACCAGGAGTGAATTCCATCACATGTTCTTCATCACATGCTGGAAGACAACCTTTTCTTTTTCCCAGTCTACACTGCAGTATTTGCTAGCTCTTTTTAAAACTAATAGTTAAATAATCCCATTTGCTAAATAGGTTCATTTTTTTAAATTTATTTTCCAAATTATTATTTTTTTGAAACATAAAATACAAAGATATTCTTGTGGTACAGGACAACTATGTTACCTATACATATTTTTATTTTTAACAACTTTCTCATAAACAGAAGTTATTTCCAGATTTGTTCAGTAACATCTTTCCAAATTAGTTTTTAACACAGTGGTAACTAATATACTGAGTACTGTAGTCTATGTTGGCAATATGTTCTAGTGGTTTAAGAATCTAAGGAAGACTGCTGTAGGGAGAAGTAATATCTTTTGATTAGGCTAACAGATACATCTGGAAAAACTGAGAAACTTTCAGACAAAAATCAAAAACCTCTCCTTTTCCCAGCTGTAGCAGTTGGCTGATTAGATAACTCTTTCTTCCTAAAAACCTTACATTGCTTGCACTGGCAAAGCAGTTCGTCTGCACTTACAGTTCTTAGGTTCAGAGTACTCTTCTGGGTCAGAATCACCATGGATGCATTTCATCCAATTTTTGTTCACTGCAGGAACTGAGGGACTTAGCAGAGAAGTCTCATGACCCAGTGCTACTTCTGGAGTGACGTACAGAGAAGCAATACAAACAAAAAGAGTTGATGCAATGCAGTCAGTCACTGGACCTCATCTGAGCAATGCTACAAAGTTTGGGCTGCTGAGCAGAAATTCTTCATGGTTCTCCAGAGACAAATAAAGGAGGCTCTCAGCAAACTTGCCAGCCTTTTTACCACATTGCCAAGAAGACATAGCTAGGATGAGATTTATATCCATTAGCTAGATCAAGCACAGATAACAGCCAAAAAGAGCAAGCTGGTAAATTGTAGGCTTATATATTATAACTATGAAAAACGGTAACAATTGTGATTGATATGTCTTATGTCCTGCACCTGCAATGGTGTATTTCCAAAAAGTGCATCGAACAGGTTTTCTGATTTCTCCTTTCAGTACTAGCCTGTCAAAATCAGTCATTTGCTTGCACTAAAAAAGGGGATGAAAGGTGGCTTGCACATCAGGATTTGTAGTGTAATGTTGAAAAAATATTAAAATCAAGGTATTCAACTATCCCCAGGGGAGCTACTCAGTTTTTATATCAGATCCATTCTCCAATTTTCCTTGTGTGTGTGTGCATGTGTACTAAGCAAAACCAAAACTGCTGAAACTGCACTTGTTTCTTGTTCAACTCGGTAGAGTCTTACAGACTATGGTGATAAAACACTGACAATTATTAGAATACTGAAAAATCTTTAATAAGTTGATGTAACACAACCTTTTCTATATTCCACCTCTAAAGCACCTGCAAATCCCACTGATGTCAGTAGGAGCTGCATCATTAGGAGTACATTCTGAGTCTTAAAACACCTGTACTGTAAACAGCAATAACATCAGATCATCACATATGAAAATTAACCTCCCCACAAGCTTAAGAACTGTGCTGGAAAGCTGATGGGCTATTTTGAACAGTCAAATGAACACATCATCACTTCTCCAAGCAGCATTCCCGCAGCATATTTCCAACTGCTGACCATAAAATCAACATACCAGCAAATGATACTTTTATCTTGTCAGAAGATAAAAAGATTTGCTTCAATGACTGCATTGGCAACACGGCTCACTATAATGGTATCTTAATTATACTCTGTGCCAATCAATCACCAGGTTATGTCTTTGGTGACTTAAGAAAGGAATCCTACCTGTGATGAAATCATAAAGTACTCTGGCAGATTATCTTTTGAAGGAAGGAGAATATTGCAAACTGCACCTTACAACTATTCATTTTTTTTTTTTTTTTCTTGGTGACTGTACAGAAAAATTCTGAGCATTTGCAAAACAGAGTCCAGAAAAATAAATATAACAGGTCTGCCTCTCCCACTTCCACTTTTGTTATCCATGCATATACATGCTGTAAAAAATATCCAGTTGCTGTCTTAAAGGTAAGTAGTTCACCATAAGTTCCCAAAAGCCCGTAAAATAAGTGAAGTGAACTAGTTCTTAACACATAATGGACGAGTCTGGAGGCCAAGTTACTAACCTGTTATTAGCTGTTATTACAAGAGATGTTTCAGTGACTATTCATCTTGGAATCTGTTTTCCACATTGTTCTTATGTCCTTTAAAGGAGAACAAAATCTGTCTTGGCATATATACAAGGCTTCTACAGTTCATCTATTACTAGTTTATACTTCTATTATACTAAATATTACAAACTTTTCTACCATCACAGGGCTAATACAATAATCCAGTATTAATTAACAGGTGGAACCTAATTTTTAGAAAATGATTGTGCCTCACTATTAGGATCATTAGTTATGCTTTCTCTAGGCCTGCCTCGTACCAACAAAATGTGTTAATAATTATTTTTATGGCAGCCTTTGAAAGATAAAGCACTAACATTAAAACAGTGGCAACAGACTGAATGCACTATGTTCCTACAAGCTGGGAACAGGCCCTAAACTAAGGCCATTTCCTTAATCCATTTACAGCAAAACTGGACATTACCTTACATGTAGTAAATACGATATAATGAAAAGGGGTGAGAACTGCTACTGCTGTTCCCTTGCTATCTTTCTAAGGCAGCACTCTCCCTTTCAGTGTTGGCAGAACACTTTACTAGCTCCCCTGGTTGATGGAGGAATGTGCTAGCTATAAAGTGCCTGCTGTCTACTACTGCAATTGCTTCACTATGGATATTAAAAATAACTTCATCTGCTACAGCAACTTAAAGGAGATAAATCTATTTGCCAACACTGTAGAAGTCATTCCTATTTCTTACAAATAAATTCCTATAGCACGTCTTAATTCAAGGGTCCCCAAAATAAATAGAATAATTACCATAATTTTACAGAAGGGAAACTAAGACACCTAATGGTGAAGAGATATGCTCACAGTCCATCAGCAGGTTATATATATGTGATCGAGAAGCACTGATGATGGTTTGTACAGTGCCCTTTCCATAAGATCACAGTCTGCCCCGCATCATTCACTCTGCTGTCTTCCCAGTGGTGGTGCATAAGCTGTCAACAGCCTCACAAAACAGCTACACCGAACTAGGAGCATATTTTCATTGTAACAGTCCTAGACTATATTATTTTTCAAAATCAATATAAAATTGATAGACGTTTACTTCCATGTTTAATACAGCCATGCAGAGAAGCAAAGAGCAGAGCAATAAGCATTGGAAGCACTTCCTGACAATTAACTCACAGCAGTTCTTCTCACAGCTAGCTGCAAGCTGCATCTGTGGTTCTTTGAAGGACTGCATACTATAACTATGATTAAGATGCGAATTTGCACTAAGTGATTCACATTTCAAGCAGTAAATCTTTTTGTTTGGAATTTTTTCCGGAAAAAAAAAGAAGTGGTAGGTATGCAGGAAGAAGCAGTAAAGAGGGAGAGCTGTAACAGACATCCCATGTAGCAGGCAACCACCCCATCAACGTATTCATAGTCAACAACAAATGACAATAATGTGCAAATTTCGTATGCACGTTAATCATGACCAATGCTAAAGTTAAATATTTAAAATGTCATTATCCCACGAAGTATGACTCATAATTGCAAATTATCAGCAACTGATCCCATTCTATACATTAATACTGAGATGATGCAAAGTTAAAACAAGGTTGCTTGTTACTCAGTTTTTACAGACAATTTTCGTTACATCACTTTGAAGTTTGCTGTTTCCAGAGACCCAACAGTTCTGTATTAAAACACACCCTGGAAAAAGCAAATGAGGTTGTGTGGTCACGTAAGAACAGACCCTGTATTGTAAGTATGTGTGTGAGACCCTCTCCAAGAGCTTTATGCTAGTTTGGGGCTAGTAGCCCTACTGTCACCCTTGTACTTCCCTTTCCTTCCACACACCAGTGGTGGACCTTCGAACAGTGCATTTGGCTTACAGAAGACATAAGCTCTGTAACTGTAAATAGCTATGTACTGGAAGGATCTGCTGCCTCAAACTTAAGTGATCCAGCCAGGTCAGGAGAACTTCATCCACACTTCTCTGCTGTTGCCTATTGGCATGGAACCCGTTGGGTGAGCACTAAATAATAGATCCAGGAAAACCACGTCGCCAGGCCGTGGCTGGATTCATCACAATCTAACAAAATGCTGTGGTCAAAATTTGAACTTCCTCATACCTGTCACTGGGTTGCTTGAATGTCTCGGACAGCAAAATCTGCTTTATTATGGAAGTAGCTCTGTATCACAGTCATTTTAAACAGCACGCATTATTCCTGAACATGGTAGGCAATTCTGTCATATAAACAGCCATCAAAGGCTTGCTTAGATCTAGACTGCAGAACATTTGTAAAGCAAACAGTACGTGCATGATTAATCTTTTCAGGAAACAATTTTGCCATTCAGTTTATCCAAGACTCCAGCAGAGGGAGCAGGGCAGAGCAAACAATTAGGGTCAAAAAGAAAGTAAAGATCAAAGATCAGATCAAACACACACAGTGCTGAATTAATCTGACAAGTACCTGACATTTTATTTTAGGTACAAAGATTCCTGCACTCTGCTTTTCTTGTATATAAAATTCACAATGCTTCCTGGATGGAATTATCCATTTACTTTCGAGGCTGATTCATGGCTGTTCACTTGGCGTTGAAGACTTGGTTTGGTAAGTAATAATTACCAGGATAAGTTACAAGAACATTCCAACGTGTCAATCATTTACTGTACTTAACTCACATAATTTACAGCTTAAATATCTAAAGGAATATTTTATAACACGGGAGCTAGCAGGAGCAATTAAAAGAGGCCTGAATGGAATTCCTCTTTCTCCCATGCCCACAGATTGCCTTAGCGTGTTTTTGCTTTATGAGTTATTACTTGTTTCTGCTGTGCTAATTCAAATAGGTTGTATGAGAACTGCAGACACTATTTATCTTGTTCAAATACTGAAGACAATATACAACAGGAAAACCTATCAGTTTTTATTGCAATTTATGAATAATACTACTAGAATGTTTGTTCTGTTTTTTATCATTACCTGTTTGTTTATCAGGTTTATCTCACTTCTAATGTAGGACAGTGCAGTTGGCTTCAGAAAAGTTATGTGTTAGAAGTGACAAAGTTTAGGAAAAACACATCTTGATGTCTCTGAGTTTCAGAATATTTCCTGCAACTCCAGGTTTTGTTTATTTTTACTACTATTTGATACCAAAAAGGACAAATATTTAGGAAAACCTTTTATTTATTTATTTATTTATTTATTTCTGAAGTGGCTCATTCATTCATTTTAGAAAACATAGGCCCAGTCTTTTTACTTCTAGGTTTACAATTTCAACACTCAATACAATTAAGCTGTTCTATAAAGCACAGAATAGTTTGCTTACTAGCACACTAAACCTGGTCTGTGGCAGAAATGAATTCAAAAGCTACCTGAGTATAGACAAAGACTCAAAATATAGGTCCAATGCCATCAAGGAAAACTTTCCTAGACTATTACAGACCACACTGTCAGCTGGACTCACTATCTGAATGGAGAGTATGCACGACACAGACTGTAATAAACAAATCAGTTTTAATACTAATTTTTGCCAAAATATCCAATACTACTTCCATGAGGCTGCTGAGGGTGGAAATGAATCAGGATTAGCCTGATTTAATTTATAACAAGATACACTGTAAATAACTTCTGCTGGCCATAATTTGCCTCAACTCAGTTCCACAGAACAGATTTGAAGACTTCAAAAGTAAACAGCTTTGACAGCATCTACTGCAAGCCCATTCTGACTGTGATGATGTAAGTCTGAGCATCTGGCAATCTGTGCACCTGCATTTTGAGCAGGAAATACAAATGCTACATTGCACAGTGCAGAGAGCCCCTGGGTGCAGATGAGTGAGCTAGGTCCAGAGCTGGGAGCTATGTTACCATGCTAGGTGCTCTCAGAATGGCTCATTATCCCTGCCAGAGCCTGACACTGCTACAACTGTACTAATTTCACAATGCAGGGTTTCTGTACAGTGTTACTTTGTGTGATGTGAGGTAGCAGCTGTCTTAGATAGATACTTGGTATTCCTAATTTGGTTCATTGCAATGTGTAGACATACGCTATATTGGGTGAAATTCTGGCTTGGTAAAAGAAATGGCAAAAACTTCATTCAGCAAAACTAAGAGTCCACCTCTTTGGTCATAACTATCTTCTCATCTCAGAGGAGTTTTCAGTAAAACTTTGGTTAGCTTCTTCACTATTCCTATTCTGTATGGTTTCCATTTTCTTATGCATTGGTGGTATATGATACGGTTTGTTTTAACAGAACACTGTCACTTCTGCTTTTACTCTACTTTAGCTGTACCTTGTCTTGTTGAAGAGTAATCTGAGTTTCACCACAGAAAATGATGCTGTGCTGTATAACAACTACTAGAGCCCTACTATGAATTATTTTACTGTATTTGTGTTGTTTTGTGGCTGAAATAATTTTTTACAAAATCTTATCTTTATTGCACAGACAATGCAATGGATGCTGTATTACCAGCACACAAGTTTTCAGCCAACTATGCTACCGAATGAATTGCTCCTTATCCCTCCCACCCCAGCGCCATCCATTCCTTTTAAGGATGCTCTTGGACCAAGGTTGGCAACTGGTCTGGATTAAAACAATTCCAGCAGGAAAATAAAAACTGGATTTAATCCAAATTACTTTCCTGAGCTGGTTGATTGCATCACTTTTTGTGCCACCATAAGAAAAAGTGTAGAGGAGAAACAAATAAGGAAGGTGAAGCAAAACTTTTTTTTTTTTTCTTTTTTTTTTTTTTTTTTTTTTTTTTTTTTGTTTTCATTTGGCCGTGTTTGTTTAGAACAGTTCAGGGTGATCTTATACCTAGGATGCAAATATTCTCAGTCTTCTTCAGATATACAAAGTTGTGGATTTTTTTTACACATACATTTGCCCTTTATGTCTAACAAACCTTGTTTGCTGAAATACAGTAGGGCCTCCACATCTGCCAGCTTCTGGCTGGCTGACAGCCTCTTACAACACCTCCTGTAGAGCTCAGTGGAATGACAGAGCTGTCAGATTTTTCTCTGACAGATTGAATACCAAAACTTCTGCAATAGTAAGTGCCAGCAACTATTTATAGCTTGATTCTTACAAAGATAATGCGCTTCAAAACACTGCATTTCTCTAGCAAGTCTTTTTTTTTTTTTTTTTTTTTTTTTTTTTTTTTTTTTCCTGAGGTGTTCAGAATTCCCTCATTGTGGGATACTTTTAACATGGACTAGTATAAAATAGTCTGAACTTACAGAGACATTATGTGTACCTGCTCCACTCACATTTTGTTTGCTTGTAACCAAACAGCATGCCATTCAGATTGGCAGAGTACTGAAATACCTGAGCTAGCTGTAAGGAACTCAGGGCAAGGACCAGGGCTGAGCAAGCACTAACGTACCATGCCAAGGAGAAATCTCCAGTAGAGACCTTGCATGTGTTGGACAGGGCTGGCATGTGTTTTTCATGTGGTTGGTTATACCAGCACAATCTCCATGGAAAAGGGCTGTGCTCCCTCTTGTATGAAAGTGCCTTCTCTCTGGATAATTTCTTTCCCTTTCCAATAAATTCCTGGAATCAGAGCTGTAGAATTAACACATGCAGGCAAAATACTTCAGGACTATTTCCACTGAGGTCAGCTGGGCTAACACTTGGTAGGAGTAGAATTAGCAGACTCCAATCCAGAATAAATGATCCCAGCTTCCTTCCTTTTATTTGCAGGGCTTACATAATCTGCTGTTTGGCCACCTCTTGTCATTGTTACAACAATGACTAGAAAATCTCTTCAGGACGTCATCAGTTGGTACTGTTCAGTCAATTCTGCTGCTACGTCTTAGTTTCAGGTTTGAAATACCAGTTCTGGGTCTTCTTGGAGATAGAGTGATATTATAAAACACCAGTAGCCAAAACAAAACTTTAACAAATGTAAACTAGCAACAGTTTACTAGCAACAGTTGGCAACAGAGCCAACTCTACTGCACCTGTGTGCATACATGCAACGTGTGTTCCCTTCACTGCACCTGTCTCTTCTGCTTTTTTTTTTTTTTTTTTTTTTTTTTTTTTTTCACGTGAAATGAACTTTCCAGGATTCTTTTCTTTAGCTATTCCAAATGCCACAGAAATGCTGGAAAGAATCAGTCGTCCTATTATTTACATGTCTTACAACTTTTAACACAGCAAGTCAATGTCAGCACTGGAGCAGTGCCTGCGGGTGAACACCTGGCTCCACTGATGTCAGCAGCAAAACTCCCAGTGACTCCCATGGGAGCAGGACGTTGTCCCAGGCCCGCAGTGTCTAATGCCAGCTCCTACCCAATAGGCAGTATTTCACAGTCGTGGAAATCATACAAAAGAAAATCACTTTGTCTGGAGTTGTGAATGTAATACCTACTGCTGGATTCACCAGGAGGATTTCTACCTATTTTTTTCCAGCTCTTTTTCTATTGTTTCTGAAATCCATTGAGTTAAAGACAGAATGCTGTTGGTTTGGGTCACTAAGGAGAGGAAGGTAGAATATTTGCTATAGACAGAATCATGACTATACTTTTTTTTTTTTTTTTTTTTCAAGTGAGAAGGTTCAAAATGTAAAGATGTGGTTAATCTCATTTTATTTTACTTCCATATTCTTTACCATTAAAGCCTTTATTTCTTTTTTTGTTTTGGTTGCAATGGCTGCTTCAGTTATTTGGGTACATGTGTTTTAATCCCTAGTGCTCTCTTTCCAAAGCAATTTGCTGGTTCTGTTGTTTTTCCCTTCCTCCTCCTCGCAAGCCTTTGCTCAATTTTTGCCTCACATAAGGTTCAGCTTTCCAGTTGGCTCCATCAGGAAAACAGAAGGTTTTCATCCGTATTACTCTAGGTCTTTCTGGGTGAAGATGAACCAATATTTTGGAATGATTTGGATTGCAGCACTTTGACATACTTGTAACAGGTTGAAGAAGATGGCACTGCATGGCTCCACATGCATTAATATTGCTGCAATTAAAAGGACCGTGGGCTCTGGCGGGTTCTGCCAGTTTTTCACTTGTGAAGCTTTACCAAGATCTTCACAACTTTCACCTTGATTCCTACAGATCCAGCACAACATGTGAAAGAAATGAGAACTTCAAGCCATCCTGATCCTAAGTTAAAACCACTTGAACAAAAACACGATAGTCTAAGGTCTCTCTCTCTCTCTCTTTTTTTTTTTTTTTTTTTTTTTTTTTCTAACGTAATCCCATAATGGACATTTTTAATAAAGGCATGTGGTTTGAAAATGAGCTTTTAAATAACCAGAGAAAAGAAAGGACAGAGAAACAGGTTTTAAAACGTCTGTGGAAAAAAAAAAAAAAGACAGGACATTATTTTAAATAATTAAACTGAATGCTCAGGTGATTTGTCTTGTCACATGTATAATGTATGAGGTTACTTTTATTTAAAAGCCAGTGCTAAAGAAGGAAATGGTCGCATCATTAGCAAATGCTATAGGGCAGAGTCTTTTCTGGGCAATTTTTCAATTCAATAAAATTTTCAAACTTGTATTTTGCCATTTCCAGCTCACATATTAAAAATCTATTAGCAGAAAGCCTATTGAAAAGCTGACCATGAGCACAAGAGACTTTTTCTGGAAACACTTCTATTCAGTTCTCATGGCTGAACAAAAGCAGATTGGCACATTCGGTTATATACAGACGCCCTTGAAAGGGACCTCCCCCCCCTTTCCCATAGCCACGCGTTTCAGGGCTCTATATGCTGAAGGAAGCCAGTGAAAGGTTTGAAGGGGTGGGGAGACCAAGGGCTTCCACCGAGATCCTTCAAAGTCCTCGTCTTCTATAGTGGGAGGATTTCCCTCTAAATCCCTTTCAATAGCATATTGATGGCTTTGAAAGTTTAAATGGCATTTGTCAACCATCAGTAAATCTTGAAAACTGTTTCTGCAAATAGCCCAACTCTGAGTCTCAGCTTTTCCCATTAATCTGTACGTAAGGCCACTGAAGACTTTTTCAGAGCCTAGATAATGCCTGGATTAAAAGGTCCATTCAGAAGGGAAAACTTTAGCATTCACCTTGTGTACATAGCCATTTCACCAGTGGTATTCATGGGTTGTTATTTCAACTCTGCATTTGTCCTGCAAACAAGACATTTTGCCACAAAGACTTGGTAGAGACATTCTTTAGTGAATTACTGAAACTTAGCCCCTCTATTTGTCATGGCTTGTTATTTTTATCAAGTGTAATCAGTTCAAATAGGAACCCCAGACTGACAACTTCACAATTACATTACTATTTTAAGAGTGGACGGTATGTTTCTTCCAATTCAACAATGAAACTGATTAAAGCAGAACCTGATTGCTTCATCTAATGAAACAGTCTAAAATTTCCGTTAATCAGATGTCAGGAGACTTTTTGTTTGTTTTATATTAAAAGTAAAGATAAGAACTTCATAATAATCATAGTTCAACATTTTTACTTCACAGTATTTTATAAAAATTATACATTTATGATGTTTAATAATTTATGTTACACACTGCCACATGTTCATATTTTAGTGTAATACCATATTGATTTAGCTTTCTCCAGACAAACCAAACAGACTTTAAGCCCTCACATCTTCTGCTCCTCTCACAAACACATACACACACACTTTTATTTAAGCTGTTCTAACGTCCTCTTAAGGTCTGTGTTACCTCCTTTCTGACATTTTCTGACATTTTGCATTTTTGCATCCAAAAAGTAATACCATTTTGAAGGGTACAAAGCATTATCATCATCATTATTATTAATATTACTTATTAAAATAATCAGGTCTAAGTGTTTATGCATCATAGAAAAGATGAAAAACAGAATGAGATCATGCACTGGAGAGCCCAGGCAAAATTTGAAGAGGTGCCAGTGGTGCAATGCTAGGCAAAAAAGAAAACAGATCCCTTTCAATTTTTCCCTGATTCAGATAGACCTTAGTGTTTGAACAAATAGACCTTTTCACCATAGTGGCCAATTTACTATGAATGACAAGAACACCCAAACTGGGGATCAGTGAAATTCATTGGACATCCTTCATAAGGATACACACAGATAACCCGTTCCTACAGGAACTGTCAAAAGGGAAAATATTAGTAAAGTATTTACATATGTAAAATTACATGAACTATGCATGAAGGCCGCACCTTGCATCTGCTTCTTTTTTCTACGTTACAATCAACTCACGTGGACATGTGCCTCTCCATTTTTTGCTATCAACTGAAAAGACTTTGTACTTTAATCAGAGGAACCATGCCACTGATTAAAAGTAAACTAGGCCCGATTTTTTATCTTTGGGTCACATCTTGAGATGCATTATGGCATCCTGCCTGACTTCCAAACAGCTCTCCCCAGAGTAGGGGGTGTGCTTCCTGTACAGGCCATCTCATATTTATCCCAGGGGGGACATCAGATAGCCTGAAGTATTTTAAATGGCAAGAGAAAGGTAGGGGTGAACATCTAAATGAAACTCCAGCCTACTGCTGCATTAAAGTATAGAAACTCAATTTAGTTGGCTAAGCATAGGCATCTAGAGTGACCTGAAATATCCTTGGTTACCTGAGACATCCACATGAGCCTGGCAGATAAAATATCTTCTATGACAAGACCCTCTCTTTTGAAGAGACATCTGAAGCCCAGGCAGGATACATGAAGTCAACTCAAGTGCAATAGCTACCTATGTTTAGGCAATTGTATTGAGCTCTGAGACTGGGATTCATCTCCTAACACCCCTAAATTAGCTGTCCATGTGTGAAACAGGCTTCTGAGCTCTTAGCGTAGTCAGCTGAATCTAGACAGATTGACCAGGTAGGTGACTTTGGTCAGTGCTCTCCCATGTGCTAGGTCTCTGCTCACCACTGGGACAGTGAGACACTTTGCTTACTCTGGACATCTGCAGTTTAGATCCACATGTCAATCTGGAGCTGAATACTAGTTCAATCAACTTCAGGAACAACTGAATTACAAGATAAAATGCGTATATAATATTCAGAATAGTGGTAGTGTAAAGGAATTAGACAATTCCTTCTCTGCACTGATATAACAAGGTTTATAATCTCTGAAGTACACTGTCATCCCTGGTAGTTTACTCAAGCCTTCCTTTTAATTAAAAAAAAAAAAAATAGTTTCTTTTATGCAGGAAAGTAAAAAGTTATCTGTACTTTTGTCAGTGTATTTTAAGACTTGTGATTTGATTGTTGGTCTTTGTTTTATAAAAATATAACTAGAAATACAAGACTCTTTTTAAGGATGACTTAATAAAAATCAGTAAAACCCTTCCAAAATTGAGTGCAAGTTAGTCTGTAACAACACTTAATGACTTTTGAAATCTTTCTTCTCTGTAACTCAGGGTATGTTCCATGAGAGTAGAGTTTAGGGAGCCTAGCTTCATGCAGGTTTCTGTCTTGTAGTTGGATTCCCTTAGGTTCAATGAGATAGAGCAGGTTTGTCTCCCATTTAGATCCTCAGTCATCTCTAGATAAAATACATCCTTTTGGTATGGTTAATACTCAGGTAAGGCTAGTCATGTCATTTTGTTGATACTTTCCAGATGGTTAGGAACACAGGCAGAGCTCACACATTTTCATAAAAATATCTTTGTAGATGTTACTTCAAATGAATGTTGAATCTTTTGGGACTGGAAATGAGTGATATCACAGGAGAGTGAAGTATTCCTTGTAAAACTTTTTCTGCACCATTATGAGAGTTGGATTTCCATGTTACCACAAGAAAGTTATTTAAAAAAAATGTTAGCCTTGTAATGAACAGAACATTATGGAAGAAAGGCAACTTTTAGAATTAGGGTCAGGGTTTTCCTCCTGTAGGAGACACAAATACTCTTACCTTCTCACAATTTTGATTTTGAAAAACCGTAAGGATTTAAGAAACTAATTTCTGTGTAGCTCAGAGAGAGGGACAAAAGCAACCTCGTCCTTCCTCAGGTTTGTGAATAAAGTAGGGATCTGCACTTTAGCTCACATCCTACAGAAAATGTGATGTAATTGAAAGGTCTCAGACACAATTGCTATCTTTCCTCCTGGGAGTGTCGGGGAGCAACTTTTGCCCACAGATAACCAAGAATGATGTGTACTGGCAAGGGATGGAGGGGGAGTGGGGTTGAGGAGGAATTTTCAGAGCATGAACATCTTATCTGTCCAAAAGTAACTACATGCTTACCAGGTCTTCCTTCCTGCACTTTTTTTTTGGTACAATAATATTCAATTATGCAATACTTGTCAGAGAACTCCCTAAAGAAAGAGTTAGCTACTATTTAGAAGTTGAGGAAATTCTAGAAAGGGACATGAGCTAATTTTGCTGTGGCACTAAGCAACACAATTGTGAACCTGGGAAGAAAACATACGTCTCCTGAATGTCAGAGCAGTGCTTTACCTATGAGGTGGTGCTGCCTCCTTAAGCATAAACAATAAATGTTCCCAGGCTAACTGTAACTCTCAGCAGTACTTCAATGAATGCTTCTACTTTTCTTTGTAAGTCTTCCATCAATTTTTATTTTTGTGACTATGTTCTCACATCCATGCTAACATAGCTTTTGCAGCTGACATCACATGGGTTGGAATACAAATATTGCAGATGTTCACAATGCCAACATATTTTAAGAGATAAAAAGTAAACTGAAAAATCTGTTATCTACTCCAGTTTAAGAGTGATATCATACAGAAACTTACTTTTTGTCCCCACAAATACTATTCAATGCATCTTGCTGGCAGGGGAAATTAATTTTCCAAACTCAGTCTTTAAAGGATATTATTTTTTTAATAGGAGCGTCTTTGAGATAGAACATATGCCCCTGTTTCTCTATCCACACCATAAAATGTTTTTCCCATTCATCACAAATAGCTGCCCCCTTTTTTTTTTTTTTTTTTTTTTTTCCCTACGAAAGCTTTTACAGAGCCTACCTCTGTGTTTTAACTTTCTGACACAGTGGATCCACAATCCTGATTATGGCTATGGGCTGCAATACAACCAAGACACAAATGATAAATAGAATCCTTATGCTTATCTGACTTTTTAAATATAAATTCCACAATATGAAGAGGTAGGTGGACAGAATTATTAAGCAGTCTGGCTGTAGCTGCCTGCCACTACTCAATTCATAGCAAAATGGGGAAACCTGGGGGAAGACGTAATGCTTAACCTTCATTTAGTACAGCCTAAGGTTACGTGATTCTCCTCTGCATTATTATTGCATAGCACAAAAGTATGTGCAAATGTGAGGCCCTAAAACTTTTTGGTTTGTCTGCCACCCTGCAAGGAATGGGTGTTCTAGACCCCAATGCCCTCCCCAAAACACCTTCTATGCCCTTGTAAGACAAGTTTGTGAGAGTGAGATAGCTGAATGCTGAACAAAGCAGTAATTTCTTCTAAGCCACATGTGATGGACAATTTACAGATCTGTTTATGATAACAGGCATGTTACTGACAGAACCTCAGACTGTTGATTGTCAGTAAATATCAAAAATTACAGGAACACATGTTCTTTAAAAACTTCTTAGTTTAAGACTACTTCGACTTGTTAATATGTGTTTCCAGAGCATTCTTTGTTTTTAAGATGGGGATTAAAAGTGGGGGATTCTGTGCCCCATGGACTTCAGTAAAATTACCTGAACTGCTAGCCTGGGTAAAGACTGCAGGACAGTGTCCTGGCACTCCATACTGTCTGCATGTTCATGGTTTTAGAGTGAAACTTAATCTCTTTCTGGGCATCTTGATTTATACTTAACCAGAATGTTTGAAGTCAAGGAGAAGAGGACTAACAACTCCCAGAAAACTTAGCTGAGGTATACTGTACCACAGCGTGTGTTAGGCTGACAGCCACAACTCAGGCCTGCAGAGCTGCACAGCTGCTCTGTAACAGAATCAGGAGGCAGGGTATCCATTTGGCTTAGGCTATGGCTAGGGCTTTTTTGCTTTCACCGTGCATACTTAGAAACCCTCATCTTTAAGTCTTATGGCAACAGCAGATCCAGACTGTAATTAACCATTGAGTTATTCCACCACGACTGTAGAGAAGTATCAAAATACCTTGGGAAATCAAACAGCATCCTCAGTGACCAGCAGATGTACAGTTTATCTGGGATATCCCCTTTCCACAAAAGAGAACAGAATCTAAATATACTAAAACTCATGTTAAACCGATCTTGAGAAACTGTTAGCTGCTAACTGCATAGCATTACAGATCGTGGTGTACAATGACACCCTGGCCCATAAAACCACCTTAATCAGGGCCTCTCTCTTATGGCACCATCCTATTTTCAACTAACAATGCTTTCAGATGAGCCGAAAAGATGTACTTTGCTCCCACCATTACAATTTCTGCTCTTCTTTTCTTTACCCCTTTCAAAAACATGAAAGCATTGGATTGCTAATTACTTTCATCCAGCCTATAGGAAAATTAGTTTATCTTCCTGATCAAAGCAAATTAGGCAGATCATGGCTGATTAGAATGCAACAGTAAAATCTCCATACTTTCTGTTCCACCCCCTTTTCTCTCAGAAACGGGGCCTGTGTCAAATATGTAGGTATTTCCCACGGCCAGTCTGGACTCTGTTTCCAGCGGGCTCTGGGGCTGGGACAATGGTTCTTACACAGACACTGAAGTTCTTTAGTTCAGTCATTGTGCAAGGAAAGAACTGGTAACCCCTCAGCTAGCATTTGATGAAACATCTAGATTTACATATTTCCCTAATTGCATTTTTTGAATGTGAGCAAGATTTATCTGACCAGAGTTAAATACCTCCTTTATTCTGCCACCCAAAACACAAACCTATGCACTGCCGGCAGAATTGCATTTGGTTCTGATCCCAGATTAAAATTTTTGTTTTCACTATAGGGGGACAAGGCGATGCCTACCTTTGCTTCTCAAAGCACAATCTAAAGAGTGGCTTGGCTAGCTGCTGCCAAGGTGGCTGCTACGCCGCACAACCAAATACTTCTGCTCCTTCTAAGTAACCGCTTCAAGCAGCATTTTCTATTGGTCTAGTATCTTACCGTTCACTTTTTACCCTTTATAACTCATTTCCCTTCGATTTGGGTTCTGTGGCTTTAATAGATGAAAGCCAAGCTATACTGCTACTTTATTTATAACCAATTACTATAAATTAACAGTAAATCTCACATTTAGCTCCATTTAAACATCACTATGCAGCTGCCCATTTGAAAATAAAATGGTTGCCTTCTTTCACTTCAGTGGGCACAATACAAAACATCCATTGAGCTTTTCCTTTATTGCAGCTGCCAATGCCCAGCCGACTTTTAACAAATCAACCAAGCGGAATAACAATGCAGCTGCAACATTTTATGGTATTTCTGTTAGTCCTCTTTTGAGACTGAAGGTGTTAATTAGGAATCAAAGAATACAACCCTGCCAGCTTTCTTTCACGAACTATGCACTGGCTACTGCAGTTTTCAGAAGAAAAATAAATCTAATAAAGGGACAAAAATGTTGTTTGTCACACCAGTAACGTGTATTTAAGACCCTTTGATCATGAGCTTTTTATGTAGTCTTGTCAGACAGGCTGAAAATATTTTTTCCTCTCTTTTCTCCTTTCCTTAGGCTTTTCTGAATACTGATTCTAGGGTTGTCTGGAAAGGTGAAAAACCCAATAGTAACTGGAATGCTTTACAGGTTAAAATGGCTTTGCTGAGCAAGCCAGCTTTAAATCAAATCAAATCAAGTCAAATCATAACTGTTCACTTTTTTGATTCAAGAGTAAGTTGTTTTGAAATACAAATTATCTGTTCCTGTTATACACTTTACTAGTTGTATCTTTTACAATTTCAAGCATTCAGATACATGCAGGTGTTTAATATTAATGTATCAACTCTTTTGTGAAATCTCATTTTATATCCTCAAAAACAACTGTTCGCTGGATGTTGCCAAATATCCATTACATACATTTTTTCACATGAGTACTACACAAAATATATTCAATATTTTATTAACACTTATTAACCATAATCGTGTTAAGAGTATCATATATTCAAAGGTAGCAGCATGAAGTCATTACCTTTAATCTTTAGTCAAAGTTAAAACCTTAAAATAGGTTTATGAACTTAGCACAACTGAGAATTAGTCAAGCTTGCTAGCTTACGCAGCAAGAGCTTTCACTGTTAGATGCACAAATCATGCCAAAACCCATTAATCTTGCCAGAGAATGGCAGAAAGAAGCTCTGCTCATTGATTTAATGATAATGAAATGAACATGCTCTTAAAGCTACCTTAAAGCAGAGTTTTCTAAACTGTAAAAGAAATAAAGCCAATTTTAAGAAACACTTATTACAGAAGAATATATATAGCAGTTTTCTTTGCCTTAAACACATGTAGCCAGGTTTCAAAATACAGCTGTATTTATCTTGTTATGTTTTTAATGCAATTCCTTATCATGTTATATATACAGAATGTAATTATGAAATATATTTTGGGGAGTTATTACTTAATATGAAGAAACATAGAACTGGCTTGAAAATATTAAAATACAAAACTTAATAACAAAAAATAGTTCTGTCAAGATTGTCATATAGTAAAATTCATGTAAAGTGCAGGCCCAGGACTACTGTACCAGACACAAAATGAGACAATTCATTATTATAAAGATATACTTTCTTTAATGTTCCAAGTGTACCATTTCTTATATTTCTGAATTAAAAAAAAAATAAATAAAAAGAAAAAAAAAATGGAGAATAGCTTACCTTTTTAGAAATACAAACATGTCTACATCTTGCATCTTGCTTTTTTTTTTTTTTTTTTTTAAGTGATATCACAGAGTAACAGAATGGCTCGGGTTGGAAGGGCCCTTAAAGATCTTGTAGTTCCATGCCTTGGCCGTGGCAAGGATGAAGGATGTTATCCACTATACTAGGTTGGCCAAGGCCCCATTGAACCTGGCCATGTACACCTCCAAGGATGGGGCATCTATAGCTTCTCTGGGCAACCAGAGATATGTAAGATGATAGCCTACTAAAAGTGACTGCCTCAACATTTTACTTGTTGAACATTGGTTGCGAATGCATACAAAAGGCAGAATTTGGCTTGATTTTCAAAACAAGCAATGGCAGCTGAGAGATGTGAGAGAATATTCATTTTCTGCACAGAGAGTAAGGTAAAAACAGCAAATATATTTGAACTTGGCTGCTGCAGTCACTTATTAAAACACTTTTTTTCCTGTTATTGCATCACAGCAGTGTGAAAAGGAATGAAATTACGCTTGTGAAAAATGTCAAGTATATAGACACAAGCCATACTGCTTTCTATAGGGTTATAATTATCATCAGAGTCCTGTTGCTAATAATTTGTTGTAGTTCTATTCTGGATGGTGTATTTCATAGCTATTTCAGAGTAATGTGATATTTTCAATGTACCTTCATATTTGATGAGTTTTCTTTCATTCATGGGCTTGTGTGGTCTTTGGGCCAATGATATATGTATCTTGGGTGAAGTTTGCCATTAAGTGGACAAAATATTTTACCTGAGGGAACATCTTTATGGAGGGGAAGGGATGTTTTTCCAGTTATTATTTAGAAATTATTTGGTATATAAGCTTCGTATTTATTTGACTCACAAATTCAAGACCTGCTCTTGTGTTTGTTTTAATATAGCAATGTCTGGGTGAAAAGTTATCTCTCTACACATGTAAACCAACTCATGTGCTCTGTGTATGTTTAACTCTGTTCTGCAGGTTTTGCTTAATTCTAGACTCATTTGGAATAGTCTGCAGAATTTTTATTGTGCCTATTATAAGCACCTACAATGATTTATTTTTATTTTTATTTATTTATTTATTTATTTATTTTTTAACAAAAAGCTGTTTATCAACTACAAAAAGCTAATAAAAGCAAAAGAATTTGGATAATGTACATGAGAAAAACCTACCCATTTGGTTTTCTTATGTTCAGTTCTGCATTGGAAACTGCAATGGTACAAAAGTACTTGAAGCGTTTTCCACTCCCCTTTGGCAGCTGACCATTCTCCCCTTGGTTGTCCCTGTCCTTCAGCTCCACTGGTTTGGCCATTTCTGCAGCTGCATTCTAAAACTGATCAGTGAAATGAGAGATGTATCTTTCAAAGACCTAAAATGTGTTTCTTTTTAAACCAGATTATTTCACAGATCTTCTTGGGAGCACAGCCCAACAAAGAGCTAAGTTGGCACAGCCAAAGGAGATGAAGCCTAGAGCAGGAGGGTGGGATCAACTGGCTTTGCAAGAAGGAAAGCAACATGAACATCTTAAACTGTCTCTCCTGCTGAGGGACGCTTAATATGGAACCACATTTTTTCTGAGTTTTCTATTCCAAATCCAATCTTCCAGAAAATTCCAAGCTCTTTCTTCTTCCAATGCTGTGAATTCAGAAGATCAACCAGCAAAGGCGAGTGGCTTCTCCTCAAGGCATTCAGCTGCAGAAAGCCAGTGCTTTCCCCAGTGCTCTGCCCTGCAAACTGAAATTAGCAGTTGTACTTGAGCTGCGAGTGCTGTGAGTCATCACACATGCTGGCACCTTGGAAGTACACTTTTGATGGAACACATCTCCTTTTAAATTGTTTTTCCTCAGATCTAGCAAGTCCTAAATCTGTTACCCTTCACAGCTTGCAAAAAAGAAGTCCATTTTCATTTCTTATGATTTTGTACGAGGAGATTCTATCCTGATGGAACCAGAAGAGAAAGTGTAGGGATAAAACATATCAGAAAATAAAGCATATAAATCAAGTTTCTCCTGCTCTCTCCCATCCTGTTCAGTGCTATAGCATTTGATGACTTACCCCTTACAATCTTTGAGCCAAACCCTGGATTACTGTATTTTTTCTTCATTTTGGTGAGCAAAGAATTGGGAAAAAAACAAACAAACAAAAAAACCCAAGCAAAAACAAACAGCAAATCTCCAGGTATTCATTGAATATCCACTATAGTTGAGAATAATTACTTGAAAGAATTTTTAAAAAACTCACTATAAGAGGATAAAAAAAAGATTGACTGTTTTGTTTAGAGAGAAGATGAAAAGTATTGTTAAACTATACCAATATATACTCTTCAGAATGAGAAACAATCCTCTTAATAACTCCTCTTAATAACAGGTTCCTGTGATAATAAAGCTATACTTAACCATGAAAAACAAACTTTAAAAAACACTGTATTTGTAGCTGTAAAAAACTGTTGTCTTGAGGCAGCTGAGATTAATATTTTGACAGCATTTAGGATGGATAAGTACGCTCTCAAGAATACGAATATTCAGAAATATATTAAAATACCATGGGACACAGGGATTTGTTCTTACTTAAAAGGTAGTAGTAATTAAATATCTTCCAAAACAGCTAGGTGTGGCCACTGTTAGAATGAGATACAGATTTAATCATCTTGGTCTGCTCCCTTAAAAAATACAGCTTGCCTAATAATTCAGCGCTGATTTTCCCTATTTAATTGCTTTATAATTTGTAGACTTTAATAATTTGACTCTCTGTTACCAGAGCTTACACAGTTCACTGTGATTACAAGACCATTCAGTTTTCACATTTACTTGAAAATATCTACCTCCACGTGAGGACGGACCTAGGAACATGACAGAAAACTAATCAGTGATCTGAGGATCAAATTGAGACAGCTGTCTTATTCTCTACTGCCTGTACACGTACAGTCACGCTCTTGCCTTTAAGCAATGTAGCTGTATAGGTTTGCAAATCTCCAAGTGACTGTCAGGCACATGTAAATGATATAAAATATAAAAACTAATGTAAAAATAAATATGTGCCAGAACCTCTTTCCCAGCCTGCATACAAGCACACAAATAATTTTATGTGTTCTACCAACTGCAACTTGCAAAAGAAATAATCTTCTGATATCCAATCTTCATCTTACCAGCTAACGTCTTAAAAAGCACAAAATAGACTTCAGACTCAATAGCTAGAAAAATCTTATAAAAATCTCTTCCTAGACCTGGGATAGTAAGCTGAGAAGTTTGAAAAAGCTATTAGCTTTTTGTTGTAAGGCATCTCTTTCTTACTTTAATAGCTTAAAGATGGTAAGGATAGAGGTCTTGAAAGCAGTATAGGCACTTACAGATGCAGATAGTGAACACAGGCTTACTAGGAATGGATTGGGCATTGAGCAGATAATATGGAGGTAATAGTCCCCGCATTTGGATTACCTATGTCACACCAATTACATCATGATCTCTTTTTCCTTCCAAACACAAAATAGCTAGGTCTGCACCTCTGTCCAAAAGTATGTAATTGCCTACTCCCATGTATATAAGATACATTGGTATCTAAGGGAAAAATTAATTTATAAAAGTATTTCTACTTTGATAGAATGCAAGATTCAGATACTAAGAAAAATTACACTGACTTCTATATCTTTCTGCATTTTACACTTTTTATTGAGGATAAGAAATTATGAGCTTCTGTGTGGAGCTTCTGCACTGTCCAGAAGCATTCCAGCCAAAGCAATTAACCTGAAGATGCAAGCATTTGTATTATCCTGCATTTGTTTGTCTCCAGAAAGTAGACAACACTATGTATAATGAATCCAGTCATTCTACCAGAGACATTTATCTGGAACTAGCAAAGCTTGTAGTTATATTTTCAGGTCATCTACATATTGAAGGTTTAAGAGCATAGATGCAAGTCTTTTAAGATCCAGGAAAAGACAATGATTTCGACTACAGAACTAAATCAATGGATCAGGCAGATCCTGATCATTTTTAATAGAGCTCAGGAAATGATTCACTGACTTCTCCCAGCTGGGGATCAGTGTGGATGCAGCTCATATGCCTCTAAGTAACCAGTCCTCTCAGGGGCAGGCTGACAGCAGTATATGGCAAGCCTCCTGAGAAGCTGATGGAAGTCCGTCATGTTCCTGCTTGACATCTCCGAAGAGTGGAGTAGCTCCCGGGATAGCTGTGAGCTGACTACTTTTCTGAAAAACAGCCTTAGGCATTTCCTACTTTCTTTGTAAAATGTGTTGCTGTCCTAAGTAACCTACAGTGGAAAATATTTTAAAATGGCAAAAGGAACCTCTAGCTGTCCTTGCCAAACCTGGCTTTTGGAAGCAGCATAAATTCTGCTCCAATATCCCTTATGAAACCAGTCCTAATCAGAGTGTTTCAAAGTGAACTGCATCATGTGCTCTGTGAAATACTGCAAGAGCAGCAAGAGGTACAGAATTGGTATTAAAATCAATCTTGCATTCATTTCAGAACATCATGTACTCACTTCAGAATATCACTCAGCCTCATGTATATGCTTACATGCTGACATCTCAGATTTGTTTCCCTACAGTGTGAAGGTTAAGTGTTGTTTATTTATTTAATTTAAGAAAACCACAGAGCTATTCAATGTTACATGTTTAAAGACATTATTCCATGGCCTAACTGTACTTTTCTTTGTCTAGTTTGAATTTTTATCCATCAGTATCATGTCTCATGTTAATACTCAATGTACTATGCTAATGCAATTTGTGCTCTGAGTGCTTTTGTAACAATTTTTAGTGTCTGATCCCATGCCAACAGAAAACAGCAATAAACCTAACCATCACCTTGCCTATCAGAACATATAATTACACAGTTTTACTAAATCTGATGGTCACAGACAATCCTGTCAACAAGATTATGAATATTAAATAAATTAAAATTATTAATAACAAATAAAACTTCTGATTTTACTTGAGATGCATTATCTATTCAGGTTATGATGTGTAAGGAAAGACTGAGTTTGAAAACCTGAATGTTGTTGGGGCTTCTTTCTCCACAGTTAGATCCCCATGCTCTGAGATCAGTCCCTGTGCACAGATAAATTATTTCTTTGTATCTGCCATGGCTTATGACAAACTATTCAAAGCTATTTTAACTATATGAGAAAAACATATATAAATTACATCATTAAAATGTTCAAGAATTATAAGTGCTGAAACATCCCTGTAGAATCATCTTAGTATGCAACTTCAAAGCCTCTTCCTTACTGTAACTCCTGCAAAATTCCACCTCACATTTCAGCTCCATCAATAATGCTGCCATGGTGCATAAAGAAAAATGCCGAGATCCCTTTGTTGTGTGTCATCCTCCCCACCTGGTGCAGCCCTGGGCTGCTCCTTTCGGGTCAGCTTACACAGGCCCGCACCACATGTTCCCCAAGTGCACCCGAGGTCGCAGCAGTAGCAACAGGCCTGAGGCAACTGCACCCAAGCGGACCGATGCAGGAGCTTGCCTGTCACACTTTGAACACCTCGGTTTGCCTAAGAAGCCAGGAGCTGCTCCATGAGTCAAACAGCAAGCAAATGCACCAGTCGCTTTGTCAGACACCCATCTTCTGAGGAGCCATGCTGGGGAGTGCTGGTCTGAGGCATCTCCTGGTGATGGACTTGACAGCAGAGAGGGACACTCAGATTAATGTCTACACTTGGTAATAAATGATAGATTACATGTTTTCACTGCTGGAATCATTTCTGATAAACCACACTGTGTTATAGCCAGGGAGAAAATAGGTCTATTCCATGTCTGATTTTATTTCACATTGTTACATGTCTTTCAAGTACCTTTAAAGTTAGTAACGGTATTACTAGCCCAAAGAATAGAGACATCAGGCTTTGCTGCCAAGGAATATTTTTTTAATGTTTTTCTGTTATTCTCCTGTGGCGACGACATCCAGACATTTACCAGATTCATATTGTTCCATGATGACACACAGAGTGCTTGTTTTCTTATGGTCTAACCTCGATCACTATGTATTTGTGAGCAACCACCTTAATGCTGCCTTAGGAAAGCTGCAAACACTTTTAATGGAAGCCCTCTGTGCTGAGATAAACAAAACCACTAATTAATATAATTCACCATTAATTACTCTCATTGTGTTCTCAGGCAATTATTCATTTGCCAAATATGAAAAACAAATCTGTTTGTGTACTCAGCATATGGTGATACTTGGATAAAGAGTGAATAATTTGCTTTAGATTAGGCTCACCGTGACCCAACAGAACCCCCTATAACAAAACTAACTGGGACATGCCAGGAGCTCGATCCATATGATCCTAAGAAGCTGCAGTTTTTCAATGGGAACTGAACTGGTTCATAATTAAGTTTTCACAAACCCTTATCAGCATAGATTAAACTAAGAGCATGTTGAAAGCAAGCAGCATTTCCCTGTATACTTCCCACCCAGAGATATAACACTGTAAATAACACCATCCTGGATATTGCAAATTCCTTGTGAAATCTGATGCTGGTACAGCAGTGCCCTATGGTCAGGCAGGCAGGAACATAGAGCTACATGCCTGCGAGACGCTACAGCCGTGATTGATGATAAATGTAGAAAACAGGCCACATCTGGCTTCAGGTTTACAGGATTTTTCACAGATTGACCGGAGACAGCCATTGAAGGGAGAACAGCTCAGGCATTAATACGAGGACAAATGTGATTTTGATAACTCTATTTGGTGGGATGGTATCTGTCTATGACAGATACAATGGATATAGCACAGTGCTATGTAAGCAGCTTCAAGAAAAATCTGCTGTGTTTTTCACAACAAGAAAAAGACGGGAAAACAAACAAAAATCCCACCTTCCTCCAACTGCTGGAAAGTCTGTGCAGTTGACCACAACTCTGACACAATACAACTCTCCTGGCAGAGTCCACATCCTGACACAAACAACACAGCAATGATCACTTGGCTGCATGATTCAAATCTTTTTTCTTTTCCTAAAAGCAACTTTGACTTTTATTTCAGAAAGACAGACACCCTGAACAGTAATAACACATTAAAAGTTTTTTCCTTCAAGAGCTGGCAAATTAAAACTGAAATTAATGCTTCATTTTAATTACATTAACCAATGCTTTTCTAAAGACTTTGAATTTTTCAAACTGAATTTATTTTAGCAGTACCAATTTCATAGAATCAAGCTAGTTCTGTTAGTATATGCAGAGCAAAAAACTACCTGAAGTCTTTCCTGGCATAAGTATTGACTTGCACACGTGGAGGGACATGCAGAGATGAACCTGGCACTGTGCCTTTTTTCTCCACTCCCTCTAATGATTTATTATAAATATTCCATCCAAATAACCCAAGAAGTACTTCCACGATACTATTCTTCCACAAGTATCTGCTTCTACACAATGGCTTTTTCTATTCCAGATTAAAGTTTTTCCCCTTATCAGTGTTCAGTAAACATTTGTTTTACTCTAAAGACATCTGCTTCAAGATTTCAGTAACCTGTTCAGTTACAGGCCGTGCTATCTCTGGCCTTCAGACAGACAGGATGTTCCAAGATGCTTGTCCTGCCCTTTCTTTTCACATCTCCTACCTTAGCCAGAAGGAAGCAATGTCATGGCATTCAGCAGTTCACACTATTCTACGTATGTACAGGCAACAGGTCAGAAGTGTAGTCTCCATATGCTGGGAAACTTAAAGCCTTTCCAGATGCTGTTCCCAGGATCATGAGCTTTCACATTGTCCTTTGTCTGTGCTGGCCTAAATAACACAATGTGAGCACCTTATTTTGCTCCCAATCACACTTTCACTGTGCTCCACACTCAATTAAAAAAACAAAACAAACAAACAAACAAAAAAACAACACAGTATCAGTACTGCAAACCTATGCCCCTCACCTCATCACAATTATACTTAGGCATTATCTCCACCAGGGCCAGTTAGTCACACTCTTTTCTGGTAATAAGTATGCCAAGGCAACTGTACCCTGCAAAGCCTTACAGCAGAGTCCTGGCACAAATGGAAACTGTGATTTCCATTACTGCCACCTCCCCTAAGGGTTTGAAATCAGTTGAGCTGCCTGCTGAGAGCCACATTTCAGTACTTTATGGCATGGATAGTGATGGATTCCCATGCTACCTGCTCTCCTCGCAGTGCACTTTGAACTCCTCTGTTAATCCTTCTGAAACTGCATGTGCCTGTTGCAGGTTAAGGTCAATACATTGAAGCTTTACGCGGTGGACATCACAGGACTGGAATTGACTTCCTGAGACCCTTGTCAGGCCACAGGGTTGAACCTGCACTTCTTTTGGCCCTCTTCCAAATCATTGTCTTTGTACGACTTTGGCATGAATGCAGGCAATGCTTCCACACTGCACCAAGCATATGGATCCTGTACGTTTTTGTCAGCAGGTCAAATATTGCTTTCAGGCGCCTGTGTGGATTTTACCTGTTCCAGTAAGAATCTTATATATCACCGAGTTCAGCCTATGTAGGCAGCCATGATCTGAACTGAAAGGTGGATGTACATCCATATGAAGAGAAAAACAACAAAAAACGTTTGGGTTTTCACCTTATTTTACCATGCCATACTCATAATTAGCACCTCATTAAGTGTTTTTAATCTACAGATCTCTAGCATTTATCAGTCACTACCAAAATGGTTAAACTCAGGTGTAGGTGGTTGTCTCAGTCATAAAAGTCAGACTACCCATAAAGTCAGACTACACAACAGTTGCACGACTTGCTTCAAATTGTAAATGGTTTCATTACTGTATCCAGGAGCAGAACCCAAAGGTTCTACTTTTTAAATTTTATTATTATTCAGTTGCTACTTGGATCCTGGCTATCCCTATCTGATCACTCTCCCCATTCTCAGAAGCAGTTGTCACCCTTTCTTTGTGCTTCCAAAATGGCAACCTCTGTGCAGCAGGGCATTGCAGAAGCTTTGGTTTCGATGTCTTCGTGAGGATGAATCTCATTTCTGGAGGCTGGACAACCTCACCTGCCCCCCACCACATGCGTAATTGTAACCTCGTCATGTGCAAGACCACCAGGAGAAAGATTTAATTTCCGAGGCAGCCTCCATGCCAAACTGATCAGGGATAAAAGACCCAAAGGCAAGTTACTCATCAAGGTGGCTTAGAACAGGTAATGCTCAGAGATGGGTGAGGGAGAGCTCTGCCTTATCTTGTTTCCTTTGCCAGTTATGACCTACTTCTCCCCTCAGGGTACACAGAGACTCATTTACAAACTCAGCGAATGCCAAATCAGTGCAGTTACACTTCTCTTAATGCTGACATCATCTCACATCTGTCTTCTCATTCACTTAGACTAGCATTTATATTATCACAGGATCCAGAAGGCATGGTACAACTGGCATCGTAAGATGCCTACTGCTGCAGAAACAAGAGCTAGGGAGATTTTATTTCTGTCTAACACTGGTGCTGTAACTGTTTCATCCTCCAGCAAAATAGACTGAAGTGTCTGGAAAATGAACCAACAGCACAAAACATGAAGAAAATGGAGCAGCACTAGTATTAAACAACTAGTGCTAAACAGGATCTTTACTTTTCTATCCCCCACCATCCCCTTCATGAACAGCATGAACAAATTATTGTATGGCTTTTATGGGAAAAGTTATATATACAAAAGCACACACACAAAAAAGTAAGACTAAAGTGTTAAGTCTATACACAATCATTATATAAATTACATTCCAATCCACCAAACACTTCTGTGTTACTTAAGCAGGTAATACTTACGTAACATTAATAAACATGGTTACTGTCAATAAAAAAGAAAGCATTTATTCAAGTGTCTGCAAGAGATTTTCCGTAGTGGGAGCAGCACTTGTCTGCACTGCAGCCCACTGACAGATTTGGGGCACATTGTTAAAAGGTATCTATCTACCTACATATCCAGTACCAACACCAGTATGGTATCTCCTGCCAGAAACCCTCCTGCCTTTCTTGAAATGCTACGATGCAAAACGTTTCAGCAATTTTTATCAAAAACATGTCTCTAAAATTGCCTGCAATTTCATAACAATGTTGAAAGACGGTGCTTTCTAGATTAAACTAAATACACATTTTACATAAGACCTCAAAAAAAAAAAGAAATAAAGGCTTTCAAACATTTTATGGTACACATAATGCATCAGGCTGTGTAAAGAGACTGTGTGACAGAACATCATACTGGAACTATTCCACACAAATGAGTTCGTATTTGGGGAAGGGGACAATTATTTTAAAATTACACAAGGCCTTGCTCCTGCAAACATTTGCACATGTGATTTCAGTGGAACCACTCCTGACACTAAAGTTAAGTATCTGGATAAGTATTTGCAGGATGGGAGCCAAATCATACAATCGGGCCCAAATTAAGAGCCCATTTGTTACCAATAATATCTTAATTCGGGAGGGGCTGATTATTATAATTATCACTATTGGAGAACACTACACTTCAAAATAACTATTTTTGCAACAGTGTCTAGCCAGGAAAATACAGCTTCTCTTTTCCGAGATGGAAGTTTGTGCTGCGGCCAATGCCCCCAAAAACTAAAGCTCACAGCTAAAAAAATGAAATAAACCACAGCAAAATCATAAAATTGGAAGGTGCCTCAGCAAAAGCCTTATCAAGCTGGGGACATCCTTTACAGTTCCTGGGGATCTGCACTGCTATCCCATTTAGTTCCTGCTTGGAGTTTCAGGTGTTGCTTGCACCTAGTTTAATGCTCCCTGGCCAGAGTGCTCGCTTCTCTCTGAGCAGCAGCTGAGGGGTTCCTCTCCTCCAAACAGCAAAGGCATTCCAGGATGCTATGTCTGAGTGAGTCCTGCTGCTTTAATACTCGTTTCAATGTCTCTAATTCAAAAACCAGAAATTCAAGCTGTTGCCCATAGGCTTATAGAAAAAAACAAAAAACCAACCAACCAAACAAACAAAACAAACAAACAAACAAACAAAACAAACAAAAAAGCTTCTTGGGTCTAAAACCAGGGGTACTATGAGTTGCTGTCATATATAGTACAAGACATTCATCATCCTAGTTTTGTAGAGTTTTCATTTAAACTTCCATTCCAAGAGGGAGAAGAGGGCAGCACTCCTTCAGCAAGCAGCAGTAACATCGGCTCAGGCCTTCCCCAAATACATTACTTTCTTTTATAGCTCTCCAGGTATTAACCTTCTCACATCTGATCAGTAAAACTGCACAGACATTGCTCAGGTCTTCCCAGCAAACGGCGCAGAGTGTGCAACACAAGGATTTGCCACATGAATTGCTAAGTCCCCGAGGAGCAAGCATGCTTTGATCACGTCTCGTTCTTTTTAAAAGACGTTAGGGCATTTTCCCCTAGCTTCAGTCAAATGCTGTTTTCGTATGTCAAAAACACCACATTGTGTTCTGCCCTCAGCCGGCTTACTCAGAGCCAAAGGAACCACACCTTATTTACCATGATTTTACTGGGAAAAGAATCAGATCTGCTGGACAGTTCAAGGAAGTAAGTGAGGGAAAATACTATAAATTGTATTAATCGAGACCATTCAAGTGACAGGTCGAGAGTTACGAAAGCAGCCCATGCAGGTGAAATATTATCTTTGGCCAACAAACACAGAATAAAAGCAAGCAATCAGGACGGCAAAACTGGTAGCAATTTTCAACGTTTGAAAGACAAATGACGTCGGAGAGAAGACTGGGTTAACAAGGGAGCACTTGAGGAAAGCCTAATCTCCACTGGCATGCTGGCTGGGAAGGTCAGCCCAGTGCACGCGTTCCCAGCTGGAGTCGGGCTCCCTCTGCCCGGCCAATTGTCCTCTGCACTTCAGCTACCAAACCAAATGGAAGGTGCCTTCACCCTGCCAGCTCCTTGTATTCTTCCAACTCAAAGACAGCTCCCTTTTCCCCGGCAATTTATGCAGCATTTCCACGCAGCAAATGCTACTCAGGAGAGAGGTAGCATGAGTCCTTTTTCCCCCTCCTGAGCAGCACAGGGCTCTTTAGAAGGCAGTGAAAAGTTATTTTTGGCACTCTAGTCTCAAGTAAAAAGAGTGACATTCTCTTCTAAAGGGCAGTTTAAATCTATTTTTTTTCACAAATAAACTAACTGAGTTGATGTATTATGATTTGAAATGTAAAGCAAATCCTTTGAAATCTGGTGAACATCAACTTTACAGTCTGTTACTTCTCCAGTTTTTATGCATCTCTAATTTATCTATGAGTACCATTTACCTCTATATGCCTATTATTGCCACAAGCAGAGAGGAAATGCCCCATGGTCTTCTCCAAGAGGGGATGTAACACTGATTTCTAAACCCAGAATCTGGATACACCTTCATCCGTAACTGGGACAAGGCTCAGGTTATTAACTGAAACCACATAGCAAACGTTTAATTTATTTCTACTAGAAAAGAAAAAAAATGTTTATAATACATATAATAATATAATATAATGTTTGTAGATATGTAAGGAAGTAATTTTTAAGCAAAGGCAAACATTTTACTAGCTACCTAATGCCTAAACCTTGTCAAGTGATCTGGAAGTTGCAAGAGACTTTGTAAAGCTTGCTTCTGCATAAGAAGACACCTCGCTAAAAGATCTCTTTTAGACACTGCAGTCATTCTCACAGTATTTTAGATGAAGAGGCAGACAAAACTTGAGCCTGCACTGTGAAATGAGAGTGATTAAAATAGTGTAGATTTACCCCCAAAGAGTTACTCTTCAAGTTTTTGGGTATTTCTGGCACAGAAACAACTAATGTCTCATTTCGGAAGTGCAGGTAATTTATGGGAATGTACTTGTTAACCTCCAAGAACTAAGTATTTTTTTTTTCCAAAATTCTTTTTCATTTTTTTTTTTTTTTTCTGCTAAGTGCTCTTAAACACTTTCAGACACCCTCAAAAGTTTTCAGGAACAATTATTATCCAAAAAAGCATTATGGAAATGAATGAGGCAGAAGGCTAAAATTTATTTGAGGAATATGTTATAAAACTTCTAATATGCAGTGATTTCCTCTTCATAGACTTTATATCTTCATACACTTCACTGTAAAACTATCAGTGTTGCCATAATTTTGAAAAGCATTTTTTTTAACAAGCTATTCCTATGAAGAATTACAAATTATATTAATCATATTTTTCAAAACGTTGCTACGCATATTTACAATGTACTCAAAACTTTTAAAATGTAACTAACACTTATCCTCAAATAGTTCATTAAGTAAACCGTACTGGAAAAGGCAATGTACCGTAGCTTGCAATAATTATACATGTATGCACACATATCTATGTCAATCCAAGATGGTAACATTATGAAAATATTCCTCTTAAGGGTTTCATGTCAGCCTCCTCATTTAAACGTTTTGATCACAAAAAACATTGCATCTGAGCTGTTAGATGGCACTGGCATTTGTGATACATTTTCATTTCTGTGCTATCCAGGCACGTAACGAAGATCCTCCAAATCTTTAGGAGCTATCATCTGTATTGTCACCACATGACATATGAGAAGATTTTCTTATGCTTGTCATACTATATATTCTTAAGCAGGAGTTGGCAGATTTTACACTATTTTTAATGAGCATATATTTAGAAGAAGTAGGTTGAGCCTGTGGTGAAAGAATGGAGTAGGGATAAGGCATTCTGGCTTTAATTACTGGCTTTGCCATAAACGTTACCCGGAACTTTGAGCAAGCCCTTCTTTGCCTCCGTTTTCCACATGACACTAACGGGTAACAATACTTCACTATCTCACAGGCTTATTTTGAGAATTAATGAGGATCCCATATACCAAAGACTTGTAGATCCTGGGTTATTCCTTTTGCTGTGTACTGATAGGAAAGTGACAAGTTCATAATTTGAAACAGAGACTCGGTGCTGCCCTTCATCAGCACACGGAATTCACTTTAATGCCACCAGGAATTGCATTACATACATTGAGTGCATTATTTAGCCTAAAAGTATACGAAGAAGAAGAAATGGCAAGAAACTCTTGGATTCTCCTTGTCTGTTTTTAAAAAGTCTAACAGTTCATGGCAGTAGATACATAACCATTAAAAAAAAAAAAAAGATTTTTGATGGGGGGGGGCAAGAATTGCAACTTTAAACGAGAGTGCAGAAGCATATAACAGGTCCAGCTGTAGACTACATTTAGCTCTGCTGCAAGGGCACCTTCATACGAAACACATGGAATTTAGCCACTATGATATATCATGATCTGTGCACATTTGTCCCAACATCAAACAAACTTTAATGGTCTCAGCATTTCAAATTTTCACACAATTTCCAGTGCACACCAAGTTATCATCTGTCTTTTTGTTTTCTATGTAGGTGCCTCAGATATGATAAGAATGACATAAATTAAGAAAAAAACCTATATTAAAAAAAATAAACTAACTTAACACAACGTAATACCACAGACAGTTTTTGGCCAGATGTATATACTGTACAAGAAGGGAATCTAATAGAGAGGACATTCTTTGCTGGAAAGAGGGTCCATGTGTTTAAAATGGTTTTAATCTCACACTTTGTTCTAAAGCAGAAATAGTCACAGCGCAAAAAGACATTTCTGTTTTCCTGGGAAAAAAAACCCAAAGCCAAAAAAAAAAAAAAAAAGTTGGTTGGCCACTACCAACCTCAAGGAGGGAAACATCTTTATAACAAGCAAGAATGTTTTACGATTTGCCATTGCTTAGCCATCTACAGAAAATGAGACTTGACAGCTCTTTATGGAAGGTGGGCAGGAGCTACAGCTCTGCATAATTAGGCAATAATTAATCAATCCAAGAAAAACAGCCTGGTAAATTTGGATGCACCAGTCTTTAACCCACTTGACTATTACACTGCATGTATGCAGTCTTGGTCATTCAAAAGTCTGCCTGTCCTGCAGCGGAGTTTTTACACTTCAGGGTGTTCGTTATGGAACAGCACAGAATTCTTGACTGGAGAAAGTCATTCCCCTGCTGAAGGACAAGAGGATTTAAAAATAAAAGCGTGGACCAGATTAGAGTCCTGCTTAGAAGCAGGTTGCTGGAGGTATATAGCTTTTGAACAGCAGAAGTCCACACCAGTGGTATTTTGACATCATCGTGCATCTTTATACTCTATTTTTCTTCATAAAACAGTCAAGCAGTAGACCCTCAAAAGTTTTTCCAGTTTTAGCAGCAATATTTTGAAATAGCAATAATGAAATTAGGGCATCTACTTGACACGGGACATGCACAGCTTAAGTATGCCTTTGTATGTTCAGTACCTATCTGTCTGGTTACGACTTTCCAAAGCACTAGAAAGTTTTGTGTCTTGTGCATACCCCAAATCCTCACCTGATACGTTAGAAACCAGTGGTGAATTCTGTACGTATCTTAAAGACTGCATTTTTATTGTGTATAGCCACAGCTCTGCTCTTCTATAAGTGGTCTTTAAATAACATGGAGTTTTGACATTATTAATGGCTTTGACTTTGAAACGCTCGGCATAAACTAAGCTAAACTTGATCTTATTAAGATAAATTTCAGAACAGTATTTATGTGTACAATATTCAGAAAAGCCTTTCAGCTGCACGTCCTCTCTAAACCACTGCTATTTCCACTGAACTAAGCTCTCCCCTAACGTATACTTACTACTTGCATTTTATTGGTGGCATTTTATTTCTACCTTGCCGATGCGGTCATGTTTGCCCTTCTCCTAGGAAGGCCATTTCTAGCTGACTTTCATCTGCTCCCTCAGATGCGCTGTGTTTTATGTCCCCTGAAGAATTAGCAGTGTTAACGGAGAAGCGAGTGAGAATTATCACCAAGTACCGCAGGCACACAGTCCCGTGAAACCATCCTTACAGTAACCATAGTAGCGAGGATGTCAACAGCCAGCCAAACCCGACGGACAGCCGGCCGGCCGGACACCTTCCGACCCTGCGGGACGGGGAGGAGAAGCCTTCCACTACTGAACCCCAGGACATGCAACCGCAAGGATGTGCGTGAAACCAGCACAGAGACAAACACATCAGCACATCCAACACACACAACCAGGAGAGACTTAAGGCTGACCCTTCTCAAAAATAAGAATATATGCATATTTTAATAATAACCGAGCTGCCGAGTGTGGCGGGCGGGCTGGTGGCGATGCCCTCACGCAGGAGCTTGGCGGCTGAGCTCGAGCTGCGGCTCCGGTTTGTGCTCCGGTTTATGCGGCTCTGGTTTCGGCTCCGGTTGCCGGCCACCTGCCCGGCTCTCGGCAGCCCGAGGGGAGACGCGTTAAGGATTAAATCGGCAGCAGCCGCAGTTCAAAGCCGCGTCCCGGGAAGCCAAGGTGCAGACACCGTCCCCGCGGACCTGATCGCCCTGCTGCAACCTCTTCCCATCGCCCTCCGGACGGCACATCGCGACCCTCCAGGCACCGCTTTAGGAGCCTGCGGCTGATGAAAAAGCGATCACGAACTTATTGCGAGCCGGGCGCTCGCCTTCTGTCACGGCCGGGGCCGGCCCCCCCCGCCCCCGTCCCGCCGCCACTTACAGGTAGGAGGTGAAGGCGCTGAGGTCTGCGGGCACGGCCGTGAGCCCCATGTCGGAGCAGTCGGCCCGGAGCAGCATGCCCTCCTGCTCGCAGCGGCACGGCGCCGGACAGCCCCGCGGCCGCTGCCCGCTGCCCCTCGCCCCCCGCTGCGGGCACAAGGCGAGGAGGATGAGGAGGAGGAGGAAGATGGCGCTGGACGCCGCCATGGGGAGCGCCGGGAGCCGCGGGGCGCCCGTTCGGCTCGGGGGAGCTGCTGCGGCCGCCGCCGCCGCGCCGCTGTCTGTGGTAGCATCGCGGCTTACGCGCTGCTTTAAAGCCCTGCAGCCGGCACCGCGCTCCCGCTGACGCCGCCCCAGCCTTGCCCGCCGAACAGCGACGGGCCCTGCCCGCCTCGCCGTGCGAGCGGGGGCGGCCGCGGGCCCGGCGGGCGGGCGGGGAGGC
>CM021765.1:38101952-38201442 GCA_011076525.1 Nettapus auritus | reverse complement strand
ATATTGAAGATTTACAGCTATGGACAGTTCTTACCTCTATACATTTAAATTAGGCTTTACAGTTATTTTCTTTTCATGTTTCTTATACGTCTCTGGTTCTCCATAAAGAGAAAAGGAAAATCATCGGTCAGTTTAATAATATTTAGTTTAATAATATTTTAGGAAATTGCTGTTACTGTTCCAAAACACCTTTGGGACCATTGGATTTCCCACAGGTTCTGACACTCTGCATAGTGTCCTGGTCACTTGGAGTGACATCTGTAGTGCAGCCATCAGTGGTCTTTGGCTTTTACCAAGGTAGTAAAAAAAAAAACAGAGGGGTTTCAGCAAAGCGTTGTCTTGAATCTCTTCCTATCTTCCTTACACTAAATCAAACTGCCCTCTGACTGTGATAACATGTTGACCTTCCAACTTCAGGTTTATTGATGCAAAATGTTTCTGGAGTGCCATGTACTCATAAACAAAACAGTGTGTTATGAATTGCTAGCATAACAAAGAGCATACCGATTCATAAGTCAAGAATACACAGCAGATATATATTTAACATAAATCTCTTGGGCAGATCATTAATTGCAGCATGACAGACTTTAGATTTTGTGTGAATGTTGGCTTTAAAATACAGGACTGTAAAAAGAAACTTTCACTCCTATTTCTGTTTTGTAAGCTTAGACTGGATGAACTGATTAAAAAAAAGTGTGGCTAAAGTGTTTAGCATCAGAAATTTATGCTTAATCCTGAAATCATTGGATGTCCCAGCCAAAATGGAATTTAAAGCAGAAATGTTAAGAGATTCCGCACTAGCAAAGGTAGCAGTTAGTGCTTTAATATTAAGGCAAGTCCAACAGAATGCCAAAGTAAAAAAAGTACAGCAGGGAAGGACAAGGTATTTTACAGCTGAATATATCATGTTTCTCCCTTTCCTGTCTATGGATGATGAGTAAGTACCTAGAAGGCAGTGCAGCCGTGTGGTTAGGCTGTGGAAAAAATAAAGCTATTGTGCAGGCTGGAATTTCTTTTTCTGCCCATTGGGGGAACAAATTCTTCATTGGATGTGTTGGAAGTCCTTACATGGAAGGGGTTCATTAGGCAAGTGTGAAGCTCCATTAGCCCTTAGGCTGTGCTATTGTAAAGCAGTGCTGCTCTGCCCAGTGATCTCTGGAGAAAGATCTTTTTCCCTTTGCAAGACACCTGACTTGTCCTTTTATTCTGGCCAGCCTTGAAGAATTATGTATGCCTGTAAACATTTATCACTCTGAAGGGTTTTTATTTGTACAGCAGAAGGCTATGTACTGCGTCCAATTTCCTATTTACATGTCAGTATACATTCACATTTGCATCATGTACATAGCTTGTTTCAGTGAGGATCTTAGGCTAACATATGTATTTACATCACTTTATTAAGCCATACAATGTCCTTCAGACCAAGGCAGACAGGACCATTTGTGTTTTACATAGTAATAAATGATGGTACCTGAAATGGACAATGGTTAGGACAGAGTCACTCCTAGAACCATCAAGAAATACAGAAGTTTAAGTACCATGGAACAATTTACCACATGGCCATAACCTGTCAATTGTGATGATACTATGGATTATGTGTCATTAACCTGTTTTTGTTCAGGTTTTCATGCTATTTAGGGCATACTCTGTTATCGTTTTTTAGAAATCATCATTTTTGGTTGATTCTTTTGTTTGGCACACTGCCACCTAGCTGCACTCTTTCCTCAACAGTTCTGTCATTGAACTAGAAGACAGGTGAGGTTTACTTGGATTCACCTGAAATATTCTTCAGTAATTAAATTGCTGATGGAAAGAAGGGACAACACTGTAAGAACAATACTACTGTTGTTACAATTCATACAGTGACAGTTGACTCTGTAATTTTGAAGCAAGTTGTGATGTGCTGATATTAACATTATTTTCTCTACAAAAGATTTTGATAGTAAAGCATGCAGCAAGCTTACCCAGGCACTTTGCGATAGGTAGGCATTTGGGAAAAGAAATGAAGAAAAAATGTAAATACAGAGGATGCAAATTTACTGATTTTTTTTTGTTTGGAGGGAATGAAAGCTGACCGTTACAGTAATTCTCTGTATAGGAAATAAAATCCATGTGTTAGAGTGAAGATGTGGAAATAAGCTATATAAAGAAAACCTATTACTGTGAGTTGAGGTGGATGTGACATCATTTAGGGAATTACAGCCAGTCTGCAAAAGCACTAAGTGGATATTTCACCAATGTAGGAACTATGTGCTTCAAATAATACTTGAAATGGTGCTCTTTAACTCTAATGTTAACTGCTTGGTTACCTTATCTTTATGTCTGTGTCTCACATAAAGCCAAAAGAAGAAAGAGGAGAACATTTAATCTGTGTACAAAGGTCCATGAAGAATTGTGAGGCAGTAGAGGAGCTGTAATACCTTTTATTAGTACAACTAAGATTTAAAAACAGACAGCAACTCTCTTTTTGGCTCATCTTTATTTTATTTATTTATTTATTTATTTTTTTCTCCTCTCAAACTGTATCTAAATGTCCATACAAATCTTTCTCTAGCCCTAGAGAGTCATGCATGGCTATGATACAGTTTCTTAAGAACTGTGAGGCATAGCAGTATGGCAGCAAGGCAGGTCAAATTGCCTTTATCCTTTCTCTAGTCAGGTATTTATATGATGTTCTTAACTGTGCTTTCGGATAGTAAGTCATTGCAGCAGGTCTCTGAATGAGATGGTCTGTCATGTTTTTACATGCATTTGCCAGTTTTTACTTGCACAGAAAAACATGTAATCGGTTTGAATCCATTTGGCAAGTGGGCTCAAATCTTGCTCAGAAGACTGAAAAAAGCTTCTGACTTTTGGAAGGATGTGTTGTGATGGATGAATCACTTTGTTTCCTGAACTGCATGATTTTTGGACTCTACTCTCTCATCCTGCCCAAGTAATCAATAGCCAGTTGTTCAGTGTAAGAGCAGGTGTCAGAGCCAAATGTTAAAATAATTTGCATTATAGCACAGTAGTGAGTGCAGAAAGTGCTGCATTCTGTGGTACTTGTCAGGGGGACTTTGAGGAAGCTCTGCAAAATATTGCTCACTTAATGCAACAAAAGTTCAGCATTTCCATGGAAAGCCAATACCTCCACATCTGCGAGGAAGTTAACTCCAGTTCATAAAGGGTTGCACAGTTTTTTTCCTTAACACTTTTAAAACATAAAACCTTTGAATATGTGAGTGTGTGGAGATGTATGATGTATTTCTGTGTCCTGTACGTGCTGTGGTGATCTGCATTCTTTTCTGGGTAAAAGACAAGAGTTGATACATACCATGTGCATACATAGAGTCATTTCTTAATTTAGCAGCTCATACAGAAATTCTGTCCAACTCTTTTCATCCTTCCTTCTCTCACTGTGTCTGTGTGGCAAACACGCTGGGGTTTCTGTGGTTTTTGAAGTATATTTGCATGATACGGTATAATGAGCGATTACATTGTTTTGTAGTTGTTTGAAGAAGGTCACAGTAATGGATTTTCTTCTTCTTCTTCTTTTTTTCTTTTTTTTTTTTTTTTTTTGTGGTATTTTAAATAGTTTTAGACATTTTGGGATCAGCTGCCACACAAAAGGAAGAGATGTATCTAAGAAACACCTAATTGTGACAAATTATCGGGATACTTTAGATGTGGTCTAATACCTTGTTTTCCTGTAAATCCCACTCTAGAAGAGGAAGTTCTGAATTTTTATTTTTTTCTCTGTGTATTTGGCTTCTGAGCACAGAAAAAGCAGATTTCTTTGCAGAGAGGGAGATCAAGAATTTTTTGGTAGTGTGTCAGACCAGAATATTTCAGACGGGTCTTATCAATGTGATAGCAGTGTTTTCCTATTCTTGACCTGCTCTTTGGAACAATCAAACAGGAAATACCCTGTAGGACTTTATTTTTTAAGAAGTTTCTGAAAAATGTGTTTGCATATTATCCAGTGAAAAGGTAAACAACAAAGCTTTATAGTACATAGTTAATTGGAGCAGATGTTGAAGTATCCATGTTTCTGTCGCTCACATGCTTCATCCTCACTTTGCTAAGTTTATCACCATTACGACAAACCCACTGGATGTGTTACTCACCTCTTGACTCTTCCAAGCTGATGAGTCCCATCTGCAGTAATGCAAAATGGCACAAGGGAGGGAAGGAGTAAAATGCAGGCCCAATACCATAACACATGCACAAAACCTCCACTAGAGCCTGCCGTTGTTGTAGGAAATCAGGAGTATTTACATGGACATGCAAGAAGTGCTATTTCTTCTGCATGGCTGGCAGTCATGCAGTGCCCCTGCTGTAGGTGGAGGAAGGGGTCTGGCCCAGAAATGGGATGGTGCAGCCTGCAGGAAAGAAAAATGGGATCGTGTGCCTGCAGCTGCTGAGGAGCTGAAGATAGAAGGAGCCTTATGTTGGAAGAGCCTTTGTGTTTGAAAGAAGAGCACTGGGAAATTCAGAACTAACAGGAAGTTTGGAGCAGGGGCATCACAGGGAGGCCTTTACAGTGAGAAGGAGAGGTGGCCCACAAAGAACTTGCAAGGGAAAGAGGCAAGAAGTCTTGGATGCTGCACTAAACTCAGCCAGTTGAAGTTATGAAGTATACAACTGTCAAGTTTCTGTGCCCTTTCATCCACAAACAGTGCCCCCGATAGTGTTAATAGTCTTTTAATTGCTATGTATTTGCATTAAGTATATATATATATATAAAAAGAACATTTGAAAGATGGAGATATGTTTCTGGACTGAATATCAGAATCAGGGCTTTATATAACATTAACATGTTTGTAACATGCATTGGGTTGCTCTTCTTCCGTTTCTTAGCAAGGCTGGTTCGCTGACTTTAGGATAGGCATGACTATTTTGGGCTGTGCTTCCCTTTGAGGCAATTGACTTACATGAAAGAGTTTTCTATTTATAAAGTCTGCCTTAATGGAGTGTCAGCACAGACCTGTGATATGTAATGTCTTTACAAAAGTGGGAACGGGATGTTATATCGTTGAGATTCCTCCATCACTGATGAAGCCAAAGGGGTTCCTGAGAGGCACTTGCTGTCCCTAGCTGTAAGCCAAGAGAACTCTGTCGATGCCCATTGATCACACAAGGAAAACTGGAGGCTCTTACAAGGCTAACAAAGATGCCCATGCTGGATAATACTACTCAAAGTGCTGTCATTAGCACTGAAATGTCCGAACACATGGTTGCTGCTGCACTTTCATTTAAAAGCATCTGAACGAAGTTCAAATTTATAGTCTCTAGACCTGGTTCAGACCGCAGTTAAACCCTTGGAAATACAGAGTAAAGTTCATTTCATTGCAGTAGCTGAAAGGGCAAGATTCCCAGCAATACAGCATTAGTATGGTTTCAAGGAAGCCTGTGTGTTTATTTCTGTTAATAACCAAGGCCTCTAAGGGTTTGGCTACTTTTCTTTAGTAATTAATGGAGATAGTAAGAGATGAGGAGAGAGTGTTCATACCACCCAAATTTAATCTCCCAGGCATCTCTCTGAAGCTGATTAAGAGTAATAGACTCCTCCAGAAGGTGGTTCAAAGCACCTATATTAATTATTTTATGTATCTGTGGATAGTTAAATCAAGATTGCTGAGCAAAAGTAACCTTGTATTGATTATGATTAGAGTTAATGTTACAGTAGAGCAGAGCCCTGAGTTTATATGTAGGAAAGAGGAAACTTTGACAAACAACGGCTAATACGAAAAGCCCTGGCTTAGCATTCTGATGAAGAACATTTTTTCGGTCTGCATTTGGCTCAACATGTGGGCCCTTGAGACAGGTGAAATAGAGGGTTGAAAGTAAATCAGTACTAATGATTTTGGTCTAATGCAACTTGGAGTCTGTCAGAAGTAGCAGTGGTAAAGAAAGCAGCATTTGGTCAAGTTTATTTTTTCTTTGAAATATTCCTGTAAACTATGGTAAAAACAGATGGAATCAAAAATATACTAAGTGGAAAAAAAATGACAAAAGAAAACGGACTGCATTGTACTGAAAAATAATTACTTGAAGTTTGACCACTTGGAATGGGTTTCAAAAGCAACAATTCAAAAACATTTCATTTCTACTTTTTCATTTCAATTATAGGTTTTCCTTTTCAGGGAACACATCTTCATCTGTAGAACAAATATACACTTAATGCACTTTATATTGAGAACAATAATGATCGATGCTGAATTTTAGAAAACATTATGGAAAGAAGTCACGAGCATCATGTCTGTTGGCTGATGCTTTTAGGGAGTATTTCTTTGAACATGGGAACTTAATATGGTACGAATGATTTGAGAAGAGAGGAAGGTTTCATGAGGGATGCTGTGTTTCTCACGGGTGGCCATAATGAATTCAGCTGTCCTCTTTTGCCTGAGATTTTATGTCCTCTCAACAACATGCAGCTTGACCCATTTATTTGTAACAGAGAGAAAAATCTACCTCTTCCATACAGTGCCAGAGTTGTCAGATTATGCATAGTGTTATGTTATGTATGTATACATTAACATTGTATTCAACATTTGTTAGGACAGGATCATGCTATTCATTGATTAACTGAAGTCGTATCAGATACTGCTCTTTAGCAATGCTCATTTGTACCCAGAAATCTTCAGAAGAGGGTATTTCTGTTTATTTACATTTTCAAAATGTAACTGAGGCACTGGTTGTTTCTTGCTGTCCACACCTTGGACAACTTAATTACTAATTGAGAATAACTTAAAAAGAAATTGAAAAACCAGACTAAAGAAGCTATTTTGAAATCCTAAATTCAGATATACTTTGTTGATTGAAAAAGATTATTTATGGTATATTTTACTTCGGAGCTTTAGTGGTTTGATTTTTTTTTTTTTTTTTTTTTTTTTTTTTTCCAGTTTTACAGGTGCTCAGCAGTATAACTGCAAAGTTTTTTCCACTGTGTTTTTTTTTCCAAGCAGCAAAAATTCTTGCTTTATGTTTCTTGGGAACATACATCTGAAAGAAACCATCAAATTCAGCATTAAGTTAATTTTAGCATTAAATTATTTTGAGGTGTAGAAGTTTGGAGAAATCTGATAAGAATAACTTATTTCAGCTCTTATTATTTCTGCGAGTTGACAGATGCAAAAAAATGTATTATCAGGTACATAGATGTTTCTCAAATGCAGCTTATTAATTACTGTCATTCATCCAAATAAAAGAAGCTTTTTGTGGTAGTTCCCTTGCCTTTAGCATGCGAAGCTGTTCTTTCCATTTCTATCTCAGCACCTTGACACAGTAACAACTAGCAAGTTTAGAATTATCTTCAGGGAATTGCAACTTTTTGGGGAAATTTCTGTAAAAAATTTACCTATAATACATGAAAACCATGGTAGCTTTTATTAATATTTTCACAGAAAGAGTAATTAACATCAGTTATGACAAAGCTATTATGAAAAAAACATTAAAGAAATACATTAAAATGACAAACTACCCTCTAGAAAAGTCACAGGTAAGTATTATACATGTATTTCTTGCATGTTACTTCTTTGGGACTGTTTATATGGACAAAGTAATTATATATTTGTTTGTGTTGATGGAGTCAAAAAATGTTAGTGAAATAAAGAAGATAAAGCAGTAGAGGAAGACATTATTTTGACTTTTTGAAAAAGTAGTGACAGACGAAAAGGCATATGAGGCCAAGGGTTAATTAAAAGATTCCAACCATATCTATAAGTTGATCTGTGAAGAAGTTGAATGGATTCCCATGCATTTGTGTATTCACAGTGAATAATTTCGTACTGCTTATTACTGGGAGGTGGGGATTTTATTTATTGTTTTGCCAAAAGCACACACACACAAGAGAGAGAGATTTCTGCTTGAATTAAAAAGCAGCTTGGCTACCTTCTCTTACCAACACTTGCGTTTTTGTACTGAAGCTGTATGCTTAATACTGCCTTTGACACTGCTCTCCATCCTGATTTCGGTAAGCCCAGACCAAGCTCAAAGCGTGGGCTCCCTCTGCTGGCTGCGGTGGTGCTCCGAGCCCTTCTCAGGATGCTCAGCAGGCGCGCTGGAAAAAACGATTGGGAAGAAATGAGCTGCAGCTTATTTTAAACAATTAAAGTAGGAGGTAAAAATGTAATCTAGCCCATTAAATGCAGCCGCTGTGTAAAACTTGCATTTGAAATGCCCAGGCACTCTGAAATGGTAATAGTTTTATGGCAAAACAGCAACTGACAGACCGCAAAAGAGGTTTTTACTTTCTGTGATTTCACATACTAAAAGAGACTGGTGTGTGTGAAGAAGTGAGGATGCAGTCTAACCAATCCTAACTTGTGTAAAACTCAACAGAAAACTAATATCCCCTCTTAAATTTATTTTTAGCTATTCCCAGACTCGGGGGGGGGGGGGGGGGGGTGAGGGGGGGCTGGTGGAGGAGGGGGCAAAGCTTATTTCAAGCTTATTTCAAAGCTTATTTCAAGAACTTTTGATTTCTTTTCAGATCCTCAACTGGATAAGGCCCTAAGCAACCTGACCTGAAACTAGTTCTGCCCTGGATGTTGAACCAGATTTCTTCTGTAAGCCTTCCCCACTCCCAACATGCATTGTTCTGTATTTCAATCCTAGGTGTGTGAGGAAGGTTAGAGTTACAACATAGAGTTTGCATAATATAACCTTTACCCCAACATTCATCTTGAAAGGCCTTTAAATGTAGAGAGTGGGATTCTACCTGCATAAAGTGCTTGGATGCACTTTCTGCACAGTAACCCTTTGCTTATCAGCAGGTCTTTGCAAGAGGAGAGGTGTAGAGGACCAGGCTGCAGATTAGTGAGCTGCTCTGTCATTAAGAAAAGTGCCTGCATGTCCCCTGCACCAACTAGCAACTGTTAATAAAGCTGTGGAAAACCACCTACAGTTCATTTAAGAAGGAATCCTAGACCCTGTGTTTTAGACTGAGGGTTCAGCTGATAGCCTCTGGCATTCCTGTACAATGAGAAAAGGCTGCACAGATTGTATGACAGTAAGGGAAAGTTTTTAACACACTTTATTGTGACCAACACCACAGAGCTGCTTGCCACAACCATTCACTGCATGGGATAGACAGTGGATGAATGTAAACTCACCATCCTTCCTAAAGTACTGAACAGCAGTACATAGGTTACATGAAAGATTACAGTGCCTGAGGGAAGCACGGAAACACATATGATATTCACAAGAGAGAGAGGCTTCTTTAAAAGATGGTTCAGAACAAAAGCCATAATCTGGGTGTTCTTGATTTTTTCCTCCAGTACGGTTATCTCCTATCAACAACAAAGGTAGCCTAACAAGTCTGTTCTTTGAAGGCTAAACTTAACTTTAATGAATACTTCTTTCCCTTCCCTCACTTGCCGTCCAATGTGATTTTCTTGGTTCTTCAGGCCATGGATGGAAATGGATTTTGGTTCTTATCTGATGAGCTTGGATTATATATGAAAAAGTGGTGAGATCAACTTGCCACAACAGGTTCCCAATCACCCTGCCACGAACGTGTCACATTAAGAGTTTATTTGGACCTGTGTTGTGATTTCAGTTGGAGGTAACTCTCAAAAGGACTGTGCTTTTTCTACTAATTTTCAGAAAAGCTGCCTTCACAAACATGGTATCAGAATTATTATTTGTTTCAAGGTTAAAAAAGGCAATCCTGAAGGACTATTCTGAAATCTTTAAGACATAGGATGACCAATTCAGTTCCATTTTAGCAGTGAAGAACCCAGCTATAACATAAGAAATAGGAGGAGGAAGGGTTACAAAACACCCTGGTAGCTTTATGATGATAGTTCTCACGAGGACACCGTATCCTTAGTTAGTCCTCTGTGCTCAAAATATTCTTCATTCTCTAGACAGTTTTTCAGGAAATAGAAGAAAAAAAAAAATCAGGAGGTACAGAAATAACATGGAGAAGCCTTGTGCTTCTTTACAAGTTGTAAAGTTCTAGGGTATTTTTAGAACTCACTGCATTTATGTGATTACTTCAGATATTCTCTGTTTAAATAGCATTTATTAGATAGCTGTGCACAATCTACTTGCATTTAGCCCATTAATGGTGTCAGTAGACACCATTTACCAATCTAAATTGTATGCAGGCAAATGAACAGAGCAAACAACCTACTTTGCAAACACCCTCGCATTAGGAATTTCTCTTTCTTTTATACCTCACTTTGAGACGCATGTTTGGATTTGAGGGATGAGGTTTCAAGATTTTTTTTTTTTTTTTTTTTTTCTGTGACAAAATAAAATCTATTATTTGAGCTAGATGAAGTTATGAAATGGTAGACAGGTCAGCTCACATTGAGCCCAGTGTAGTTTCAGGGATGGACTCCCTTCCACAGTTATCTCAACTTCATAGTTGTAAGGGCCAGTCTTTCAGTTCATACTCTTGTTTTGCTGATTTTAATTGAAGTTAGTGGAAATTTTGACTCACTAGGGATATATCATGCTATGGAGCAGGGCTGTTTACATGCCTGTGTATACATATATTGATATACCAGAGCTTTCTTGGACAGATCTGACACGTCTTTCAGGCCAAATGCAAAGCTGAGCTAGCTCAAGTCACGTCTTCAAGAAGATGAAGAATCAAAGCCACTGCTAAATAGAAATTGCTTTCTGAAACCAAAGAAGGGATGTGGCTTTAGGTGTTAGATTTTTATATGCTTTTTATTTTCTAACACATTTTTAATATTCTGGAAAACAGATTATGCAGTTTATATAAATGCCTGGATTTTCAAGAAGTCATGTAAAAATATGAATATGATTACCCTACTCTCAGTGCTGAGTTTTAGAGTATTTGATCCCATCACAAAATGCAAAAAATAAAACAATAAATAAATTCTTCCATATGCTGCCTAAAAATCCTGGGAGAAGCATGCGCTGTTCATTAAAATACAGTGTATATTCTATGATTTTTTTTAATCTGATTTTATATTCAGTGTATCTGCTTTTATACAAGCATAAATTCTTTCTTTAATATTTTCTTCCACACATCATGTTTATCTGCTATAATAACGACATGGGAGAATGTTTGCTGAAATGTGCTGTATCCAAGTCTGTTCCTTGGGCCTTTGCAGTCGTCAGGTAGGTGTTCCAATTTATGAATAATAGGTTTTCTGGAAGCAAGCGCATGAACCACCACCACTGGCTTGCCTCAGCAACTTCAAAGGGAAACTTTTTTTTTTTTTTTTTTTTTTTTTTTTCAGAAGAGACAGAAATATCACATTTGGAGGCTGAAATGGTGCACTCCACCTTTTAGCCAAGACAAGGAGAATCAGCCAGGGTCTGAGAGATCTCTTTGCCAAATTTTTTAAATAGGAATACAAAGAAAATGCTCTTTAAATTGTAAGTAGTATGGATAAAGTTACTTATAGGCAAAGTGGCTTTATTATTGCTTCCAGATGTGAATTTTGAAACACAGAAAGGGCAGTTAGCATTTGGGTCCATTAAAAAGAATATAATTCAGGACTCATACAGCCTTATAGACTCTCTCTTGGATGAGAAAGAGAAGACAGGAATGAGAACCCAGCTCAGTTGAAGGCACTAGCTGTGGATGGAGCCATTACATGGAGCTTGGGTAGGATGTGTTACTTGAAAAGCAGCATCTGGACACATACACACACCAGCACAAATAATTGACAGTTTCGTTCCATGGCCAAAAAGAAATTGGAAAAATATTCTCTCCATCTGACTGTTTCTTTTATTCTTGCAGCATCATAAGTAACATACAGATAGCCATTTCCAATTAGGTGAATATGGATATGGCTTCCCATTTCCCCTGTAACTCAGAGGCTATACCTCACCTTGTAGGCATCTCTGAGGGTAATTACTGTCAATAAAGTGAAGGCACATACTAAAAATTGAACATTTTTGCTTCTCTCGTCTTCTCCCATTGTGTGCTGAGCTTTTCCAGCTCACAGTCTTGACTCTGTAAGGATGAGGGTAGTCTGATGATGGTAGCTCCCATGATGTCCAGAGGACCACAGGACTATAGAGGTATGGGCTCCTTCAGGGCTCATGAAGGCTCTCAAGCACAGGCTAAAGAAACCTGATGCATAAAATCAAATGAAGGGAAGCCAGTGCAAGCCCAAACGCAAAGCGATGCACCACTAGGCAGGACCTAGTAAGCAGCCTGCAGCCTGTCCTTCAACAGTTGTGTGTGGGCAGCAGGCAGACAGGAGCCTGATGCTTACAGCTCTTCCAAAGGTGGCAGAGCTCCTGCCAGTATGTTTTAGCTGCTTTCCCTTTTCTGGAGAGCCAGAAAATGTAGTGAGAGTGATTTGGCTTATTGACAGTCTTGCACAATAGCGTTGTTAGTGGAGCTCCAGCTGCCGAGCTTCTTTTACCAGTGATGTTGATGAGTATAAACTTGAGAAAACCTATCTCAAGTTGTGCATTTCAGGCCTAGTTTGGAGGGCTGACATTTACAAAAGGGAAGCATTTTAACTTTTAACTATTTTAACTTTTAATGTATTTTAACTTTTAAGCCATGGAAAAATAAAAGGACCATGATTTTACAAAGATGTATTTTAGTACACAACTGCATAGTGAGATAGGTTTTATTCTGTGAATTCCCTGAGGACACTGACTGCTTATATCTTTCTTGCTAAGGAGTATATAGGACCCAGTTCTTCTGTGACTGTATACTCAAAATTAATGTAGGTTTCCAGGGGGTGCCACATGTGGAACTGATGAACACGAATTGTAGGACCCTTGTAAAATGTCTCTGCTAAAGTGTTCCAGCTTTTAAAGTTTGTCCCTAGTTTCTTGCACATAAATTTCTATGAAAGCAGATTTTGTCTGCAAATGGATGCAGCCAAATGTGTAGGCGATGCATATACATTACTTAACCAAAATAAAATTTTCATGAGTAGAATTTATTCTGGCTTTTCTTTATCTTGACAGTATTAGTGTTTTAAAAATACTTAACCAAAAAACACAAACTGCACTTCACACCAGACCCTCAGGAAATGCAATAATACACCACAGAAGAGAATAAAAATTACCAATTAATAATGCATAATATGTCAGTAGCTATAGCTGATATCTGCTACTGAATTAATAGAACAAGCAACTTTACAAAAAGCAAAATAAAAAGATTCTTTCAGCATTGGCTTTGCTGAAATCATTCTTCCTTGGATGACCTTCAGTGTGGGATTTTCACAAAGCAAGCCAGAGGTCATGTGAGTGACATTGGTAGTAAGGTGATGGCTAGACCAGATGATCTTGAAGGTCTTCACCAACCTTAATGATTCTATGATTCTATGATTCTATTCCATGACTCTATGACATATCTGACTCTATGCTTTTGCTGTTTGTTTTGTGAAACTGTCTACAGAAATCTTTCATTTCTTAACAAAATTATGGTTCTACTGTTAACATAAATACCAATGAAGTTGGTGGAAAGGTTCACAGTGAAGTCAGTCTTCACTGACTCTCAGTCACCCACATATCCATATGTTTTCTCAAAATAAAGCTATGTTTGAGGATGCAATTGTGGCACTTGCTGGTGCAAAAGTTAGGTTCATAAAATATATGGATATCAGGCTTCCTTATGAAGTTTGGGCCTGCAGTGCAAAGGGATAGGGAAACTCAAAGACACTTAATATTTTCCTGATTTAAAGATGACCATGCATAACTCATTTGTGGCTTTACTTCAATCGACACCCTGCTCTTTTGTTCATAAAGTCATCCAAAAGTCACAACTAGAAAGGGCATATTCTAAGGGGGCTGCAATTCTTTTGACGCCTCTTTAAATAATAAATATAAATCACAACTGAGAGAATCTGGTAAACCTGTTGCATAAATAGCTACAATGTCACACTCCACTAAGTATCTTCAGATGGAAATAGGCATTTCTGGAATTGAATCTTTCTAAACTAAGCTATTTTGTATTACCAACATAGCTCCCTTCTTCCCCTCCAGAACACCTAAAAAAGCTGATGACTGCTGAAACTGCATTGAAATGAGGTACCTAATTCATAAAGAAGATGCCAGAAAAGCTATTTTCCAGCATTACCCACTTCAGGTACTGCCTAAAATTCCTTTGGCATGGCCCTGGCTGCCCTTGAAGTTGCCACCAGTCCCATGAAGAAGTGCCCGCAGGCTGTGTGAGAAGGCCCTTTTCTCGTTGGACTCCTGTCGGGTTGTGGGAGTGAGGAGCTTCTCCTTGAAATGCCTCTCCCATCTAAAGCCAACCTCCTATTTGCAGTCAGTCACCAGATCGTGACCACCTGATTGCTAAAGCGATGTCAACATTACATTACTTTTTGCCTAACAGCATCCAGACAGAAAATGAGAAGGAGAAACTCCAGGTTCTCTGCAGGCACTGCCTTTCCCTTCCCCTGGGAGCATGACAGCTCCCATTGCAGTGCATGCTGAGAAGAGAGTCCTTGCATTAAACCCAGATGTCACTGCTGCTGGGAACACAAGAATCTGCTGTCAAAAGGAAAGCAGAAAGTTCGACTTTGCCACTTACCAAATGAGGGAGACCAGGGCTCTTGGATCAGGAAAACACACCCCTCTACCTATTAGTGCTAGCTACAAATCTAGCCTTGGAATAACTGCTTTGTCTCATGGAGGCATAAAAATATCAAATTGTGTAAGAGTTGTGCATCCATTGCTCAGGAAAGTGCAGCTCCCTGTAATCAGAAATGTTTGGTAAAGGAAATAATACTTATGCACCATATATTTTAAAATATCTAGTTAATTCAAATGCTGTTTGGATTTAAGAAAATGAGTAGGTTTCAAGACTGCTTTTATATAGGCAAGGTTTCCTTCTACAGAATTCTATTGTATTGCATGTAAGTTAACGTCATTGTTTCATGCAGTTTAGAATGTTTTCTCTTCCTTTCCCATCAAACTTTCAAGATGTTGATGATTCTTTTCATCCCTTCTCAGGGCAATACGTTGAAATTTCAGAATGTCTGAGAGCTTAACTATTGTTTTGACATGAGTTGCTCTTTTTGATATTTTCTAAACACATCATTTCATTAATAAATGTGTATTATTTCAGCTATACTGCCTCACATTTTAAGATTAAAGCTTTGAAAGTAAAACTGATCAAATAGAAAAATAATTAGAAAATCATCTAAATAACTTTTCCCAATACTTTTTTTTTTTTTTTTTTTTTTTTTTTTTTTTTTTTTAATGAGAAATTCAGTGATGCTGGCTCTCCTCCCCCTCCAAACAATTTCAGTTTAAATCACTGTGTATCTTGTGGCAAAAGTAGATTTCTTAAAATTTTCCATTCATCTTCATTCCTGATCCTGGAGGAGTAGGGACTTGTTATTTCTTTCAAAGTGATGATGGATAGGTAGTCTGTTTTTTCACTTTTAAAATATTATCTGATTGTTGAAAATATAAACACAGTTCATTATATTATGTCTTACTTACCCAACAGAAGAACGAAACAAAAATATCATTATGTTTTTCCCAGCACTGAGACTGTACAATCATGTTGATATTATTACATCGGATTTACACTAGTAATATCACACAAGTATTTTATCATATGTATCAATATTAGTTTCCAAAGAGGTTGATTTGGGGGATTCTTTTTAAATGTCAGAGGTCTGTTAACACTGTCAGTCTTCAAACAGAAAATTTAAAGGAATTCACTAGGTGAAAATAAGGCTCGTAATGAGATGAAACATGTTCAGTTTTAGGTTTGCAGAGAATGCTTCAAGCATTTTATATTTTTACAGACATTGTTAAAATCCCATCTGGTGTTTGTGAAGTATTTTACTATCTCCTGCTGGGCCAGGCAGACATTGGTTTTCATGTCTGTATGTTTCCAAAACATTAGAAAAAATAATTGAATGGATCTGGATCAAATACAGCAAAATGATAGAATACCATATTTCCATTCTTTTGCATTCAGGAACAGAGACAATTATGCCGGGTTCCAGCAAAGATCCATCAGTTCACGTAGTGGAACTTGTGCAAAACGCAAAGGAGTACATTTCTCTAAGTAGTTCAACATTCACCATCTTGCCCATAATATATTTTTACAAGCAATAAGTACATAATTTCTGTTTCAATTATATACTTCATTTTCAAGGGAATTCATTTGGAAAATACAAAGGCCAAATGAAAATGTGTTCCATTTTGATAGATACACTTTCCCATTATACACTTGATTTTACTTATTAATTGAGTGTGGAAAAAAATGAAAACCAAACCAGAAATGCAAAGTCCTCCTAATTATATATTCCTATCCATCATGCATACCTATGACCCATTTTCTCTGAAGTCAATGAGAACAGTCTCATTTCTGGTCTTACACTGCATTTACAACCAGTATAATTTTTAATTACTTTAATTCAGTTACTGCAACAATAGGAGAGGAGAAATGAGAGAGAGTTCAGGAGAGAGGAGGGTTGGTGGGTCTGCATTAGCTATTGTTTGTAGAAGGGAGATACATATCTAAAGCAACAGAGTAGTGATAGCATAGCTGCTGCATACAACTGCATCCTAATGGTTTAAGAAATATATGCATCTCCAATCAAACATGTTGCACTGGAGATCCTAAAGAGCCTTTCCTGCATTCACTGATAATTCATAGAAAAAGTAGATGCATTGCCAAAACAAAAAATTCTTAACAGACCAGAAGCATAAAAATATGCTTTTTAAGATGCAGTGGTCATACCATTTTGATTACCAGATGGAATTTTCCTTAGACACTTTTGTGCCTTTTACCTGATAAATGGCTGGCATTCTATCAGAAAAGCCTTCTCTTTGCATCATTTTGACTGTGTTTTGTGTTATTTTCTTAAAGGATGGACTTCTGATGGGAGTATAATTCAGCTACATTTTCTTCTCTTTTCCCATTTGCCATCATTCATCCCTCTCCACAAGGTTGGCACATACAAGGTCCAATTTCCTGCCCCACACATTTCATATAACCTTCATGTCTGTGTAACCCAAGGAGTTGTCTTCACGTACAGATAGTGCATCCAACTTTCATACAGTCTTGGCTGTTGTGAAGCACGTTGTCCCTCCCCTTCCAAGCCCTCAGTTCTCTCTCCCTGCTGGTACCATGCCCATTCATACAGCTAACGAACAAAGTCAAGAATGTGAGGTCAACAGATCATCTGATGTATATACAACGACTATGGGAATTAGATTGCTCTCTGCTTCTCACTTTCTCTGACCAATGTAGAAAAACACCTCATTTGCTATTTAAAATGGTAGTTGCAAATATTGATCTTTGTAAACATTGTTATAGCAATCTTAAATGTCATGATAATCAGCATTCTGGATAAGTGGCATTTATTTCCATTTGAGGCACTTCACTGAGTTGGTCTACACAGTTTGGTAACAGCTTCATGCATGGCTGCAAATGGGAACTGTTAACTGCCTGGGAAATGGGGCAGAGGAATGGAAAAGCTCAGCTGAGCAGGTTGCTTTCTCCTCCATCAGGCAGATGTGCAGTGCAGGTATTTGTTCCTTGAAGATCTCAATGGCTGATAAGCTGGAACTGGAGAAGGACATGAATAAGGGTATAAAGACACCGAGAGGGAGTAGAAATTGCTGAAATCTGTAGTGGTGAGGAGACAGCTATCTTTTCCAGACCCTTCACCCTTTTTGGGGGGATATGGTGGTCAGTAGCGGGCTGGTGACCAGCTGTGGAGGTGTGTGTGTGGGGAGGGGAGGAGTGATGGGAGAAAGGAGGCCAACTGCAGCTCTCTGGCAGGTGGGAATGATTACAGAAAGAATGACGACCTGTACTGTACAAGTTATTGATGGTAGTTCCCAGAGGAGTTGAGTTAATAAAGCTGCAGCCAAAATAAACCATATCCCTTGCATATTGTCTTTCTTCCTGCATGTCCGGAAAAATGCAATGAGAGTCTGTTGCCTCCCCTTCTCCCCATGCCTCCCCCAACATGCTGAAGTTTTCTTCTCCTCTGTTCTACACAGCTGTGTCATGGAAGGATTGAATTTTTACTTTTTTTTACTTTTTTTTTTTTTTTTTTTTTCCTGGAAGTTGTACAAAAATATGAATATTGAGTAGATTCTGATTCTGCTTTTCTAAAACGAGGCATACACTCAAGGTGAGAATAGGAGTGGAAAATAAATGAGCAAAATTAGTACCTGCTTCATGTAACAGGACATTGCCTTTACCATCTGCTGCTAGGTCTGTGTTAAGCTGCCTTTCTCTAGGCTGCAAAGAAGCTAATGTGTTTGCATGAGAGGATCCTTGAGGGTAGCTAACACCCAACAGTCAGGTGATGGTCTTCTGTAGTGATTATTCTTTTTAATAGTATAGACTTGTAGAAAATGAACAGAAATGATTGAAGAATAGAAATCATCTAAGGGTTGAGTTTGCAGAATCCAAATTCCAGACTTCTCAGTGGTCCCTGTTGATCTAGAGCTGTTTTATTTTATGATGTCTTTCTGGTAAAAGTATGTATTTATATTGCCCATTTTATAGACAGAGTCACCTTCTAGGTATTTTCCACAACAAACAACACATGGCAGCCCTGATCCTACATCACATTCTTCCATTTGCTCTTACAGCTCAAGTCTTAATTTTCATGACTTTTCATCACTGATGCTAAATGGCATTCTTCAGTGTGACTTGTTTTCCCAGCCCTGTCAGTATGGAAGAACATATGAACCAGTGGAGACTGAATGACTGGCTTCAATGCCATGTATAGCCTTGGCTTGCAATTTCCTTGAAAATTGGTTTGTCTGCCTCCAAGTCTATCACAGGAGCTGTGTGCGCCAGAGTACTGTTTTGTGTTGACATCAAACCCTGATGCTGTTGCCCTGGATATAATTCTTTGCACAATTTGTACAGTCCATCAAGGAACTGGTCCATTATCGAAGTATTGAAGTTCTTCCTGAGTATTTAAAAGTAGAAATATTTATAACAAAATAAGCTTCTCTCTTTTTCCTTTTTCTTTGTTCAGGCTGTAGGAAAAATACCTTGTTTAGATTAGAGCTTGCCTGAATGGACAATTGTGTACCTAAATGTGATTGAGTATGAGAGAGTTCTGTATTTGTATTGAAAACTCAGAGCAAAAGGTTTATTTCTGAAAATAGTTACATTTCTGTTTGTTCTCCTGTGAGTCCTACAACCAAGGTCACTTAAAAGAATCTTCTTTAAACCCAGGAGACAAGGAATTGAAAATTTAGAGTGATAGACAGGGGCTGCATGGCTGTTTACTAACAAGTCATTTGTGTGCAGTAGTTTGTTGCTATTTTTTATCTGTTGTTATTGTAAAATCATTACATCTTCCTGTAACTGTACTTCCCAGTCTTTTAAAAGCTGAGCTCACTTTCAAAATGAAATCAATCAAGCCCATTGCCTTTCCATTAGCTTTTAAGGTTAAACACGTTAGCATATATTTTCTACTTTATCCTTATTACATGCTGCTTTTACTGCTTTCTCTCAGAAGCACTGGGGTAAGATTCCTACTAATGTACTTTTTCTTTTGTACATGCATCAGTAGTGAAAAAGTGAGCAGCACTGACATTAGAAGCCCTCATAACCCATGGCTTTGGTGCACGCCTCAGAGCTATGATTGCAGGCGTACATACCTTTCTGAACCAATTGCTCCATTTTTTTGCATGCACCTTTCACAAGTGTAATAGTTTCAATTTTTAATAATGGAAGCTCAGCCTCTGTAAGAGAGTTACCCACTAAATGTAGTCCATATCCATCTTTTCACAAGGAATGGTCTACATATTGAGAAATGTTATTCTACAATTAACAGCTCAACAGTAGACGAGTGGAAAACACTTTTCACAAATATAGACTAGAGCTTTTATAAAGATAAAATATTTTTGTAGTCTGCAGAAATTTTGCAGTTATGGTGATGATCTTAGATTAAGTTAAAATGAAGGTATTTGCTTCTGTTAATTGAATTCCAACATTAATTAAGACCTAATCATACTTAGATCTAATCATCTTGATCTCTGTTTCCCAATGAAGGGTGGAAAATTTCCTTAAAATCCCTTTTGTTACTCAGGATTTTATTTGGTTTACAAACATGAGAATCCAGTCCTATAATTTTTTCAGGTGTTCACTCATGTGAAAGTCTTTAGCGAGTGATAAACTGTGGGCATTTTATCTTCTGCAAGTTATGGTTGTAGTACTAAAGTTTTAGATACCAAATGTTTTGAATTCACTGAGATACCTCTTTTCCTGATGGCTGCTGATGCTCACTATGTAGAAAGTTTAGCTAGTGGATTCAATACTTGGGGATAAGCAAGTAGGCAAGATGTGGATCCTTGCCACCCTGCCCCAACCTCCAATTTTTCTCTGGAAATAATAAAAAAGTATTGCGGGGATGCATGTTGATGAAGGGTCTGGTATTCTCTGCACACGGCAAGATCTGCCCCAGCATTAATAACCATGGTAAACACCAATATTCATTTCATCAATTGTTTTTAAGCAACTGGGTCAATGAAATTTTTGACAATGTGAATGGTTAACATTTAAAGTGCTTTCACAAAAGTGGTTAACACATTGTACCACTAATTATGTGATTACAGGGGAGCTATTTATCAATTTACTTTTACAGGAACTATTTATATTGGACTTAACCTTTGAGTTTTGCTATAGTTTGAAACAGAACCTCTCACAGAAGGAAGCTGTTAGTGGTGGCTAGTTTATAGGGTTTAGGGCCCAACAAAAATACCTCAGAATCATCCAAGGCCAGACAAGAGGTTTTATGCAAGTCTCCCAATTCCAAACATGAAATATGAGTTAAGTTTCAGTTAGAAAGCCACCAGATTTTTCATTCCTACATATTCATCTTTCTAAAAACTTGTGTTTCTACTTGTGCAAGTGTAGATAACTGGTGACACATAGAAGAGGACAGGCAACTTTTGCCATATTTACCTTACTTCATTTGGCATTTTGCCAAGCTACCTTAGTTCCCTCTTCATATGGCAACCCTTCACTTTGTTTTTTAGAAACTATAAGGAATAAAGACAGTCAACTTTGCTCATGCTCTCTGGCATGTATTGGGTTTTAGTGAAAAGATTTTTCTAGGGAGAGGGGAAAATCTGGATAGAGGCAAGTGGACTCAGAAGTGAACACTGCAGTCTTCGTATCTTAAAGATCAAATCAGGGACATGGCTATAGCGCACTGAGGCTTCAAGTTCAGGCTGTGCAATTCCAGGGTAGTGATCATGCAGACCTGGGGGATGTTCCACATTAAGGATGTGTACCTCTTGTACGTTTGTTTACATGTGTTGATAGTGATAGGACAACGGGGTTGGTTTTAAACTAAGACAGGGGAGATATAGTTTAGAAATTAGGAGAAAGTTTTTCACTCAGAGGGTGGTGAGGCACTGGAACAGATTGCCCATAGAGATTGTGGATGCCCCATCCGTGGAGGCATTCAAGGCCAGGCTGGATGCAGATCTGGGCAGCCTGCTCTAGTGGTTGGCAACCCTGTCCAGAGCAGGGGAGTTGAAACTACATGATCTTTAAGGTTCTTTTCAACTCAGGCCATTCTATGTGACTTGGGAAGGGCACTTTTTCATATTCAGGTATCCCATATGACCAAGGGCAGCAATGCCTTCAAATTATACCCTGCCTATACCACTGAAGTTGTGACACCATCCAGAAAAAAGCATTCAAAATTCATTAATTCAGAAAGGCCAAGAAGAAACATACCTTCTCTTTGAGACACCTACCTCATAGTGATTTTTATCCCTAGTCCAGCCTCAGAAAAATACACTAGAACCCATGATACCCTATCTGGTTGACAAGTGGTCTGGATTGCTATCATTCAGTAGTATATTCTCTTTGCTGTAAATTTTTGTATCTCAATTGATCCTTCCTGCATGTTATGATCCATAGTAGACAACAGCTCTAGAAGTAGAATATGAGTTCTATCAAAATAGGTCATTAAATTGTTGAATTTGTATTTCTCCCTTCCTTCGTAAATGTTGTATAATCTTCTGTAAAAAGGGGCACTCCCATGCCTGGGCATTAAAAACAAACAAACAAACAAACAAACAAAAAACCAACCTGATGGCTCTCACTTCTCTCACTTGCTGTCTTTAGAACATTCAGTACCATAAATGTGTGATGAGTGCCTTTCTGAAGGTCTGTTGCATTCAGTTACTTAGAGGTTATAATCCAGTAGAACATGTTTTATTTTTTTACTTGATCCTGACCATATCCAGGCTGGCAGTAGCAGAGAATGCACTGAATCAAAGAGATACATATGTTGGTGAATTAAGCACCTTCAAGATTAGGCAACAGCTGATAAGTTTTATTTGGATCTCAGTTCTGGTCTCAGAGCCTCTGTTCCACCTCAGCCCTGTTTTAAATGCCCACATCCTTCCTGAATGCAGCACAAAAGCCTTAGAGAACACTAGTGCAAGTGTGCTTTTGCATGGAGCCCTGAGGGAACGGTGATTCTCTTTAGTCTTCAGACTCGGTTGTAAGGCAAATGTTGCCTGTTCTCTTTTGAATAAACAAAACATAGGTTCATGGTGGAAATACCAAATGTAATGTTTTAATTCTTTGCCACTCTTAGGGCTCAGAAACTCCCAACAAAGTGTTCTGGGGTTTTGGGTTTCTTTGGTATGATTTTGTTGAGGTCTCATTACTGCCTTTTAAAGTAAAGTAGAAGTTGGTCGATTGTAACATATCTTTTTCTGTGCATGTTAATTATATTTTGCAAAGCTAATTAATCTAATCTCAAACACCACAAGATCCCTGCTTTTTAGCACATACTAATCTGAGATTTGTGGAAGTCGGAATGCAATGGAAAGAAAGGGCAGTTGTTATAAAAATACACAGGGACTTTCTTCTGATGGATGTTGACCTAGAAGCTGTGTACACATATTTCTTTTGTTACAAGAAATGTTCTAAAAAGGTGACTACAATAGTTCTATATTATCTTGGGTGAAACTTCAACTAACAATTATACTATTACTATTGAAAATTATATGCATATATATTAAAATGTAAAAAAGTGTTGTGTCCAGTAACTTGCAAATACTGTTCTAGCTTTTAAAGCATCTTATAAATCTCTCCCTTCTTTCAAAACAGAGAACCTACAGTAAGTCCGTCAAGTGCATTAAAGCATGAAACGGCTATTGTTGACTTTTTTCTTTGCTTTCAGATGCTAAACCATTTAGAAAACATGAAAGTAGCCAATTTTGAGTTTAAGAGCTTACAGTTCATATACATTTGATAAAACCCTTGGCCATAGAAGATAAAAACAAAACAAAACAAAAAACTAGATGTTGCCTGTTGGTAAGTTTTCAATGAATAATTTCAGCATGTAAAACGGAAGTGATAAGGCAATAGCTATCTGACACATAAAAGAGATTACGGGTAGATAGGTCGCTTGTTTTTAGTAACTCATGCTGAGAGAGGAGCATGTCTGCTGTTTAATCTGTTTACCATCCATTCATTTCTATCCCTAAATTAAAATTCACTTAGGTTTGGAGGTCAGTCTCTCAAAAGGATTTCTCAGATGGAAATCCATATAACCTTGTTCCAGAGAAGTCAGTTCTGATGCAGCTTTTCCACAGCTCAAAGAGGGGTGATCTAGAGAGAAGGAAACCTGGTGATGGGCAATCCTTTTGCTGGAAGGACTGCTCAACGTGCAAACGGATGGCAGAGCAGCTGCTGTTGAGAGTTGTGCTGTGCCTCATGGTCTGGCCAGCTGTGTTGACACCAATGAGGGAATTGGATTCCCAGGCCCACGGCAACATCATGTGGAGTGCCTCTTTTCTTCATTTTGAGGGGAGAACAGGAAGCGTTAATTTTAGCCTAACATGCAAAACTTTTCTTTTTGTGCAGCTCGTGAAGCATGAACTCAGTGGGAGGTCCATGAAAACAGAGCCTGATTCTGCCCCATTAGCATTCTGGTCATATTTAAGGACAAAATCAGCAGCCTTAGAGCTTTTAGAATTGTTTTGCTCACATCTAAATCACAGCTGAGTTCTGTGTAGAGAGGCAGTGATGTCCCCTGCCAAGGCCAGGGTATTTTAATTTCCCAGCTGTGAATTTTCTATTTAATCATTCTTTCTCCCCCTACCCACTCTGATAGTTTTGACAAACCAAGAGGAAAATTAAAGGCAATAAATTCAGTTCAAGGTTTACTTCTCCCAAGCCATTCCCTAGCCTGTATTCATCTCTACTATTTTCTTTTTAAAAAATAAATATTATTACTACTAACTTGCAGACCTGTGCTTTTAATGCCTGCTCATGAACAAAGTCACAGGAGTAGTGCTTTTTGTTTCCGTCACTGCAAGCTGAACTGGGCTGTGGTGCCACCGCAGGAGCCTGTCTGCCTGCCCATATGAGTTGAGTATCTGGAAGAGCTGGGGTCCATGCGCAGGTAAGGGCATGCTTAGAAGAAACTCTTGCAGTGGAAGGAAGCCACTTGGGCTCAGTGTAGGTGACCCCGACTGCGGGTTCTTTTACAATGAATTATTCCTCAGTTCTGTAGTGATGATCATTTTCATTTTTTTCTTTTTGGTTTATCAATACTGCAGGAAAGGTATCACATTGACAAAATAGATTTATGGACTTAAGAAATTAGATTGTTTTTTGTTGTTGTGATTAGAACATATGAAACATGTATGACAATAACAGCTTTTTTTTTTTTTTTTTTTTTTCTGCAGCCAGCTTGAACAAAGTTTTAAAGTTCCTTAGATAGTTATTTTTTTCTTTCATGCAAAACTGCTGATGCAACCTGGATTGCACTAAGCAAAAAAAAAAAAATATAATATTCAGAACTGCTTTGGCTTTATGCCCTCTAGAACCACAATCATGTCTTTAAACTAGAAACTGATTTTGAAACAAACAACAGGTTTTAATAATTCTCAGTGTTCCTGTCAGGTTGCTCTTCTGTGTAGGGAGTGTTGTTACTAATTTGCACCTCTTGGTTCAAGACAAAAGTGCCTTAAATTTGGATCAGAAATGGATCTGGCTGCAACGGCTGGCTTTGCACTTTCCCAAAGTTTGGGAGCATTTAGATCTTGGAACTTGATTTTGGTCAGACTTGTTCTTTGATATCCTCGGATGAAAGGCAGCCTGTAAATGTGAAGGGCAAATTCTTCTGCCTGGGTTACACCATTGTTACTGAATTAATGCCAATATGGTTGCATGCTGTAACAGGGTGGAAAATTTGGCCCAGGGTGTTTATTAGCACTATTATAAAGAAAAGAAACCTATTGAAGAGGAGAAACACAGAACTGTAAATGGTCATGCAGCAGGCCGCTTGCTAACTTTACTTGCCAAACGGATGATTTACTTCAACATTAATGTTTTATACAACAAAGCCAAATAAATTCACTGTATAAAAAGTTTTATGACTACAGCCCTGCCTCCCCCTGCCCTTTGCCTTTCCCAACAGATTGCAGAGCACATATAAAGTGCTGAATGAACCAAAGTTGTTTAGCTATCTGTGTTCAGTATCCCTCCAGGCTTATTTACTACATAAAGAGAAAAACAAACAAACAAACAAAAAACAACAGGTAAACATTTTAAGAGGATAGAGAAGTTTTATTTGTAAAATAGCTAGGGGCTTTAATGTATACTTACGGGTCTGCACTACACATTTCTAATAGCAAACAATGCAAATGAAAAATAATGCATTAGTTGTGGATTGGCAATGGACAGATACGTGGTGCTTATTCTCTGGCTGGCATGGCATGGAAACAGCATTGGGTCCCTACTAAAACAAAAAAAGCGGAAAGTCAAACAACAGTCATGTCAAATTAAACCTCTTTTTGTTTAAATTTTTCAAAGTGATTCATTTAGCAGTTTGGCAGAGAGTCAAACTGATATCTAACAATAGTTGATTTATTTAATGTTGCTTTCAGTACCCTGTAGCCACTCGACTGTATCAGAACTTATCTTCCGTAATTCTCTTTGAGCTGTGAAGATAGAGCAGGAAACTGGAGTAGGTCAGGTATAGACGAAGGCACAGCTCTCATGGTGGGGCAGTTTGTGCTTCACGAACCGTGGAATCGAGAAGGGATTTTCAGGAACAGTCAAAGCTTATTTTTCATCTGAAAAATTAATAAATCTGGTATCAGAACATTCCATGTTTCCTGAGTCTCAACAATAAAAAATGAAAGAGGTCAGTTTATAGAGAAAAAAAAAAAAGTGTTGTGTAAACTGCCAGTACTGCAAATACCTTGTGAGAGCAAGTAATGAAAATGAGATCTTTCCTAACTACATTTGCTCACCAAAGTTTGTGGAGGGTAAGCTATACTCTCAGTGGTTTGCATGTAATTCTGTTTTCTTCAGTAGGATTGAAAAAAAGTCTGATTAGAATTAGCAAACAACTGCAGTTTGCACACACAGGAGTAAATCTACTCATAACCACTTTTTAGCAATGGTTCTGTTGGGCTTATAGGAATAAAGTTAAGCAAAGGTTATTGTGTCAAGAAAGTCAGTAGATACAAGCCTAATAATCAGAGAGGAAGCAGATCGGTTGAGTAAGAAGATAATATTTACAGTAAGTGTGAGTGTTGATAGGAAGTTTTTTCTTCTGTTCTATTTAATAGGATTTTGCGTGACTGTTGCATGGTGTTTGATCAAGGAGCTCTGGCATAGGTTGTCCACCAAACGAAAACAAGTGTAGTGCATGACTGTTCTTTGGCTTTTAAAGTAGTATATTATGCAGAGTAACTGTAGGCAAAAACATCACAGTGAGGGGGAAGATATGAGCAGCCCACTCATGGAAGACATCTATTTAAATTCTATTAATGTTTTTTTTATTTGTTTGTTGTAAAGGACCAGATAATTTTCATAGAATCATAGAATATATTGTGGTGGAAGGGACCTTAAGACCAAAAGCTGGGTGGCCAGCAGGTCAAGGGAGGTGATTCTCCTCCTCTAATCTGCTTTTGTGAGACCCTACCTGGAGCACTGCTTTCAGTTCTGAGCCACCCAGCACAGGAAGGACATGTACATGTTAGAACGAGTTCAGAGGAGGACCATGAGGATAATTAGAGGGCTGGAGTACCTCGTTTATGAAGACAGGTTGAAGGAATTGGGGTTGTTCAGCCTGGAGAAGAGAAGGCTCCAGGGAGACCTTACAGCAGCCTTCTAGTACCTAAAGGGGCCTGCAGGAAATCTGGGGAGGGACTTTTTGTCAGGAAGTGCAGTGGTAGGACAAAGGATAGGGAGTAATGGCTTTAAGCCAAAAGAGGGTAGGTTTAGATTAAATATAAGGAGGAAATTATTCGCTCAGGGGGTGGTGAGGCAGTGGCACAGGCTGCCCAGAGAAGCTGTGGATGCCTCATGCCTGGAGGTGTTCCAGGCTGGATGGGGCCTTGGCCAACCTGGTCTTGTGGGAGGTGTACCAGCCTGTGGCAGGCAGCTGGAACTGGGTGGTCTTTAAGGTCCCTTCCCACCCAAACCATTCTGTGATTCTGTGATTACTTTTTTACCCTTTAAAATATATATATTTCCCCTTTTCTAGTCAGTGGGAACTTCACCGGACTGCTATGATTTCTCAAATATGATGCATAGAGGGTTAGCTACTTCATCCACCGGTTCCCTCAAGACCTTCAGATGCATCTCTTCAGTTCCCACGACTTGCTTATCCTCAGGTTCCTTAGATGGTCTTGAACCTGATCTTTTCCTACATTGGACAGTTCATTCTCCCAGTCCCTGCCTTTGCTTTCTGCGACTTGGGCAGTGTGGCTAAAGCACGTCAGTGAAGACCGAGGCAAAAAATTTATTGAATACCTCAGCCTTCTCCCTATCCCAGGTAACCAGGTCTCCTGTTTCTTTCATGAGAGGGCCCACATCTTCCCTAGTCTTCCTTTTACCACTGATGTACTTATAGAAACTTTTCCTATTGCCCTTGACATCTTTGGCCAGATTAAATTCTGTTAGAGGTTTAGCTTTCCTAACCTGATCCCTGGATGCTTGGACAGTTTCTCTGTATTCATCTGATTCCCTGTCCTTGCTTCCAACCTCCGTAGGCTTCCTTTCTGTGTATGACTTTGGCAGGAGCTCCTTGTTCATCCATGCAGGCCTCCTGGCATTTTTGCCTGACTTCCTCTTTGTTGGGAAGAATTACTCCTAAGCTTGGGGAGGTGAACCTTGAATATTTTGATTTTTAGTTTCACTCTTTACATTTCTCATCTAAACTTTTCCATATATTCATGCTCAAAAAATGTAATATGTGATAAATGAAAACATTTTTACATAGAGGAGTCAAAGATTATCTGTTAGAGAAACTTTTCTATTATTCAGCTGTGGTGAGTTTGCAAGGGATACGTTTTTTCAAAAGCCCAGTAGCTCATTTCCCTCTGTTCCTGTACATACGCTCTATCTATGCCAAAAGATCTTGTACTTTTTACTTCTAGTTTTGTTCAAGTCTTTTACTAAAGGAGGCTCTTTCAGTATAATTTTTAAATACTGATTTTCTTAAAGAAACTGTTATCTGTGATTGAATTTATATTTATGAAAATATAATCATTCTGATAGACTTAAAACATAACTTTTTGTAAAATGTGTATAGCTGTCACTAGCTAGAAAGATTCTATTAAAAACAAACCAAACCAACCAACCAACCAACCACCACCACCACCACCACCAAAAAAAAAAAAAAAAACAGGCAAAGAGCACTGGCCCAACATCCTTGATTCTCTGGAGCAATCTTTACATGATTCTTGTGCTAAATCCTTTGTATTTTCCTCTCTGAATTTCATTTAACTATCACTTTGAATATTTCTTGCATTACTGCATTTTTAAAGTGTTGGGGAAAGATTTTGTTTTCTAGCTTTCTCGTGAGCCAAATCAGTGGGAATTTTTGGTAAGTGAGGGTCTCTATCCAGGCAAATCAACAGTGGATTCTAATAAAAAAGAACACTTCAGCCTGCAATGGAAAGAAACAATCTATCAAGAAAAAAAAATCATGTTATAGAAGCAATACAATAGCCATGAGAAATGTTCTGTTTATATGGCATGTATTTTCTGGTGTTTTTTAGAGATATATGAAATATAATGGAGAAAAACAGATTCTAAATGCATAATACTCACCACACTATGGTGAATACATCATGAGTACTTTGGTGAGAGTGCCAGAAAGGTTGCTGGTGTTGAGAACATACCCATTATGAAGAGGATCAAAAAATACTTTGCTATAATAGTGGTCCACATGACTAGGACTTTAAGATATAACATTATTTATGAAAGGTAAAATCAATACCAAATCAGTTAGGGTTAACATAAAGACAATGTAAAAAAATGTAAAACAGGCATAATCTTATTGTTATTTATTAACAGTGTTATTTGTAGTGATGTAGATGTTATATAGATAGATATATAAATACAGTTTTCTCCTAGAATTTAAATCTAAATGCCTATGTACAGAAAAAGCAAAACCACAGGAAGGGAGGTACTAGGATTTTCATGCCAATGCAAAAATGTGTGGTGCTGGGGATGTTGGCATTGGGCTTACAGGACACTTTAGTACGTTGAAATGTATACTTTGAAAATATAACGCAGAGGGTAAAATCTAGTCATGGAACTGAGTCTTGCCTTTGACATCAAAAGGGCCATGGTTTCACTCAGGTAGGTAGTTCTACGTACAAAAAACATGTGCCTGGGGAGAATATTAGTCAATAACTGAGAGGCAAGCAGCAAAATTTTAGAATTATTTTTTTTTGAAAGCCCGTTAAACTATGTCCGTGTCGTGGGGCGCCCCCCCCCCCCCCTTCTTTATTCATTATCAGGGTTGCACTTAGATGTGGTCTCAAAAATTGTTTCACCTTCCACACTCAGAAGTGGAGAAGTTGAGATCAGCTCTTGGGCTGAAATCACTTCTATTAAATAAAAGGAAGAGAGAGATCAACTTATAGACAGGAACTTTTGTCCAAAACTTACGAGTTTTAGGTTCCATAGACTTTATATGTAAGTATGCAAAGGTGGCTAAAGAACGTAATTGCTCAAAGGAGGCAGCTTCTACACCTCAGCTATGAAAAAAAAAACACATTATTAGCTCAAACCTCAGTGAAAGTAATCAGCTGCCTTGCATTTAGCCACAGAATGGGCATAGACAGCCACAGTGAAGCAGCTGACAAACTACAGGTTAGTGATGATTACTCTGCAGCAATTCATCACTGCATTGACGCAGCAAACAGAAGGATAGATACCTAGGAATGAAGACAGAAGCTGCAGAAGTAAAATAAGAAGATGAATGGTAAAGAGGTTAAAGAAACCACAGCTATTAACACAAAAGAATCATTTGCTCTGCTCTATGGCAAGTTGAAAATTTAGGAGAAAACTGAAGTGTAAATGGGAATGAGGTAATGGAAATAACTATATTAGAAGTGAAATGAAATTAAGGTGATTCTAACAAGGTGTAACAGAATCAACAGGGGCCAACTTCTTTAAGAATTTGCACCAAAATACAAGTCCAATAGCAACTATTTAAAATCAAGCCTATTGAGTTAGTGATTGTTCTAGATTTGAAGACAAGCATTTTGCATATATTTATGTAAGGAGAGGAAATCAATGTAGGCAACTGCAGACTTGTGAGTCTGGCTCAGTAGTATGTGTAGCTTTAAAACAGGTTTTGAAGTAAAAGACCACTAAGGCTACAGATAAAAGGGAAGTGGAATATTGGTTTACCAAAGCAGGATGTGCCAAACTAACTTGATCCTGATCTTTTTTTTTACCCCCACTTTAAATAGTATGACTTCATTTTCTAGAGAAAGGAAATGAAGGGGATATATTCTGTCTGTCCTTCTACAATGGACTCATTATGCTGCTGAAAAGAAAATTATGTACTTACTTGGAGAAAGTAGAGTTTAAGAGTGCAACTGTAAGATGACCATGGTAAAGGATTTAGGGTAAGACTGAAAAAGCAACTATTGGGCTGGGGGGAAGTTACTTGTGACCGATTCTTAAGAAGCTGTATTAGGAGAAATCTTTTCATTGATCGTCTTAAGAGAAATGGGATTGAAAGTTGCTGACAGTACAATATTGGGAAATTTACAAAACTGAGAAGTCTCAGGATATCCAATGAAAAGAGCTACATTACCTTAAGGACTGGGAAACTAGATAGAAGATTCAGCAACACAAACTGCAAACAATTACAACAGGATACAATAGAGAACATGTAAAACCTTGTTGTGAGCTGAGAACTCATCAGTGGGAAATAAAGACTATGAGAGGCCTGATTTCTATCTATTAATGCAGAAGAGTGCTAGAAACTCCATTTACTGTTTTAAATATCTCTTCTGTGTCTCATTATGCCTTCTTCTGCTGTGCTAAAAATCAATTTGTTATCAAAAATCTCTTTTTGCACATGGCTACTGGTGGAATATGATCCAGTCACTCTATTTATTAACTAAACAAATAGAACTTTTGTCACCTCTTTCACTATGAAATAATTGTTTCCAGACCACTAGCTGTTATAGCTCCTTTCTGAGTCCCTGCTACCAATATCTGTTTAGAAGTGCAGATAACAGAATGTTTCAGCAATTATCTCATTTATACCCTGTTACTAAGTAATTACCACTCTTGGTATTGTTACATTATGTAACAATATGTACCAACATGTAACAACATGTCCCTCTATTCAAGGATTATATTCTCTATCTAGAACCATACTGGAAGCAGACGGTAGTTAATAATCAGGATTTTGAAAAGCTTTCTAGTCACACTGCATTGTAGGATACTATCTATCCCCCACTGAATTTGGTTCACTGTCTTCATTCTTAGGTATTTCTATCCTTGTATTTGGTTGTATTAAAAAACTTGGTTATTTACCAAGCAATAGTGATCAGCCTGTATAGGTGGTCTGACCCTACTGCTACATTTTATTGCCTTAATTAGTAAAAGGTTTTCTGCTGGTAGATGTGATAAATAAAATACTTCCTTATATACAGATGGGTTTTTCCTGGCTTTGTTGGAAAATGACCAACAAGTGACAAAGTGATGATCCATGTTTACAGAGTTATTATTATTATTAGTTTTAATCTAACAGCTAAATAAGAAATTGTTGATATCTTTATGTAACAATTAAAAATATGTACCTATATTTATGAATATCTTTTGTATATATGCTTGGAAGACTTGTCCACAAAATGTGTCTTGATATATTTAATGCATACATAATTAAAAAATCCATATTAAAGTGTGTAAATCTTCATATAGTTATCCCAGTACAATGAATTAAGATTAAGATAATTTGATCTTGCTTATTAGTAATTGCCTAGTACTACATATGATAAAATTAATCAATAAATTCTTATCCTATAAGTACAGTAAATTAATTTTGTATGTATGGAAATCAATATAGAAAGTTACTGTGAACTGATATTAAGACCAAAATAGCAAGAAACAGATGCCATGTAGAAACAGAAATCTTTCCTTCAAAATTAAATCCTTTATACTTAACATGGTTGTAAAAGCTGTTTTACTGTATGGCACTGCAACTCGAAGATGTACCAAGCTGCTGCTATCTGAACTCTACTTCCTTATTAAGTGTGGCTGTACGCTACCTCTATACAGGCAGACACAGTTAAACCACTGGCCTAAACCAATCACAAGTGGAAGTCTCTGGAGACAGACAAAATGGAAAATGAGAGGAAGCCAAAACGTAATTAACAGCATAAAAAGGCAAGCATTGGCTTGGAATATCTTTCACCATGCTGCCCAGTGTAGCCCAGAAATCTACACACCTTCGCTATTTGTTGCTCCAAGGGGGAATGGAAATGAGCTGAACCAGATAGCAGGGGTAGAGCCATGGAGATTTTACAGGTCTCCTAGCTGGTGGAAGAAAAAAAGTGATTTTCTCTGCCCACATGTTTGCAGCTGCCCAGCTGCTCATGAGGATAGAGAGAAGGTAAAGGGTTAAGGCTGGGGCTGTCCTACTGCTCCCTGCAAGTAATGCTGTACATAGCAAAATTCTTGAGCTGTGCCTAAAACCAATGCTTTTCACAGGCAAGCAGCATCAACTCAAGCAAAAGACACCATGGGTTACACAAAAATGGGGGAAATAAAAGGACATGTGTAGAAAAAAAAGACTGTCACAAAGAAATGTAAGGCATATGTTCTCCACTGGGCAAGGATACATAGCTAATCCACCAGTTTACTGTCACCCAAGTGCCACGGTTTTGTCTTTGACTGTGGTTTAACACCTATACATTTATCTCTAAATACATTGCTTCCTATCACTATAAAAAACAGTGGCAAAATACATTATTAGACAAATAAAATATGATATTTATTTGGACACCAAACTGGAGCTGTAAGACATGGCAAGGGTGAGGTCCTTCACTTGTAGAAATGTAATGCATGACTTAGGGACTCACTGTCTCTTATTCTAAGCAACTGAGTCAGGAAAAACAACACAACCTTCCTGTGCAATTGAAGTGAGACACAACAAAGACTTTACTTCAGAATAACAGGTTTACTGGCATTATACACTGTAAGAGTTGCACATTAGTGAGGCAAATCAAAAGCTGGCTATACTTTCGCATCAGTGCCCAAAAAGTACTTTGGAATATATTTGCCATGTTAAATATAAAACTACTAAGCAGTTTATTACTGTCAAAGTCATTCAACACAGACATCCTTGAATGTAATGTAAAGCTCCCAAGGGATGTATTTATGGCAAAATGCACACATAGTGTTCATTTCGGAGCATCCCTGTAAAACATCTGCTGTGGGAACACTTTATGGAACTTTCCACTGTGCGTTACTTTCCTACCCCCTTGATGATTTCTTTTATGTCGTTATGGCTCAGTGGCTGTTAGGTGAGGAAAGTGGATACAATGCTGTTGGTCTAATTAGACTGTGGTGATCAGTCAATGGAAATTGCCTTGCTTTTCTTTCTCTGCTTCACTCAGCTTCCTGTTTGAGCTTGTAAGTCTTTTCTGTCAGCCTATGTTCCATCTTTCCATGCACTTTAAAAGTTGAGGAAGGGATGGGGATTAGTATCACCAAAACTGCCTGGGTATATAAAGTTTCCTTTTTTTTTTTTCTTTTTTTTTTTTTTCTTTTTTTTTTTCTTTTTCTTCTCTTTCTTTTCTTTCAGAAATACCACACTTTGCTAAGAAAACACTCGATAGTTTCTTTGTATTTGGCTAAATTCCGCTCTTCTTACTGAGGATAATCTGCACTAATGGTGATAAAATCTCACCCACTCTAAGATCCCTTGGCAAGGAATCATTTCCTCTACAGTAATCCTTAGGAGTGAGTGAGTATTTTGAGTTAGTTGCCATTATGTGATCAAGACTCTACCAGATTAAACTGCTTCGCTGCTCAAAAGAGCTTAAATCTGGCTTTTAAATTATACTTGTAATTTTGCATATGCACTTCTTCTTTTGCCAACTCTTGATACTCTTGATTTTTTTTTTTTTCTCCATCTTTCTTATTGAAGCCAAATCCAATTGAACATTTCAGAATAAGCCCTGGTCTTTTCAAACTTTATGTTTATACACACATGAATCACGGTGTATCAAATAGAGCAGCTGGACATGACACCACAAACCATGCACACTGGGCTGAGGGTCAAACCAGGAGACCTGCTAGGCAGCATTTCTGTCAACAAATTTTATGCAACATTTTTCAATAGAAGAATCTGTGCTTATTCAATGTCTTTAAAAACATAAATGAAAAACCTCTCTATCTGTATTTAATAGAATAAACACAGAGATAACTCAGAGGGGTGTCTGCAATTATTATTATTATTATTTTTTTTTCTAAAGAAGATTCCAATTTGTAATTCACAAATATGTATGAAGAAAACGATTGTAATTATTCGTGGAACTAAAAAAAGTGCTGTTTTTTACTGTATTTCATTTGAAATCTTGAACAAGTCAACTTCAGCTGTTTGTTTTCAGCCACCAACTTCAAACTGTATTAGCAGGCCCAGCAGCAAACAATTTTTTCTAGCTGAACTACTAGTGAAGAGTAAAAGTTTTATAGAAAACTTTTGCAAATTCTCATACAATAAACCTGATGTTGACTTACACTTAGAAATATTGAAAATAAAAGTGCTAGATTACTTACCTGATTATCAATTAAGTAGAAGTTCCAATTTTTCACTTGAGACTACAGAGGAAACAAATAAAAAACATCAAATGATGAAAACATTAAGGAAATTACTGAAATATTCAGGAAAACAAGCAAAAATTATCCAGTAAATGGATATTATAACTTATGTCTTCCTCTCTGATGGTTCCCCAAATGAATGCAAAGAAATTAAGTCTTGTTAAGGCTAGCCATTAACATTTTAAAAGTTAACCAGGGAAGGAAGCCACAGTCTCTGGTGGTCATCCAACATAATTTCACTGCAAAGTGCTTTCTGAGTTGTTAATGTTTCTAATCAAAATTTGTCAAGTGATGCTGTCTCATGCTTTTGGGAAGAATTTCCTTGTAAAACTTGCAAAACCATTTCATCTGTTATCTTTTACATCTCTTCAAAACTTGCACTTGCTGATATCAGCAAAAAAGTGGACAGATGTTGGTGTGCTGTAACCATAACTGCTTAGCAGACAGAGATTTGTTTCACTTCTTACCACCCTCTGTAATATTTTCTAGCCTTTGGTCATCTCTATCACTTTTGTAATTTTTTTGCAGTAAGCTTTTCTGCTCAGCCATGGTCCCTGGCTAGGGCTCTGACTTTCTAAGGTAATGCAAGTGAATTAATAATAATCTTTAGGTTTTCTGTACATCCTGGAGGGGGAGTGAGAGAGTGGTTGTGGTGGAGCTCGGCTGCCCACCTGAGTAAAACCATCACAGTAGGTATATTTTTAATTGGACATGATGGATGAAAACAACAGGGAATTTTGGGTAACAAAGGAAAATGAATTTGTTAGCAAAATAACTCAAGACCAAATCACTGTAACTCTCATGTCTGCTTCCAGAGCATAGGAACAAAATACACACAGTTTGCTTACTCTTTCAGAAAATGTATCTGAGAGTGCTGCATGGATGAAGTCTCTGGACTTCAGGAAACTTGAAAAGAATTTGATTTTTTCAAATATTTTTCAGTGTAGGTCACCTAAGAGAGGAGTGAGGCAAAAGACCATCACACTTCATCTGTTGTTGAAGAATTCTTCTGAGCTACCATTGTGAAGTTTTGTGGCCTTGTGCTCTCACCTCATAGGTGTCACACAAGCAATTAAACAGCCTGGAGCACTCTATACACTTCATAAAATATTTTTTATTTTTCTTCTTTCTTAGCTTAGAACACAGTCCTGGTCCCTAAAGTAGAATGAGGAAAAGCAAATACTTGAAATTATCCATCACATGTTTATAAAACAGTGAGGTGTACTTCCAGTTTCTTTCAACACTTGGAGAAGAAAAAAATCTCATAATAATGAAATCCTGAAGTGTGCCTCACAAGACTGATTAGTCTTCCTGATCATAAACCTCAACACTAAAATTATGTCCTCAGGGAGGCGGTGAATGTCCTCATGCAGGGCAAAATCCCAAATATAATTCAGATGTAGTCAGATCTGATTAGCCTAGGTGAACGGTATACTCATTTTATATTTAGATTACAACACTAATAAAAAATGTATGAAAGCAAGAGATTGAGAAGAAGATGCTGCAGGCAAGTTTTTCAGGAGGTAGTTGGAGTGTACAAAACACACCTGAACCCTCACACATGTGTCTTTAAAATCAAGCATATGAAAACTTGCCATTAAGAAAAAGAATGCCCCCAAAAGTATATAAAATATTGAATACTGACTTTGTTTTAGAGAAAGGATCAATACTTTTTCAAGCCTGATGAAGGCCTTGCAAGCCTTTGCAATTGTTAGTGATTATTATTATTGATGGGAAATGAATAAATATTGAAAAAAAGTGTTTGTACAGATTTTAATGTACAGATTTGAATTGACCATGAAGTGCACTAACATAAAGACAGTTCAAGAAGCTACAGAACAGCGCAGAAAGGGGAATGATCTGGGAGAACCAGAGATGAGGGCTTTTTGTGTATGTGACTTCTTTTCCCTATACCTATCACAATTTGAGGAGATGTAGGATTTTAAAAGATTAGCAAAGGGGAAAGTCTTGGTAAGGTACAATACGGGGAAAAAAAAAAAAAGAATGGAAGTTTAATTGGGAAGTCAGGATCTAAAGTTATCTTACACTGCTGACATCAGTAATAAAATTCTATGTTGTTTAATTGTTTTGTAATTATATTTCATTGTTAATTTGGTACCAAGTCACACAATCCTATTTCTCGATGACTTCAGGAGATGTTGGCTTTTTTTCTGGAAGGGAAAGGATGAAGACTTGATTTATTTTTTCCAATAATATTGATATTGCTCAAGTTTTGAATGTTGCCAATTATATTCTGCTGTTTTTACTTGTAAAAAATAGGTTCCTTTTTACTAGGGGTGACTTTAGTCTATTCTGTTTCTACAGTATCAGAAAAGGGTGCAAAATGACTAATAGAAAATTGCTGCATAGACACTTTGCAGCCTTTTTGTAAGTGTTCATATTTCTCTTTCATCTTATTATTCATCATCAGCATGTATTATTGCATAAGAGTACCTGGAGTTTATCCAAATATATGTTCACATAAGTTAGGCTATTGTAAGACAAAATCTTCTGTAGTCTTAGCATTGAAGAGACGGCATGAATGAAGAATGAAGAATGAAGACTCTGGAATATAAAGATATGGAAACTCTCCTGGGGGAAGGTATAAGGTTAGAGGACATATTGGTAATCCATGAAACTCTCATAGAGCAACATTTAGAAACAGGCCAAAGAGAAAAATGTGGAAGTTCTTTACAGTGGGGAAAAGGTGAGGCAGATATCCATTACCAGAGCACAAGTGCTTGGGCCAGAACCTATACAGTAAATATTCAGTAACTAAAAAGATAACTCTAAGGTTCTGAATCAAGAGATAAGCCCCTTCCTGCAAATCTCATTCTGTCTATGTTTTGCTGGGAGCTTAGACCTGAATTCTGAGAACAATTCAGAAAAGTTCTGAACATTTAGTTCCTTAAAACATGTGGTGTATATAGGAAAGCCCATTCTGTTAGTGGCAATTTCTGTTGTCATTGTTGTGGGGAATAAAATGATGTAATGGTGTTGTGAATCAGGCCCATAGTTAACACGCAGTTAGCCTTTTAGCATCTTTAAACAAATTTCACATTTTTTTTTTTTTTTTTAATATTTTGCTTGATTTTTAGTTTTATGGATGGCAATCCATAGAAGGCATCTAAAGGTCATTTTCATTATATTTCACTTTTAAGAGCCTGCTCTTGCAGGAATTATGGCAACAGAAATATTGGCAAGTTCACAACAAATGCAGGATTGGGCAATAAGAGAATTAAAAAGATTTGTAAAAATCCAGTGACTAAGTGCCTATTTCACTGCCTGTTGTATCCTGTTATATCTAGAGAATGGAAAAAGGAAATTCCATATTGACTAGATTGAGCTGTACTTGCCATCTCAGTAATGAATCCATCATGCAATTCCTTCAAATGAAACCTCAGTTAAACTGCACAACTGTTTCTTTTTATTTTCACACTGTAAAAATTCAGAGCAGTAAGTGTCCAGGAAAATATATTCATTGGAAAGAAGCTACCAAAGTTCGTTCATTTCACTGTCATCTGCAGCTTATTTCACACATCCCCCAAAAGCAAGCAGTCAAAAATGGAAACTGTATGGGTGGTTTATTACTCAGCACTGGGCTCCAAGCATGTCTTGATGCAATTGTCTTCCTGATATAAAACAGACTGATAATTTGTTTCCCAATTCCGTAATTATCTGAATTCATCAAATGACAGAAAATATTAAAACATTTCAGATTGTGCATAACTGCCCACAGCCCCTGTATTTAAATTCTGGGTCTTGGTCCCCTTTTCCTGGTAATTGATACAGTCATTTAAAGCTTTGCAGGTGTAAGGCAGTATGTGAGCAAAAAGACTCTGATTTGCACAAGCCCTTTTATGCTAAATCTTAATTATTGAAGATGCGACCTATATACTCAATTTTGCAATGAAGTCATTTTCAATGATTGGTATCGTCTAAAACAGTTTTTCAATAAATGTTCAGTACAATGGTTTAAATAGCAACATTTTCTCTAGGAACAAAAAAAAAAAAGGCAATTTCCCTCACTCTCTTTTTAGAGAGAGGTGCCTGCTCCTTTTCTGTGTCAGTACAGTTCTTATGAAGAGTGTTATAAATGAGGGTGAAGTTATTCTAGTTACACAACAGACCAATGGACAGGTTGATATTATTGTGCTTTATTCATATATTGTGTTATAATCAGAACAAGTTCCTTCTGACAGAAGAAAAAAAGTATTAATGCCTTCATTCTTAAGTCACAATTTCTACTAATTTCTCAAAATTCAAAATTAAAAAGAAAGATTCTGGATACATTAAGAGAAAAAGGCAGATAAATGATGGCAAGCAAAAAGAAAACAGCACTTTCTACTCCTTTTTTGACACTTTCCAAAATAAATTTTAAGTGACTGTGGTTCATTCCACTAGAATATAGCTTTAGATTGGAGTTTTGCACTCACAATAGAAGTCAGGAGTCAATGAATGATTCCTCTGTGTTGGGGATGAGAAAAGACAGAGGATTGATTCCTACATTTATATAGACCTTTCTGGAGTTCTCTTGGTTCTGCATAGCTGTTCATCAGTCTTAGCAGTAAAGAGTGTCCCAGCCTTCTCAAAATATTGTCTAAGTATCTTTTTCTTAGTAGGTCATTAATTTTCAGAGCCTTGCTAGCTAACCTACACAGTAGGTGGGAAAAAATGTTGTGCTGCTTGGGTGTAATGCCAACAATAACTAGCAATTTGCAGCTATGATTTCTTGCCAAGTAATTATAACTTCTACTTCAGTAGGGGAAAAATAATACTAAGAATGAATATTTCAATAGCATTTACCCATTACCAAATGATTCTTAAGTTTTCTTTGGGAAAAGGAGCTAGGAGCCTTTCTTATAGAATGCAAATTTCCACTGGCTTTCTTGGGATTTCCAACCACACTAAACATAGTTATCTGTATACCTATGTGAAAAAGCTCCTTTTAAGCATCCCACCTCTTTTCCTAGTAGGCTGCATTCTCTATCCACTTGAGACACCTTACACTTGTATCATGATATTTATGAGACTGTTGGCACAGGTTCCTTTTCACTGTCATTCTGTAGATTGCTACAAACTTTGGGCACTCGTGAAGGTAGGTGTTGCAATATTAAGTTAACCTTCTCCTGAAAATGCCAGTACTTCTTAGCAACACAGTGCTGTACTGTTAGTATAACGCTGTTTGTCTCGATTTAGCATTGTTGTCTTTCTCTGATCAAGGGTAACCTAGAGCAGGATCATGAGGAATAGACTCAAATATTCTTCCATGCAGAAAAATGCTAATCAGGTTGTAGGGTATCTACTTTCCGTATGTAACTGCAGCTTCAATTTCTGCTTGACCATGCAATTCTTTTGCAGTTCTTGTTACAAGAGGCCATTGTATTTTATTTCATTTTGGGAAGAGACTTACCATTTTATTTATACTTTATTTCATTTTGGGGAATATTTGTTCAATGTGCATCAAAATGAGAAGCATCCCAAATGTGAACTATGCATTGTTGAAAGATGCAACAACAGAAATGTGAAAGAGTAGAATACAACCAATTTAAAGACAAAGTAATGTTATCATTTCAGAGTCATGGATTGTTAACTTGCAGATGTACTACTTTTATGTGTACTCTGGGCTCTGAGTAAGGCATTTGTAGGTGCAGCAGGCAGCCAGCAGTACTGCATAGTGCTGAGAAGTGAACAACACAGCACACATGGGGACAGATTTTATTTAGTACTTTCTCTGTTGAAAATGGTACAAAAATCTGGAGGTTGATCATGAAGTTTTATGATACCATACACTTAGGAGTTATTGCAAATATCCAGAAGGATCAAAATATTTTTCAAGAAGTATTAGATTACTTTGAGAATTATACCGCTAGATGGAAATGGGTGAATGTTACAACCTAGAGATTTGGTAGCTGGAGACAACAGAGACTTTGAAAAATGCCTATGTGCCAGCTTATATACAAGAAGATTCAGGAAGGCTGTTTGATCACAGGAACAGCACATAACACAGAAGCTTAAGATGATACAAGTGATTTTAGTGATGGGTCAGGTGAGTTATTTTTGAGAGAGAGGGAAGCCATCCTCGGCACCCACTGAACAATTGTATTCACCTGTACTTGGGGATGCAGGGAAACAGAATAGAACTGTTTGATCGATGCAGGATCTGAGTCTACCTTGTGAGAGAAATTAAAATAAACTCTCAGGAAGAAGACTAAAAGCAATGTCATAGTTCAGATCACCATGTGTTCAGATCAAACTGGTAATTAGAAGAAATATTTTAGCCACTAGAAGCGCAAGGTGCTGGAACTGCCCTGCTAGCATAATAGCACAGGCAAGACAAGAATCGCTTTGAAGATGGAGATTAATAAGCTTAATGAATGGGAGCTGTCTGGCATGAAGAGGATTAAGTGACCCAGGTGTTCCTGTCAGGGCCTGGAGGGCACTGACAGGACAGTGTGTCCCTGAGCAGCCTGGCTGAGACCCCAGCCCCACCTGCGGGCCCAGGTGCTCAGGTCTGGCTTAGGCTGGTATCCCAGGCCTCACGGCAGCCATGTCACTGCCAGCACTGCACCCAGCCCATGCCCACTGGGCCCAGTTGAGATGCCTGGACAGACATCCACAGCCTTCCCTCACTGTCTCCAGTGATGGCCAGGAGGTTGGTGGGGCTGTCATTGTCACTGCTGTGGCCCTGATTGGTGGCTGCATGCTTGACTGGCCTGTACAGGGGCTGCCTATAGCTCCTGGCACCTCCCAAAGAGGGGAGTCTCACTCCAGCTGCTTCCTGGCAATTCCCTTCTAGTCCTTACGCACACTTTCCTATAAGAAGGAAAAAATGTGATAATTATGTAATCCAAGAACTGAAAGAGCCTGTGATAGTATTGATACAGGTCCTGATATCCTAATAAATATCATAATTGCTAAGTATTTGGTTGACAGTAATGCACTGGTTGTCTGTAATTTCCTTAGTGACTTCATGGTCTTCTAAAGGGCATCAATAAAACAAGCAAGCAAACAAACAAACAAAAAAAGCAGGCTATCACTCTGCTCAGTATGTAAAACTCGAAATAAGCTGTTAGTAATATCAGGTTCAAGTTTAGAAGATGCCCATTTTTGATGGCAATCCCCGGAATGGAAGATCAATAATAGTTTCATTGGTTATAGAACTGAAAATGTCTTTGAAGCTTAGAGCAATTGGTCTGGATGTTCCCAGCAAAAGTATGCCAATGACACAAAGCTAGGAGGAGTGGCTGACATGCCAGAAGGCTGTGCTGCCATTCAGCAAGACCTAGCCCAGCTGGAGAGATGGGCAAGAAGAAACCAAATGAGGTTTAATAAGAGCAAGTGTGGAGTCCTGCACCTGAGAAGGAACAACTGGACCTATCAGTACAGGCTGGGGGATGACCTACTGGAGAGGATCTCTGAGGAGAAGGACCTGGGAGTCCTGGTGGACGACATGAGCCAGCATTGTGCCCTCATGGCCAAGAGGTCCAATGGGATCCTGGTGTGCATTAAAAGGAGCGTGGCCAGCAGGTAAAGGGATGTGATTCTCCCCCTCTACTCTGCCCTAGTCAGGCCTCACCTGGAGTACTGTGTCCAGTTCTGGGCTGCCCGGTACAAAAAAAGACAGGGATCTCCTGGAAAGAGTCCAGCGGTGGGCCACAAAAACAATACAGGGCCAGGAGCATCTTCCCTTTGAAGAAAGGCTGAGAGACCTGGGTCTATTTAGCCCGGAGAACAGAAGACTGAGAGGGGATCTCATCCATGTGTTTAAATACCTGAGGTGTGGGAGACAGAGGGATTTGGCCAACTTCTTTTCAGTGGTTTGTGGGGACAGGACAAGGGGTAATGGCTGCAAGATAGAGCACAGGAAGTTCCACACCAACATGCGGAAGAACTTCCTTCACAGTGAGGGTGACGGAGCACTGGAACAGGCTGCCCAGGGAGGTTGTGGAGTCTCCTTGTCTGGAGATATTCAAGGCCTGTCTGGACACCTACCTAGGCAGCCTGCTCTAAGGAACACGCTTTGGCAGGGGGGTTGGACCTGATGATCTTTCAAAGTCCCTTCCAACCCCTACAGAAAATATAAAATAAAAATAAAAGAACCTAGGCCCTGCACTTTTTTTTTTTTTTTTTTTTTTTTTTTTTTTTTTTTTTTTTTCCAGATCTTTTGAATGCTCATTTCTCTCCTGTTTTCATGAAGCCAATGTTTTTTTTTTTTCCTTTCTCTTCCACTCAGGAATTACCTCTTTATCAGTGCTGTAATGAAAGACTGTGAAACAAACAGCTACACCATCTGAAACCCTTCATCAGATCCTGTGGCTGGCAACAGGCATCTCTCCTGCTGAGCTGCAGAACATATCATCTATGCCTTCTGTGTGATTAAAAGCAAGAGCTATGTCCTTTAGTATGCCAGGGATGCTTCCCTTGCAGTATCAGCAATCCCCTGGATAGCTTTTTTTTTTTTTTTTTTTTTTTTTTTTTTTTTTTTAGTCTGATCAAAAAAAATTTGTAAAAGGACTGGCTGGATTTTGTTTTAAATTTTTTTTTTAATGGACAAAATATTAGATCATCTGGTAATTTCAATGAACATGGCTTTTGGAATGGGTTATGCCACTTGAACGCCTAGCTCTGTCTCTCCTAATAACTCCTAACCTGACTTCACTTTGGTTTTCAAAATGTTCCTTCAGCCGTTACTGAGGCAAATATCCAACTGAAATTCTTAAGAGTTGTGACTTATTAGTGACTATGACTGTAGTAGACGTTTGGATTAACCAACTGCTATATTTTGTTTCTAAGATGTAGCCTTTTTTGACTGTATCATGTATCAGTTCACACAACTTCAATTTCTTAAATCCTATTATGGTTTCATTATTTGCTAATGTTATTAACTTGGAAGTTAATAAAAGATATTCACCTCCTAACATACAGTTATGCCAGACAAGTGCCATACTTGGTGAATTTTTCTGGCTGAGCTTTAAGCCTCTGAAAACTAACATTTATAAATAGAAGTGTTGACAAAGCCCTTAAAAACAGAACTGTAATAGAAATATACTAGGACTTTTATGAGAAGATTAAATAAAATTGTAGCTTTTCTCCAGATAAAAGAAAATCCTGGAAGAAAGAAAATCAAGGTCCTTTTATTGCATTATGCATCCAGGGCCATGTTTTCAGATGTATGGAATGCTTTAGCTAGAACTAGTTGGGGTAAAATACGTCTGCTGTGTGGTATAAAATAGATTTAAAATAACCAGAGAAATTAAATATATAACCAGTGACAACCAGTGAATATAAAAGAAGCAGTGAATTTAGGATGACCTGCAGAGGTTTTCCTGCTGCAAGGGAATTCTCTGCTTGCAGAAAGATCATGGCGGTATGGAAGCATCTTTTGTGCATTGGTCACATTTTCATCCTTGAAATAAATGAAAGCCGTTTGCCACATGTGAACAGTGACAGGGTGGGGGTCAAGAGAGCAGGCCAACACTGATGTTTGTTTGCTGAGCCTCCTTATTCAGTGGGAAAATAAAAAGACCTATTTCTAAATATAGGTTTCCTGGGATTAAGGAGGTCAAATCAACGTGGATTTTTTTGCAGCCTTTCTCTACATTATCTCCAAATATAGATCAGCTAGAATGGAAAATCTAACTTTTAATGCAAATGTATTCAGTACACAAAATTGATATGTGATTATATATTGGTAGGTTAACCACTTTGCATGATGTACTGGGATTTTTAGCTGTATGTATGTACTCAAACAGCTATTTATATGCCTGGATTTCTCACATAATTTAGGGGTATGCAAAGTCATACTGTTAGGTTCAAAATGTAAATCCATTTATATAAACATGTGCAGCCAATACAGATTTTTTTTTTATGTGTTTCAGTGCTGAAACCATGAATGAACCAGCTTGGATGAACAAAATCCTTCTGATATTGTATAAGCTCAACGGGATTCTAGACAGAAAGCACTAGATACTTTAAAATAGAAAAAGGAAATGTTTATGTTGGATGATCTTGAAAGTATATAATAATAGTAGGAATATCAGTTTCTTCGTTCCATGGTCACTATGGACATTCCTTAATACTTTTTAATATCCCATCTTGTCCTATTTTTAAACAAACTGACCCTCCCATAAGTATTACTTTAAACTGTTAATGTGTTCTCGAATAAACACTTGCATTTATATGTAGACAGGCACCTGTAATCTAAGATAGTTTTCTACTTGAATATATGAATGTTGTATTTTTTTAAGAAACAGTATGAAAATAAAACTTAAAGTAGGCAAACCTGATGTCTGATGAACAAAGATAGTGTTTTTATTTACAAAGAAGTTTTGTAATATCACTGCTATGACATGACTCGGATACAACAAATTTAGAAAGTGGCCTTACAGTCCTCATTCTATTCATTAAAACTTAGAAAGAAACTAGAAGACATTTGGGATGAATGGCCAAGTTTACTCTAATGCCATTTGCCTTCAGGTGCCATGCATCAGTTGCCATTTTGCTGGCACAGATGGTGGTTTGGATTATCACTACCTTGTAGTGTGTAAATACCGGAATTGTAATTTGCAGCAAAAATATTTTTTCTAGTAAGATTATCTTAAGAATAATATTGAAGAAATTTGTTATCTGGTGTGGTCCTGCTCTCTTCTGTCTGGCAATTTCTTAGTTTTCATATATTGAAATCATCTGTGGCATGTGTTTTACAAAGTATAAGTGGTGGAAGAAGAGTCTGAATGAGGAAGTAAGACAAGGCACAGAGGATCCTAGGGAGAAAGCTAAGGTCCAGAAAGTCTAGTATGAAACCCATTTTGTTGCTGAAAGAACTGCAATTTGCATTTGAGAATGCTCACAAAGTTCCAAATGTTTGGACGTGGCACTCTTTCCGTAAACACTGGAGTGATGTCGTACATGTCTACACGACTCAGCCACACCTCTTCTGCATTTACTTCAGACTCCCTGCTTCTAGTGGTGCAGCCAACATAACAGTCCAGAACACTCCGCTCATCATTCCCAGTTCCTCCTTTTAAGGTTTATGTTGGGGCAGCAACAGGCCTTTCCTCCACCTCTCTCCAATTCAGGGTCAGTGACCTCTTTGGACATTGGCAGATCAGGTTTTTCTCATTCTTCATGAGATCCTGAGTTTAACCTACGTGTTGATAGAAATAGCTGGTAATACTTCACTTTCAAGAAGAGTTTGAATCTTTAGGGGCTATCTCCACCCTGTTGATCAGTTGGCTTAAATAGATTGCCAAAGCTTCAGGGATGCCAAAGGTTGTGCTAGCTAGTTCCACTTGGGTCTCCCACCCAAACAAAAGGGTGGAGAATTCCAGACAGACTGTGATTCAGGAAGGCCAAAAACCCTTTAAGACTCCACAGAAATTTTCTGGTTTTCATCTTTTTAAGTCAATCCAGAAGAAAGAGCACATAGAATCAAAGAATCACAGAATGGTTTGGGTTGGAAGGGAAATTAAAGTCCACCCAGTTCCAACCCCCTGCCATGGGCAGGGACACCTTCCACCAGACCAGGTTGCCCAAAGCCCCATCCAGCCTGGCCTTGAACACCTCCAGGGATGGGGCATCCACAGCTTCACTGGGCAACCTTTGCCAGTGCCTCAATACCCTAGTAAAAGAGTAAAGAATTTATTTCTAATACTTAATCTAAATCTACCCCCTTTTAATTAAAAAATACTTTTATTTGAAAGAGGTTGACATCCTTTTTGCCTTTGGCTCAGGTATGAGAGAAATTTTAACCACCACTGAAGGTGAAAATTCTATGTACCTGATCTTAATTATATGTTTTTAAGCAGAACCCCCATGGTTTTAAGTGGAAAGTTTTGGTTAAAACAGAGGTCAGAGTACCACTTGGGATGTTTTGCTTGTTTGCATTGTAAAGCGCAGTGATATTCTGTGCATTGACAATGTATGTTCAGGTAATGTAACATGTAGTTGTTGTGTGAAAAGAAAATCCTGGAAGGTAATTGTGCATACTGATAGCAAGACAGTTTCCCGACTTCTCTGCAGTTTAGGTATAAAATGCATATAAAATTAATTAAAACTTAATTGTTGCTAACTGGAGGACTTTGCCAAATTGGATTCCTCTCATGCTTTCCCTTTCTCATGTTTTTAGCTGGAACAGAGTTAATTTTCTTCGTAGAGGCTCACACTACTGTGTTTTGAATTTGGGATGGGAATAATGCTGATAAAACATGCATGTTTTAGTTGTTGCAGAGCAGTACTTGCACAGAGCCAAAGACTTTTCAGTTTCTTGTGCTGCCTTGTGAGCAAGGAGGCTGGGGTTGCCCAACGATCTGGGAGGGGACACAACCGCGACAGTTGACGCAGGCTGACCAAAGGAATGTTCCATACCACATGGCATCATGCTCAGCAATAAAGCTGGGAAAAAGAAGGAGGAAGGGGGGTAGTTTGGAGTAATGGTGTTTGTCTTTCCAAGAAACCATCACACCTGATGAGCCCTGCTTTCCTGTAAGATGAACATCTTTAGAGAATGAATTCCATTTTTGCTTTGCTTGTGTGTGCAGATTTTGCTTTACCTAATAAACTGTCTTTATCTCAACCCATGAGTTCTTGCATTTTTATTCTTCAGATTCTCTCTCCCTTTCCACATGGGGAGAGTGAGACAGTGGCTGTGTAGTACTTAGCTGCCTGACAGTGCTAAACCACAACAGATACCTATCCGAGTAATCCTAGGAACCATTTTGTTGTACCATAGATACCCTGACCAGGAGTGCAGCAAAAATTTTCTCCACTGCATTGTGAAGGCAGTTGTTTCAGATTACCTATTGGAGGTTTTCCTTATTCAGATTGTAAGTGCCACAGGATCCCATCTGCCTTGTTTCTGAATCTGTGGAAATCATATTGCAAAATGTCGTTTGAGGACTCATCACAAATTTGCATTTGCAGATCTTAACTGGCCTTGTTTCTCTTCTGCTGCTCCAACTATTTTTATTCCACCAATAGTAGAGAAAAATAATAAAGTGGATGAATTTCCCCTAACTAAATATAAACATCTACAATAAAAATAAACATTTTTGTTCCCTTTGTAAAAAAACACTTGTAGGGTGTGATTCACATCATTCCAAGGTAGGTGTCTAAACTTGTTTGGATGAATCATGTCCTAAAAATGCCCAATTTTCCACAAAATGAGAGCCTCTGGTGACAACTTCAGATACAGGCTTCTGCACTGGAAAACATGTATCCAAATGGAGAGGAAGGGAATTTATTCTCAGGAGATCATAAGAAAACAAAAACTACCACATAAGGCAGATCATCTAGCTTAGTACCAATAATACCTGAGACAACAGGAATCTTACTGAATCCTAAAGAACAATGCAAGACCAAGTCAAATATTAAGTTATCTTTCCTCACTATACTCTCCCAAATTCTGGCAGTGAGCAGATTACGGTCTCCATGAGCCAGAGGTTTCTCCTGGATCATTGTTCATCATAGTGATGTGCATGTATCTGGACCAGTAAATCAATGCACACCACTAACCCTCCCCATCATACTTTCCTCTGAGGCTTCAGGGTCCTTGTCCAGGATTAAGAATGCCTTACTATTTTTAATCTGTCAATTTATGGAATCTGTTTCAATCTAACTGTTCTGATACTTTTTTCCTTATTTTCTCTATTTCTTATTATATCCTCTGGGAACCAGAACTGCATGTTGCATTCAGCACGTATCAGTATGCTTTCTTCTTAAGTATCTTCATAATATTTCTTAACATTCTAGCAGTCTTTTTGGTCACTACTGAGCATTACACTATTTTTGCAGGTAGTTACTCACCATCACTCCAGAACTGTTTTCCTTAATACTGAGAATTAATAAGTGAATGAACAAGAAGGTACTTTTTCCTTTGTGAATTGCTTTATGGTTGCCAATACTGAACTTCATATTATATTTTTCCTTTTAGACCTATAATACCCTGAAATTCTTCTGCAGTTCTTTGCTCTTTTCTTTATTATGGCTACTGTATTTTTTTTACATGATCTGCAAGTATTGCTGCCTCCTTGTTCATCCAGATTCTCTGCAAATTTGTTGAACAGAACAGATCAGAGCACAGCCTAGCATAGGACAACATTCATATCCTCCTATAAAAAGTGATCTATTAGCCTCAATTTTGTTTTCTATACTTTAGTCAATTTTAATCCTATAACATCTGAGTTTCTTTAAGATTCTTTGATAGAGGATCTCACAAAAATCTATTAAATTTTAAGAAGACTTTGCCAGTTACAGATTAAAAGTGATTTTCAACACACAGAGAGAAAATGAATTGTGAAAGATACACTGTATTAGCAGAGAACTAGTGTACTAGGTAGTGAAGCAAAAGCATGGAAGATCAATTTATAATAAATAAAAAAGATAGTAGTCCTGTGGAAAAGGGAAAGAAAGGAAAAAAAGAGAAATGTTTTAATCATACAATAAATTAGTTTAAAAAGATTGCAATTATAGCACTTGGAAAGAGCAAGACTTGAAGGAGGAATCTTCCCTCTCCTTCTATTTCAAGCTTGCTGCTTTAGATTCTTCCTGCTTCGAATGTGAAGCCATAGTGCACCATCGAAAGCATAAATATGGATTCCTTCAGAGCTTTGATGACATTTTGTTGGAAAACACAGATATGTTATTTTGCAGATTTGTGATCTGAAAGAATTCCATGTGTGCCAGTATATTCAGGACCATGCCATAGATCACAGTTCAAAATTGCCAGTTCACTCTATTTATTTACTTGGGTTAATAGAAACAAAAGAATATTGAACTGCAATTAAACTGAACTTGGAAAAGGGTTTATGAAACCTTGTCGACTGTGTTATCCAACACAATGCCATTTGTGTGAGAACAAAGATTGTTCATTTAGAATATGTTGAAACCATAAGTGAAATCACCTCAAAAATATTTTTCTCCTTGAACGGATAACATCTGACAGACAGGAAAGCAATGCCTAACCCACTATTAACCATTACCAGGTTACCATTATAGTTAATTATCAAGGCATTACCCATCGTCCTCTGAAGACAATTGTTTTCTGGCCATCACCCAGCCCTGCTGCAGCATGGTCTCGCTGACTCCAAAAAGCTGACAAGAGCTTTGTTTTCTGGCTAGGGATACATTGTGAAGGAAGCCTGGTGAAGGATAATCATGCATTGTTGCTTCAGCTTTAGGAGACTGGTATGATTACATTATCTGGCAGCTCTTCTGATATCTACTTCAATGTCAGGGAAATTTCTGCATCAGTATTCAAAATGTAACTCCATATACTAATTGCTTTTTCTCCCTGACAGACACCTAATTTTTACTAGGAACTATTTTGAAACCTGTGCACTTGCTGAGAATTCATCAATAGATCAGAAAAATCAGGTTGCAGTTTAAAAAGTGGCAAGTATTTTCAGAGTTGCATCTTTCCACAAGCTCTTTTCTGTAGGAAGAAGAGTTTAGCATCTTCATTAATGACCTGGATGAAGGGGCAGAGCACATCCTCAGCAGGTTTGCTGAAGAAAGGCACAAAACTGTGAGAGGAGGCTGATATGCCGGTCTTTTTGGTCTTCTCTACAAGGATGGCCTGACAATGACGCTGAGCACAGTTATGTGAGAGATGTGTTTCCTCTTTGGACTGTGCATATAGGGCCCTCTTCCTGACATGCAAGATGCTGGTATTACTGTGGCAAGAGCCCATTAAACTGCTGGGGAAAAAAAAAAAAAAAAAAAAAAAAAAAAAGTAAAAAAAAAAAGTGCTTTGCTTCAATACACAGTGACATAGCTTGATCACTAAAAAGTAGACTCTGAGGCCTTAAAAGAGGCAGCTCCCAGGTAGCTCACTGACACATGGCTGGATCATGAAGTAAGCGTGTCAGCAGTGTGAGGCTTTTATCACATACAACTTGAGGACAGTCTAGCAAATACCAACTGTCCTGGTTTCAGTTAGGACAGTTTTCCTCCTAGTAGCTGGTGGAATGCTGTGTTTTGGATTAGGATGGGAAGAATGCTGATAACATGCTGATATTTTGGTTGTTGTAGAGCAGTGCTTGTACCAAGCCAAGGACTTTTCAGCTCCTTGCTCTGTCCTGCCAGCGGGCAGGCTCGGGGTGCAGCAAGAGCTGGGAGGGGACAGACCCAGGACAGCTGACCCAAACTGGCCAAAGGAGTATTCCATACCATCTGACGTCATGCTAAACAATATATAGGGGTGGCTAGCCGGGGTGGGGGGGCCGGCTGCTCGGGATAGACTGGGCATCGGTCAGCGGGTGGTGAGCAATTGCATTGTGCATCACTTGTTTCATACACATTATTATTACTATTATTATTATTATTATTATTATTGTTGTTGTTGTTGTTGTTGTTTCCTATCTTAATAAACTGTCTCTATCTCAACTCTAGTTTCACTTTTCCGTTTCTCTCCCCCATCCCAGAGAGGGAGGGGGGAGGGTGAGCGAACGGCTGTGTGGTGTTTAGCTGCCGGCCGGGTTAAACCACAACACCAACACTGATCACTCCAGACAGTAAAGGAAAACAAACAAAACCAAAAACAATTGAAAAAAAACAAAAAAATAATTGATAAGGTTCTGTTCTTAATAGCATTGCTGACTCACAGTGATTAGCTGTTTCTGATGCTCATCCTGATATTTAAGCCCCCACATCTTCAAGGTGCATTTTCAATGACCTTGGAAAAGAGTTTTTGCCTCTCCTCTTCTTTGATACTTTTGACCTGTACTTTTCCATAAATACTTTAATAATATTCCAGCTAGTGATGCCAGAAAGAGAAAATCAGAAAGAAAAACTTGTCATTACTCAGCAGTCTCATTGCTCAAGCAGACTGCATTCTGCATAAAGTACAATCAGTGCTTTGCTCTCTGCAACACCAGTTTGAAGATTGCAGTGCTTTGCTCTCTGCAACACCAGTTTGAAGATTGCATAGCCCAGAACCCATATTGCATTCCAGAATTTGTTTGGAGATGGTGTCACCTCATAAAAGTGTCAAAAAGTGTCATGTTGCAGTCACTGCAATTTGTTGAAAAACCATCCAAATTAAAGGAACTCTAGAAGAAAACATCAGTGATAAGAAAGTGAAATTCCCTATCATTGTCAAGAGCCAAGACAAAGCTGTTTTGCAGCATCCTTCAGGGCTCAACAATAACAAAAACAAGTGTCACTGTGGTTTAGCACCTCCTATTTGTGGAGGAAAATTTATTAAAAAGAGACTATAAATATATATATAAATATAAATAAATATATATATATAAATATAAATATATGGGCTCATTCACCTTATTTTCTTCCCATCATATCTGCCACTGTCTACAGGGAATAGAAGGACACGGGTTTCACAACTTTGGTGGTAACAAAGGACTCCTGTGTGAATTTTGTTGTTAGGCTGCTGAAGGGCCACTTGCCACTTCACATTGGCTCATGGGTTGGGAATAGTGAGGGCCCAAAATCAAGCATGTGATAGAAGACTGCACACATCAAACCAAGTAGGCTAGGACAGATGTGCATAAACTCAGCTGGGGTTCAAGACTTTGACACCTCCTCACCAAAGTACACTGAGCAGCTTTATTGGGAGATCAGGACATACTCAAAATGAACTGACCAAGGTATTCCTCTCAAAGTTTTTTTTTTTTTTTTTTTTTTTTTTTTTTTTTTTTTTTTTTTTTTTCTGTCTGCCACTTTTAATATTAAACTAGAGCACAGACACTCTCCCCATCCTCTTTGATATAATAATCTTCCTGATTGAGCCTTCAGCCTGAAGGTGTGGGTAATCTGGTTTCAGGCCCTTTTCATCCTGAGGACATGTGGGTTCACATCTCCCACCAGAATGCCTTAATCCTTGGCTGTGGGTGATCATGGGTAAGTGATCCGTGTCCATTTTGTCAAAGGAAATTAAAATAATAATAATAATAATAATAAAAAAAAAATGGAACAAAGATCCATTGGGCCAGAGAAAAAGGAGATCTGGGCAATTTCCTGAATTCTTGATCTTTACTTCCTGAGAACCATTTCTGTGTACTATATCAAGAAGTCACTGCATTAGATGAACTGAAACAAAACAAAACAAAACCCACCCTTTTCAGGGGCCTAACTCTTTTTGGATCTACCCATAGGTCATTTTGTTGTTAATTTTATGTCTCTATATTGCTTTGACGACCCTGTTGTGAATTCCCTTAGTTTTACTGTAGCGAGCATGGTGGCCTGTTACTATAGTTTTTCTTCTGAGAACAATGACATGATTGTAATCTGTGCATGCACATTCAAAATGTGTGCCACACATTTTAACCTCACTTCCTGAAGCAGAGGTATTATTTTTGCTTTGGCTCTCCCTGTAAGTTCACGGGGCGAGGGAAGAATAATGGAATTCTGGATATCTGGCTCATGAGAGCCAGCTGTGTGCTGTGAATGAAGCCCCCTTTGGAGATATCATTTGGGGCCAATTTCTTTATTTTGTTGTTAGGCAAAACTCCTATTGACGTCAATGGGAATTTTCCTTCCATAAAAATGGGGACTCAGGTTTGGCCCTGATTTTTTATCAACTTGGGCCACTTCAAATTGTGCTGGTGTTCTAAACACCCATTGGAGGGCAGAAAGCTCCTGGATCTGTATTCTACTTATGATACACTCAGGTTGGTATAAAAAGGTAAAAATAAGGAAAATAAATCATCAGCTTTTTTTTTTTTTTTTTTTTTTTTTTTTTTTTTTTTTTTTTTTTTTTTCTCGAGAATTCCCCAGTGTATCCTATAAGAACACTTGGACCCCCTCAGTTTCATAAATGTAGCAGGTATTTTGAGTTTAATCTTTCAAAAATGCATTCTAAATCAGACATCTGGTAATAGATTGTAAATAGAAATGTTAATAAAAATGCATCATATTCAGGAATATCCACGATTTGAATAGTGTACTCCACCCCAAGCTTAGGAAAAGTAAATGTTAGTCATTTTCACATAATTTTTTTAGCCAAAGTCTTTTAAGCATATAACTTTACAGCTTTCATAAAAAGGGCATAAAAATGAAAAATGTGTTTTGCAATGAATCTGCCACTGATATGAGTGTTCAATTAAATGGACCATGCAAGAGAAGAGGAAAGATTTGCTACTGGGGTATTGCCAATGATATCCTTTGACACTTCTATGGTCTCATGTGTTCCTGATCAAGCAACACAGAGCACTGGAAAATCCCAAACCAATAAGCCTGAAACCAGAGCAGTCTGCATACATCTGATATGCAGTCAGAAGAGGCTGATTTGAGATTATTGGCACTGGAACTACAGCCTTTATATTAACTTACCTTAAACCATTTTTGCCCTTTTGTTGACACAGAACTTCACCAACTCTATTTATACCCTGGAAAACTGCATGTTTCTGCTTAGACAACAGAATGAAACTATGTTTTTACTAGTGGCAGCCATTTGGAATTCTTTCCTACCACACTGTATCCCATTTCACTTTAAATCTTCTCTTCTGGACACGTACTAGATTCATATTTCTGTAAAATCTAGTTACCAAATTTGGTAATTTATCATTGACATTACCCAATGAAATACGCAGCTGGTTTCAGTCCAGTTCCTAACTTTGTGTATTTTGTTCCCATCAAAGAAATTTCAGTGCTCCTGATGCAATTCAGTGCAATTCCCAGTGTAAGATCCAGGTTGCCATGCTTGCTCTGCTACAGGTGCAGAGATAAGGGTATCAGCTCTGCTGTCTTGTCCTTGCTTTCCAGCTTTGACCCCCAGATGCCCATCTTTCTGTGCACCTGGTTTGAGGAGAGAAGAGTATGAAATACAGACTGGTAGTTGATCCATTTTGGCCATTGTTTAAACTCTTGGTAGCTGATGGATGCTGAGATTGTCAGGGGTAATAGTGTTGCCTCCAAACTTTGTCATCCATATTGCTTGAAGGAAGAAGGAAGGGAGGTTCCAGGGAAAAAAGACAGGACATCTTCTGGTGGCAGAAAACCTGCCTGCTATCTGTTCAGGGAACCAATGTGGAGTTCACAGAAGTCTGATCTCTGGCATGGTGCCACCTCCTCAACACCAGATGATGGAAGGGTCATTGATTTTGGGAGATGACAACTCTGCTGTTCTCTCACTAGGATAGAGACCACTCATTCTGACTGAAGAAAGAGGAAACCCTATGAAAAAGGTACAAAACTATTTTCATCATTCATTTTATCACATGCTCTTACACATGGAAAAATGCATTTAAAGAATAGTAAGAGATCCTTTTCCAGTGTTATGAATCTACACTGCTCATAATAACTAAAGAGAAATAAAAAAATAAAAAGAGAGAGAAAAAAAAATTATTTTGCTATGGCCAAGGAATGCACAAACTACTGGAAGAAGAATTTTATAAGTGCTTAACACAACATAACAAAGAGGTTATGCCAGTCTTCAGGATAAAAAATTCTCATGAGGAATTCAGCTTATTATTTGCTGTCTCATGTAATTACGTTGTAATCTGTGTAGATGTTGCTTAGTTCTAAGTATAAAACTATTATCAGATTTATTTTTCATCTGCAAGAAATCCTATTTCCACAGTTCAAGATTCTTCTGCCATGACTGAATTTGTTTTCTTGTGCATGAGGAAAGATATGTACCTCATTTTTCAAACCAATGATGTGTGAAGGACTTGCCACTACTCTTCCAAACATGTCCAACAGATACATCTTGGTCCTTGTTGATAAAGAGTGCGGTTGTCTAAGACCTGACACCTTTCACGGCAACTCAGTCAAGTTCCATCTTTGGCTGCGTTCACCACTGCATCCCCAGCAGGCACATCTGACTCCATGCCCTGTGTATGGACAGCTGAGACCTACAGTAGAGAATGGGACAGATCTCAACCTCCAGGATAAATGCCATGGCATACCTTGTCATTACTAAATTATTTCCTCCTCAGAACAGGACAGCCTCATCTATGCTCCTGGTGGGAAAAGTTCCTGCCCTGTGCTATCCTCTATGTCATACCTTCTGGGAGAGTATTAATTGTCTCGTACAAACCTATGAAGCATCTAACAATTTTATTTAACAGATGATCCTGGGAAATTGTTCAAACTGATGTCTTCAGTAGTGCAAACATTGTCTAAAATATCTACAATCCACCCCACTGAGCCTAGAACAACAAGGAGGGAGCTTGAATTTGTTTGTATGGGAAGCACACATTTTAGTGTGCTATGAGTTTTCACTGGTCTTTCTGACTTAAATTGGAATTTCACTGAATATTGCCCACTTCATAAAATGAAAAGAATATTTTCATTCAGTGGTAATGTGTGGATAGAGAAAAAATGCTAAAGACAAGTAATCACACCATTATGAAATAAACTAAGGTCTGTGAAAATGTTGAATAAACACATCTATATAACTTTTAAAATAAATGATGAACATCTCTCTTGACTGCTGAAACATTATCCCTCCATTATTTTTTTTCCATAACTTTATTCCCTTGTCTAACCAGGAATAATTCAGTGCAGCTGAAATCCAGGAGCTGAAATGAAATGCAACTGGGATTAATCCCAGTAAAGTTACTTGCCTGATGCCAACCAATGACTTCAGTACAATGAGTCATTTTAATTGAATCATAAGTGTCCAAAACACCTTCTGTTTTACTGACCTCTTGGAAAAGTGAAGGCTTCTTGTTGGGATAAGTCCTTTTTATTTCTTTTCTTGCTATGGTGTTAGCATGTATTTCTATGAGACATATAGAGGACTGTAAAGAATGGAGTCATCAAACTTGACAAAATTAACAGTGGTGTTCAGAATAAAGCAAGATGACTGGCAAACATACAAACTTTTATGATTCCTTTTCCGTCAAAGTTGTCAAATATATAGGAATTGCATTAAAATCTGAAAGAAAAACTAGTTATATTTTACATATTGCTATACGAACAACTTCAGAAATAAAAACTTGGCATTCTCATGTCTGTTGAAGCAATGAGAGAGTTCAGATCTGTATTTACAACTGTATTATTTTTTTCCTTAATTATTGCAAATATTTATTTCCTTAATTATTTCCTTAATTATTACAAGAAGCTCTTGTATCATCAGCTTCTTTACAGAGAAAAAAACAAACAAAAGCAAACAAACAAACAGAAAAACACAAATAAACAAACAACAACAACAACAAAAACAATTCAGTAATATAATCTGTGCAATTTCATGGCTCTAATTTCCTTTCTTGTGAAGTGGTCAAAAAGAGTATGTTTATTCTATTTTGGTTATAGAGCTTTTTGCAAAAACTTAATTTTGGAATAATTTCCTTGACATTTGACTTAGCAGTGTAAAGGACAATGAATAAAAAGAAGGAGGAATTTATTTTTGGAATCTTTTCATTTGGTGCTACCATGTATCTGTGACAATCAGCAGCTATTCAAAACCTCCCTCAGATGCAGGCAGTGAATAGTATTTGCATATTAATACATTTTTATTTTATTTTATTTCATTTTATTTCATTTTATTTCATTTTATTTATTACAAGCAATGTGGTTTGTTTTTTGTGCAAGTTTGAGGTACCAGTTTGCACTGGTTTTAAGAAATGTTTGTTAAACAATCTAAAATTGTTCCTAAACTACAAAAACTAGGGTTTAGGAAATCAAAAGGTCACCTGTTCTGAAGAAGATCATCTTTACAAGATCAGGACAAAAGACTTACTGGATTTCCTTCTCAGCAGAAAATAATGTTTCAAGAATCATCAGAGGGGAAAAAAACATGCTTGACACATTGAAAATTAAAATTCCTGCAAAATATCTCTGCATCACATTAAATTCCACATTAGTCCAGCATAATTTGTGTGAGGTGTAGGCCCATGAACAATTAAAAGAGATTTATACATCAGTGTTTTCTTTACTTGTCAGGAGAGTTGTTGAAAATAAAGTACCTGATAATAGCGGGAAGTGGGAAGAAATTCAGAATGAGGTTGCATATAAACACTGTATGCTGAGACTGAAAGACTGTGGTCCTGTTTTTAAGCCCATTAAAGTTAACTGGAGTAGTTCTGACCATGAGAACGAGTGCAATTCGCATACAGATTTGGGCTCAGTGAACAAGTTTGCATAAAACAAGGGCAAACCTGAAACCTTGTGAAAATAAAACAAAACAAAACAAAAACCTTCAACTGAACCAAACCTTTTCCTAAGGGTTGGAAAAATTTTGATTAATTGTTTAATTTTCACGTTCCTCATCTTTTCCATTTTCAGTTGGGAGAAAAAGTCGACAAGAGTGTAGTTTGTGGTATTTTTACTGGCCTGACTGAAGTTGAAGAGGTATTAGAGGTAAACTCATGAGAAAGTTTGGCTGTGCAAGATTTCTGATTAATTTCCAGAGCCAAGAGATACAGGTACGTTTGGATAGACTTTGAATCCAGCCTTTTTCATGCTTGTCTGAACCAAAGATCCAAATATTTTGATACTCCCCCCTCCCTCTTGATGAACACACGTGTACATTGTGTGCACATTTGCATGTGTTGCTTGGAAATCTTGGGAAAACACATGGACATTTAGGTTTTTGTCAGAGGAGTTTCTGGGCTGAAGTGCTAATTCATTACTGGAAATATAAACTGATATAAAACATAAGTGCTAAGTACTTCAGAAAGTACATTATGAAAAATATTTGAGCTATACACAGTCTTCAGGCTCATTAGGAAGTGAGAAAGGAATGGCATGGAAAAAATTAACTTGTCAACATACCCATATATAATTTTCAAAGAGCACAATGTGAACACAAGATGTTGCACTGACCACTCAAATAAATCCGAAAGCTGTGAATTGTTTTAGAGATTTATTGATTTAATTACCGATCATAACACAAAGTGTTTGTTCTAAAGTAATCCTATATAAAAAGGAAAAACATGATGTATTTATGCAGCTCTTGGACAGAAAAGCAGATCCTTTGAAACTGGTGAGTTATAGAGTGCATGTGAATCACACAGTTACTATGCAAAGCTTTTAAGAAGTTTCTATAGAGTACAGCAGCATCAGCATGGCATGTTGAATGATACAGAGATTCCAGTGAAGATCTTTTTGACCTCAGAATAGCTGAAGATTTCTCTATGATTTTAATCATCACTGAAACCTGAAGCAGTAAAAGAGCACAGTGATGAGGAAGATGATTTAGCATGGGAAAATCACTGGAGTTTTTCAGCCCTGCACACAGACAGCACCTAAAAATAACCCTGCAAAACTTGTACTGAGATGGAGGGAGTCTGAAGAAAATTACCTAATGCTACTATCTTTGTATTTGCCAGCATTTCAATATTTTAACCCCCCGATCAGAAAAACTCATAAGCACAAGCTGAAGTCTCCTGAGGCTACTCACATGCTAAGGTTTATGCATGTGCTTAAGTGCTCCCCTGGGGCAGGTCTGTGGGACTGTGGAAGCCAGTATACTGGAAAAACACTGGGAAACAGGAGAAAAAAAAACACAGATGTAAGATTTTCGATAAGGAGCAAAGAAGCATATAGCCACAACACAGTGGAAGAGAAGTCATGATTAAATTCACTGTCTTCTGATGGATCCTTCTGTTTAACACATATTTGCCTCCTAAGAACACGCTACTGAAAAACCTTGGTTGGGTTCTCCAAAGAACTCACAAAGCACATAAGAGGTCTTTTTGCAATAACAACACAACATGGTTTACACATATATTTATACAATACTTGCTATCCAGAAATTTCAGAGGTTTTATATTTCAGGGACTTGGTTCCTCCAGAATGGATGTAAACTTGGATGGAGTAAACTTCTATGTGCACACTGTGAGCAGTCAGGGTACAAGGCCCAGTGAAATGTGAAATGCTTGGGTGACAGTGTAGATACAAGTGTTTTATACAAAAAAAAGTATAACCTCCTATAAGGCATGGGGAATGACTTACCACAGCCACAAGGATTCCTGTCTATTTGACTTTTGGTCCATGTTCTGCACATAGGGCAATGACATTAAACATAAATGGTTGTGATTTCTCAGAAGCAAAATTTATTTTTTTTGGTTGTCTGCTGGAAAAATTAACCTCTAAACTAAACCCCTGGCATTTAATTCAGGTCTGGTTTTTATTGGTCCTTAAAGAATAAAAGTTAGTATCATCTAAAATGGTGTAACATACATCTCCCTCAGAGCTGAAATAAACAGAAATTTTAATGATCTATAAAGTTTTATGAGTGACTGAACTTTAGTCAGCAGTGTTTCAGCAGGAGTTCTAGAAACATCAAAAGAATAAAAAATCCAAATATAACACCATTCTACTTTGGTGGCTGAGTTAATAAAGTTAAAACCTCTTCCATACTCTGTCATTTAACTCCATATCATAACTCTTGTTACACTGAGGTTCATTGCCAAGAATTCATAGTAGTGGAAGAAGCAGATGAAAAATGGTCAGAAAGACCACAGTTTTGTTAAGCAAAACAGTTCAGGTACAAGAGTTTGGCTACTGTGAAAGAAGGGGAGGTGGCCAAAACTACTTGAGTATAACAGCCTCCCCATATTCTGCAATTATCCAACAATGAGTCTTGTCATTAATATCCATTAGGCCGTCTCAAAGTCCTGAGCTATTCAGTACCATAACCCCTCCCAGGGTGCATCAAGCCAACAGCCTAGAGAGGTTCCCAAGACCCACACAGGCAGAATAATGATAGCTGCAAGTAAACACCTTTGTTCAGTAAAATTAATCATTGCAATGCTGGAGTCTGTGACCAGGTCATTACCTTACAGGCAGGTCCTGATTGTGACATCTGAGCAACCATAATGGAAAAGCCCCTACACACAGAGCATGAAGAAGTTCTTTTATAACTTGTAACTAGGCCAAGCGAGCAAGACCTTATGATTGACAAGCTGAACTGGAACTGGCCACATAGCCATGAGCAGGAATAACATCATGGCTATGGGATGCTACCACTGTCTGAGGGTGGCATTCACTAAATGGCAGAAGAAATGAGGAGAGAAGGTGTGAGGCAGATAAAGAGACAAAAAAATATAAGACTAATATGGCACTTGCCCTTTGCTGGGAAGAGATGCAGTTATGTAGAATCACAGAATCACAGAATGGTTTGGGTTGGAAGGGAAATTAAAGTCCACCCAGTTCCAACCCCCTGCCGTGGGCAGGGACACCTTCCACCAGACCAGGTTGCCCAAAGCCCCATCCAGCCTGGCCTTGAACACCTCCAGGGATGGGGCATCCACAGCTTCACTGGGCAGCCTGTGCCAGTGCCTCACTCCCCTCTGAGTGAAGAATTTCTTCATAATACATAATCTGAATCTACCGTCTACCATTTTTTAGTTTAAAGCCATTACTCCTTGTAAAAATGAAAACCTTGCTCCACAGCTGGACATAAGCAGTACTGACAATCCACAGGCTCTTCTGCACCCATTACTAGGCTTGAGGCCACAAAGACATACCTGCAGATCTGTGGAGGAAGGGGTCATCTTGTGTCTAAAAGATACCTAAATTACTATTGATTTGCCATTTTTAGGCATCTAAATGTAAGTTAGGCACACAATACCTTTTGTAGACCTGTTCCCCTATCCCTACAAAAATAAGGTGATTTTAATATTCTCTTGTTATAATTCCACAGAATGATTCCTTGCAGTCGCTACTACCGTTTCTATGAGCAATAAGGGTTTCTCTGTTCTGTGCAGATCAGAGGCAAGTAGCAAAGCATACAATTGCTTTCCACATCAGTCACAGTGGGTGAACACAGTGGGAGTCAGATGAAAGGGTGAGGCAAGCGTAAAGCGAATTGGGCTTAGCAAGTATGCTAAAATCACAGGTTTGCATTTGCTTGGCCAGTGCAGGAGGGGAATTACGGAATTTATTTGTCTGTCCTCAGACAGAGAAGCCTGCAGGGGAACTAGGAGAGGTTAAATTAAAGATTCTCCATAGCAGTTTTCCTTATGCATAGGGGACAGGCAGATGAAAGCACAGAGGTGGCTTTCTTTTCTTCTCAGGAAAAAATAGGAGTGCTGATCAAGGAGGTCGCCTCTGTTATATCACAGGCAGGAGCTGACAGCCTGATAGGTCAATGTATTTGACAGGTTGGGTGATGCTAAATGTGAAGGGTCTAAAAGGCAAAGATAATATGTTTGTGTTTGAAAATGAGAAGCCACTGTAAGGACAGAAGGAGAGTGGTGATGCAGCCAAAGCAACTGGCCAGGAACGTGGTTCTAATCTCTGTGTTTTGAATGGAAGTGAAGGCAGCAGTAGGGCTGGAACATGGCAGGAAACCAGATTACTACAGACAAAGCGCAAAATGATGGGATCCTGCTATGAGCCTTAGCAGGCTGCTGAGAGAAAGGATGAATCTGTGAGCTATTATGTAGGAGGAAGCAAGTAGACTTGGATCACGCAGCAACTGAAAGAGGGAGTAGAGTCTAAAATGTTCCCTGATCATAGGCTGGGGGAAGTGTGAGATTAAGGGCAGTGGAAAAATCAGGGAAGGTGGACAGAAAATTATGTTTTAGCCATTACTAGCTGTCAGAGATGTGGAAGTGGTAGAATAATAATTATACTGAGAAAGAGGTAGTGAGAGAAATTTGTGAGTCTTTTGCAGAGATTAATTTTTAGGAGAAAGACACCTACAGATGGGAGAGAGCTAGAAGATATTTCAAGAACTCTTTCTGCCTCTCTGTCCCTCTTCTTCTGATGTCCAGGCAGCTGAAAAATCATGGCCAGCACCAGTAGCAAATCTTCCTTGCTTTGCTTACTAAAAGAATCATTTTATCAGTTTTGTTATGTTTATCACGTTTCTACAACTGGTTGTGCAGTGAGTGCAGAACTAATCACCTCTGCTCCAGATGCTCCAGATGCTGATGGGGGATACTGCCAATAGCGGACATAATAAAGCTCATGAGTTTATGAAACAGGAAAAGAGTTTCAGTGCAGTTGCAAGAGTCATACCAAAATGTGACAATCTACTGGATGCACAATGAGAACAGTCTTCTGCAGGTTTGATATAAACGTACTCTGGATATATAACAAGACCCTTGGTATTATTAGAGCAGTGGCTTCTTTCATTTTCACAGTGACATAATCCTCTGCTTTTCTGTCTGGTGAGCAATGAGTTACCAGATTGACAGACCAGGAAAGATCTGATGGGCACATCATTCATAGCAAAACCAGCAGCTTTGCATCCAGGTCCAGATTTTCTGAACCTCCCGCCCCCCCTTCTGTCATTCTTGTTGATGATCATGATGCCCTCCCTGCCAGCCTCAAGAGGAGAGGGGCAGTAAGGACTTCTGTGCATTTTTTCACTCTCTCCTTTAATCCCAGAATAGCAGGCTCACTCTCTGTGGCTACACATCAGGGTGAGTTGCCTTCGGACTTGCTCCAGGACTCATCTCCCAACAGGTTTTTAGTCTGTCAAACAGTATCAACAAAATTCTCACAGATTTCTGCTGAGAAACAGAGGCCAAAAGCCAAGGAAATTATTTGAAGAGGTATTAGTAATTTATTTTTCCTACTAAATTTCAAGCCAGTATCTAAACCCCAGGGTGATGGCTGAAGTGCTGAGAGTAATAAACAGAACATCTTAGCGATCATTTTGGCTGAAGAGAGAAAGAAAAGCAGCAAGCATTTCTATACTTGAAATAATTATTAACAGTTTTTATTAGGAAGAGACCAAACTTGTTTAGCTTCTTTCATAACAAACATGTCTGGTGGGGTGGAGAGAAAAGAGGAAAAATCACACGTATTCTTTATACAGTCTGGTTGGATGGCTGGCAAGTGCACCTGTAGGGCATATGTGAATGTATAAACCCACACATGTTCACTTAAAAGGACACCGTCAGCTTGCTTCAGAGCTTTTGTTTGCTCTTTAATCTGCATTATTTTAATACCCTTCTTAGAAGCTTAAAAAACATTATTTATTTCCCTATTGATTTCCTTTTTCTCTTTCCCCTTGTCAAACCCTTTCTCTGCATGTTTGTTTTGCTTTGTTTTGAGTGGAGATAAAATTAACACAGCTGGTCTCATTTAACAGCCCAAACAGCTTCCACTTGCAACACGCGTTACCAGGCCAGTGCTAGCAATGGTGAGAGCATGAGGGGACGGTGAGCAGTGGCACGCCGTGTGAGCACCAGCTAGTGCTGCTCTGCTTAGACTGGTCTTTGATGGGACACCAAGGCAACAGATGGCTGGGAGGACATCTTCCTGGATGTGAGGACAGACACATTACAGCAGTTCTCACTGCTGTTGTGAGTGTTTGTGAGTGTTGTGAGGCACATCAGGAGAAGCAGCCTACTGGAAGGCACCTGGCGAAAGCCCTGTGCTCTCTGCCATCCACTAAAGTAGGGGAAAGAAGGGTGTAAAGAGGAGCTTGCCAGCAAAGCTGTGTTGGTGGAGAGCTGTTGTGAGTACTGAGCTTCTCAAGTAGATTGCACTGGGGAGAAAGAAAAGAGCAGAGAGGACGTTCGTAGTCAATCCACTGTGCTCTAGTTCTGCTATTGGACTTCAGCTGCCTCTGGAGGGCTGGCAGTGTTCACTGTGCCCCACTGACTGCCTTTAGGATCTGTTCCAGAACAGATGAATTTGGACTCCTGTTTTTAAAGGTTTGTTCAAGTGAGGAGGCCAGAGGGAAAGCAATAGATGTTCAACCATCAAATCATATTTCTGTCTTCAGCCTTGCAGGCTCTGTCAAAATCTAACAATTCTAAAGTTCCATGTAGAAAAAAGGATTTTGTGGTATCATCAGAGTTTCACTCAAAAGGAAGGTAGCTTGACTAACACTGAATAGAAGTGAGGAGGGTTGGCACTGGCACGGTGCTGCTGTTCTCCTTGATGCTGTGGTGGGACCAGCCTGCAAATGAACTCTAGCAAGCATAAAGCAAAGGAAGGTCTAATTCAAGAAAGCACAGGGCTAAAACATACAAAATTAGCTGTAAAAAAGTCCCAGATCTGGTGTTTCATCTGTTTCCAGAATTCAGAGGATTTCTATCCTTTTGGAATGTGACCCTTCAAAGGTTGCCACAAAGGAACAGAATCTGATCTCAGCAATAGCCATGGCTACAAAAGCAGTATGAAATAACAGGGTGAAAACAGAAATTCACACCCAGCCTGGATTAAATGTTTTAGGTTCTCTGACAGTGCTCAGCTATTCTTCAGTTCTCTGGCTCTCCGAGACACATAATAAACGAGGGCCAAGCGATCACTGTAAATCGCCTAGATGAAAAGACATCCTCACCGGGAGGTCAGGCTCCCCGACCTGTGCTGGTGGGATGCCATTGCAGGGCTTCCTTCTGCCACCTTCTGCCTCCTGGCAGTACTGCGGGCCGGGGAGTGAGCCCGGCAGTTCCCTGCTCGGCTGCAGGACCTTGGCTTTTGCCCAGCGGCAGAAGAGCTGATTCAAGTCACACACTGGGAAATGACTGAAAATAACTTGTTTACAATAGTAATTAATATTTATTTAAGTTATGGACTAAAGTGCTTATATAGGCATGCCTGCCCAAACATCTGCTGTTGGAGCACACACATAAAGACAGAGAATAGTTGAAGAAAAAAGACACTATTTTCTCCCCAAGGCTTTTCCACTTGGATCTTGTCTTTCTAGCTGCATAACCCCTCCTGCTGAGGCTCTGCAGGAGCGTTGTCCACCCCAATGAGCTAAGCCACCCAGCATCCCTGCCAAGACCTCTGCACTTTGCATCCTTTGGGACAACCAAGAAGCACACAGAGAAGGAAGCGAGAAAGGATCTGCTCCACAGTGAGACCAGATGGACATGCACTCCCCTGGGTGCTCAAGTGTTTGGCTTCCTCCTAACAAAAAAGGACTCAGCTACCATATAACTTTGCCATGCATACCTCAAGGGATAGTTGGTTTTCTGACAGGCCTGGCTTCAGTCACTTTAATTTGCTCTGAGCCATTAGCAGTGATACTGAAAACTGCCTTGTGCCTGGGGTTTAGATAGGGCCTGTCTCCTTGGGTGTCTGTAGCACAGTTACACACAGCAATGGTTACCATCCCTGATCAGTTTGAAAGGGGTAAAGACTGTGAGGGTCCCTCCTTTTGTCCCTCTTTCAGACTCCCAGGATGAAGGAGAGCATCCATTTAAGAAGGGGGCAGTCTGATAAATGGATGCATCCAAGGAGAACAGGGCTGTGTGTGTGGCAGCTAGACCTATGTGCCTTCTGAAGGGTCTCCTGCTCTGCTGCTGCTGCACTTAACCTCAGCCAAGTGGCCTTCTGGATGCCTGCCCCCACCCCACTACATGTGAGACCCTGCAGTTCCTGGGTTGGGCTATGAATATTTGGACGGACATTGCAGATGTAAGTGTGGAATTATGTCCTTCCAGCTGTGTGCATCCATCATGCTGCCAGCTATCTCGCAGCATCCAGGTCTGCCTTGGCATTTGGCTAGATTTATTTCCATAGTAGTTTGTAAGTAACATTTTCAGATTTTGAGAAAACTCCAGCTACAAGCCATATATACACATATATCTGTGAGGCATTTGCTGCTGGCATTTGAATAGCAAAAACAATGACAGCTACCAACTTTTGTTGCTGCTATTTGGGTCTAAGCTACAGTACTACATGAGAAGGTGGAAGGAGCTCAGCTATTTTCCGCTTTTCAAAATAAGTTAGTTTATAGTTGCTCATATATTTTTCTTCATCTCATTTTGGTCTTGGATGCATCTCTCTCTTGTCTCTATTTACAAATGTTGTCCCAGAAGTATAAGGTTAAAACAGTGGTCACCCCATCCACCTCTGTCTTGGACTAAGGGACATAGAAGTCCCTTTCCTGCCAATTTCTATGAACAACTGCATCTAAAAGCTCATATGATGGCTTTGCTGGCAAAACACTGTTTCTCATTTCCCTTCTTTTGTTACATTTTTGTCCCTGCACAAAATAATTAATACTTTCTGTTCTGCTTTCTCTTACCTTCCACTCATCTTTATTTCATTTCTGACGTTGTAAATTTGTTTTGGAATAGAAAGGCCTTTCTCTTTAGCTCTTTCCAGCAACCCTGTGTGTTACATTTTATGAATGATTGTGACTTTTACAGAGTACTGCCTATTCATGTGTGCAATTTTGCAGTGGTAAGGTTTTCAATAAAATTCCTCTTACCACAGAAGTTTAGTTAAGCGAAAAACTGATTTTTTTTTATTTTTTTATTTTTTTCCTAGTTCTGCTTGGGGTTACTTTTATGTGTTGTTAAGCATGTCTAATTAAAATTGGCACAATCATTTTGCCATAAAAGTGGAGACAATACCAGCTAAGTAATCCTTGCCTAAGATCTCAAAATACAGAAAATGTTTTCTGTGGTTGTTTTTCTTAACAGAAAACAACTTAGTCCACCAAATCTTTTTGGATGTTCTTAACCTATAATGTTTGCTTCCTTGCTCCTGAATACAAATATTTACTACATCAATTTTTTGCTATTTTTGTGTGGTTAGGGGGAGTCTGTGTGCAGTCCTGAGCAAGGAGCAGGGCTCAGTGTGCCTGGCTGCAGAGGGCAATGAACCTTTCCAGGCAAAACACAGGGCACAGAGCTGGTCACTGGGGGCTCAGCAGGGCTCCAGAAGAGCACAGGTGCAGGAGACTTTCTGGGACCAAAGTCTGAAGTAATGTAAAGATAGCTGCCAGCACTAGAGAAATGTTAATTATATCTTTCAAGGAGTAAGAAGTACAGAGGTCTGGGTAACCAACAGATGAAAAGCCACCAAGAAGTGAGTTAAAAACTGGTGGAACTATAAAGAATTGTGATAAACCTGTTTGATTTATAATATCTAGGACAATATTAACTTACTAAAACTAGCTAAAATGTTCTGTATCAGTTGTACCTTAGTAAAGAAGCTGGGAACATGCTGAGAAAAAGAGTGAGAATTTTGTAGTGTTTTATTAGCCACCACGCTCCTTTCCCTTCCTGTTTCTTCCACAGCTGTGTGCATTACAGCACATGCTGTATTTTTGCTTAATCAGTAAGGTACCAGTCACTGCAAGTTACACATCATCACACATAGGCTCTTATCATTTTTCAAGGTGTGTTTGTAGATAATGTGTAATGTAAATGTGGGTGAAATCTCCATCATTACATGAGCTCTACATGCCAGTAATTGTTATCAATGAAAATTATTTATTAACAGAACAAGGGAAGGGAGAGGCTGGGTGCAGTTTCAAAGGAGGGTTTCCAGTGCTGAACCTTTGTTACATGACTCACAAATGGAGGGGTCTGACTGTGTATCTATGGGTGTGCTTTGTTGCCTCAACTATGAGGTTATTCAGAAGCATTTTAATTCACCTCTCTTTGGTCTCTGTTGCTAACAGTTTCCTTAGGAGAACTGCCCATGTTTAGCCCCTGTTCTCCTTGATCTCTCTTGCCTTACGCAGCTCGCTTTATCTTCCTTCCCCTGGTGTCCCTGGTAGTCTCTTAGTTATCGATTCTCTGCCTTGTTTCTGTTTTCCTGTTGTCTTTCCTGCTCCGGATGCTGAAGCAGAGCATCTGGCTTGGAGCAGTGTCAGGGCTGCAAACACCAGCGTGGAGCACTGCAGTATTCCTGCAGCCAGGGTCGCTCTTGCTTGGCCATGCCCCAAAAGACCTTCTATAACCCCAGCTGGTGCCAGACTAGTTATGCCACTTTGGTGAAAGAAGAGGATTCCTCAGTGAACAGAGGACACCCTTTTTGTTATTTAGCTACTTTTAAGTTTTCTCATGAAAGCTGCAATAGCGCCCAAGCAAGCCTAATGTGGTTAAGTACTCAGCCCAATGATCTCACATCCTCCACAGCAGTTGAAGACTCATAAACACATTTTATGTCTGTATTGGTATGCTGTCATAATTTGGGAGACACATTGCCTGGGAACACAATTGTTGGATATGAAAGCCTAGTTAGATGCTGAGAGATCTCAGCCAGATGTAACATTCCAGTAATCAAAATTAAGTTATTGCAGGAACAAATAGAAAGTAGTGAAAGGTTAACTTTATATAGCTGTTGTTGTTTCTTTTTCTTAAAACCATAATTCATTTTTGTCTTCAAAAACATGGACTAGAAGAAGACAATAATGTCTGTTGTGGTAGCAGAAGAAGAAATCCAAGGAATTGAAGAGTCAGTAGAGCTAGCTGGGGAAGAAATTTCATATAAAGTATTAAATTATAAAACATGTCTGATTAGAGTTGTACATGTATAAAGCATGACCTTCCAGAGCTCCAAGAAAAGGGGATAACCAAACTGTAGAATCAATTGGTGGAGATGTACACAGATGAATGTAGATGGTATGGTGGAGAACAGGCTTCACAGAAAACTTAGAATTTGCAGATACCTACTGCACAAGATGATTTCAAGGCTGTTCTTTTAGACAAGTTAATCTAGGGAAGTATGTCTATAAGAAAAAATGTACAGGAACAGGGAGTCAACTGAAAGACATGAGTAATTAAGGGATGAATTTTCTGTGCTGTGACATGAATAAGGAATGGTGAGAAAGTGAGAAAGAAGGAATTTGGGAAGAATAGCCAGCTTCAAAAAGACAAGAGGAAGAACAGAGGGGGAACAACGTGGCAACCAAGAACAGAAAAAAAAAAAAAAAAAAGAGTAGTCAGCATAATATGGATCTTAAAGAATGAAGTTCAAAACTAGCATCTGGAATTGACTAGTCTATATATCTGGGACTTCTGTTTATGAAGTTCTGTTGTTTTGAATGGCTCTATAGTAGTGAAATATTTGCTGTCTGACTGAAAAAAGGGTGTGAGTGGAGGACTCAGTGGGGCCAAATAATCTTGGCAGGCATAAAGGAGATCTACCCACCTCTCTGAAGACTAAGATCCTGGCTGGAACAGATTGAAAGTCAGTTTGCTGGGCAAAGGCAAACACTTAATGGTGAAAACTCAGGGATCTTCTGTTTCTGTCACTTATTCTACAATAAGTTTAATGCAACTTGCATAAACACTTTGGTTAGTTGAATCCCACAATTAATCCATGGGTAGTGTATTGTAGTGAGTAACCTAATACAGAGCTAGTCTTATTTTCCTAATAGCCATCTGGATCCTGCTTTCTTATCTCTTCAAGGGCCTAGCTTCAAGATGAGTGGATAACGTTTGCACACCCTACCTTCCTTAATACACTCCTTGTCCACAGATGGTGGGGATTTTTCCCTCCATTCAAGGCTGAGATGTGGTTAGACAGAAGGTCTTCTACTACTCAGCAAAGTACTTTAGATAATATGTAGAAAATTACCATCATTGGCCTTGCCCTGAAAGAAGTAAAATATGCTTGATAAACCAACCACTTCTGTAGACTGTGGAAATGCAATAGCTCTTCTCTATCATATCTCTGTAAAGAATGTAACAGGATGCCACATAGGGTGTTATCAGTTAAACCAGTGAAAATGGAGATTGATGAAAGTGGGCAAGGAGCTGCTTACAATAAAGATGTTATCGGGTAGTGGTGTAGAGGAGCAGAGCAGGAGCACCAAAGGAGCAGAGTTGGGACAATACATGTTTCACTTGCAGTAGGAAAAAATGGGGACCACTGATAGGACAGAACTGGTGAAACAAAGGTTTGAGAGATGATCATTAATGAATGATCAAGATACAGAAAAAAAAAATGAATGGGATAGATTAGAGTGAGATACATTTCTGCAAAACAAAATTTCATGTATTTAGCTTGGACAAGGACAAGGAAAAAGCTTCTGTTATAAACCAGAAACTAATCAGTTAAAATCAACAGAGGATGGGAACTTGGGCATATTATTTACCAGGATTAGTATGTACTACCAGTGTGGTGTGATACAGCCAAGAAAGACAAATATGGACAGGAAGGCAATTACCTGTAGACAGAAGAGTGGTTATTTTTCAAACATCATCTGGAACTCCATGTCCTACATGGGGCTCCAATATTCAAGAAGAGTGAACTCAAACAGTTGCACAGAAATATTGTTAGGTTCAACAGGGTAATGGAGAGCATCTTGTCTGGAGAAACTAGAAGAATATGGTATCTTTTAAGCAAAGCAGTCGTTCATTTCATAAAGATGTTACAGAAAGAAAATAACTATTTAAGCTAAAAGACAGGGTTGTCAGAAAAGACAGAAATAAACTGCATAAATGTAAACTGCCCATGTTCAAATTCAGACTGGAAATTTGAAGAACTTTTTTAACCAGTATTGCAGAGGAAGTAAAAACCCAAACTGCTAAAATGGAAGTTGATAAAAAAGGATATAATGTGATGTGTGCAATAACAAGAGACTAGTTCCTGTGACTCAGGAGGATTTGCTGAACTCAAGGCCCAGTTTCTTAAATTAGATACATTTTTATAGTTCAGCATAATCAGCACACCTAAGGCAGTGAATTACTATGTATCTAAATGAGACTGGATTCATGTGTTCAGGTGAGGAAAGAGCATTAAATCATCAATTCTGAATTCCAATACAATGCAGCCCATAGAAACCCAATCACTCATTTTTGCTTCAGGACCAATCTTCTCTTTGATCTATACCACATCTTTTCAGAAAGGTATCCAGATTTAATTTAAAAGCTTGAAGTGAAGTAGAATCCACCACACTGAACTGCAACATCTATTGAAACTGCGGTGCAGATGGGGTTTGAGAGAATAGCTTTTGACCTGTGTGATTTTTATTTTTTTATTTTTTGTCATTGTTGACAGGCTTTATGAGGAAATACATCAGACAGATCATTGTGGAAGATATTAAACTTCCTACATCTATTCTGATCTGATTAATTCCTTTTCAATAGCCTCAGGAGGGTTTAGTAGCCCATGGTACATTCTTTCTGCTGTTGAGTCCAACTTTGAAATCAGTGAAGTGATTTCAATTTACAGCAGGAGAGAATTTGATCCTTTATGACTATGATTAACGGACTTTCTGGGATGAGCAAATATTTTCTAAGTAATCCAACAAGTTGGAAAACAGCTATATATTTTACCTCTGGGTAAAACCGGCAAACTTTATCTTATGGCATACTGCTAGGGTAGTATTTCCTTTAATATTAGCTTCCTAAATCTGGTTCATACTCTAAGCTAATGCTTTAAGTTCTGTCTGTACTTAGAAAAGAAAGATAAAAACTTGCCAATGATAAGCCAACTCACCTGTTTTATATACTTGGGATGGATCTCCTTCTGGTTAGAAAAATAAATCAAATTATAGACCTATCTTTCAGGTGGCTGAAATTAAGTGAAAGGAATCCAATATATCAACTGTGGAAAAGAAATATCCTCTTTATAGGGACTCCTAAGAGGCTCTCATGGAATAAATTTGGAGTAGTGGACTAATAAGACAAGACAAAACAAAATTGCAGTACTTATGCAAACATGGATCTGATTTCGGTGTGATGGGGAAAAAGGACAGGAGAGGAAACCATTCAGATCTGGGAATAAATTTAAGACTCCTTATAAAGAGCTACGAACCTTAAAAATCTGGTATGGACATGAACATAAGCATAACTAGATAGTCATTAGATTCATTCTTCTCTTGCAACATTTCTGTTTGGCTCTAGTATTTCATTGACATTCCTTCCAGAGACCACAGGCACTCTGAAGCACAGTCCTGTGCAACCAGCAGTGTGCATCCAGGAGGATGCTCCCATTATATGTGACATCTTTTGACAAGGAGCTTACTGCTTGCAGCACTGTGGTTACTTCTTATTTCCAGTATCCAAAGACTCTTTAAAGTGCAATGGTGCCAGACTTTGAGCTAAATCTCTGACTAATTAAAATCCTTGTCCAAAGGACTCCTTTTATGTATAGGCAGCATACACCTTTTACAAAGATAGCTTGAATATGTTTAATCTGTAGTGTGGCACATGAGCATAAAGACGGTGTGTTCAAACTCTGCTCTTAAGCTTCAGCAATCATCACAGTCATCTGGAGGTCAAGTATTTTTAGTGGTCTGACTTGGATTAGAGTATGAACCTCATGCGCATGAATCATCACAAGGATTAATGAAGTGTATAAAGTGTGTGTGCTTGCTAATCTCATCTATGGATACGACAAAGGAAGAAATATGTCATTTTGAGATGGCAAATGATTTAACAAAGAAAAGACACAAAGCCTAACCATATGCTGAAGAGGATCCTGCAGCTTATGCCTTTTATTATCTTAACAGTTAAGAACTACAGCAATTGTGCTCAAAGGAGAAATGGTGTGAAAATGATCATGTTTCACTTTTATCTGTGAAGTTTTCACTCTTATCCCCTTTGGCATTCCTACCTCTGTTTTTATCAATTATATGGAGTCCATTTTAAATTAAAACTAGAGATTTATCATTTTCATTGATTTTAATTCACATTTCCTGTAAGTTCTTGTGGCTTGTGCCATGGATATAAACATGGTTGCTCAAGACTTGGCTTTGGCTTGACCAAATACTTCCTCAGGGGCAAGTATTTGTCATAGCAACTCTGATAACAAAATAAGAAGTTTCCTAACTTAAATTTGGCCTAAGTTGCTACATTATTTTTTTAAACTAGAAGGTTAACAGGGGCCTCTGCCATTCTAGCTATCCATGCGGGGCAGATACTCTGAGGCACAGCAGTTCCATACATATTATCTTCCTTGGCCCTGCAGAGCAGATTTCCAAAGTTTCAGAGTCAGATCTAAGAACAACCGTGTGCAGACCTTTGGATTCCTTCATAGACAGAGGCAATCAGAGACTTCCTCAGAAACTTGTTCCTTCTGGTCTTGCACTGTTTGACCAGAATGAGTCAAGGGGATCAGTGAGCAAGTGAGGAAGCACATCAGGGTCTCAGAAAGGCTGGGGTGGTCTCTCAGAACTTCTGCAGATACAAAAGACCCAGGTTTGTTCCAGTATGTGTCTTCTTTCTTTCTGTCTCAGTAAAGGACTCTTTTGGACACTTCTTGTAGCACTAAATAAGAGAATAATCTTTTCTGCAACAGCAAACAGTTATCTAGTGCTGCGATATCGTAACTTCATGTGCTTGTCTGTTTGGAAGGAGGTAATCCCAGCTGAAAAAAGGGAACTATTTTTACAGTAGTGGTTAACATTTCGAACTTAGTGCTGGATGGTACCGAGATTCCTCTGAAAGCAGCTCAGCACTCTCAGCTCTGATTACAGTCTTGGGAGGCCAGCAGTCCCTCAGCATGGGCTTCTTGGCTTTTTCCAAGGACTATGCTCTTTACAGCATCTTTCTTCAATGGCTTTAGTAGGAAATTAGTTTTTGGTACAAATGTGAATTGCACATGTGCGAGTTACAAATCTGGATCATTGCCAGTAGGTAAAGTCACTAACTCTGCTATATGGTAGTTACTGTAGAGTTTTCAGTAATACTCTTCAGTTCTCTTTCTGTCCTTTCAGCTAGAGAAAAAAAAAAAAAAAAAAAAAAATGGGAAGAAAAGAGCCTTTTATGTATATAGGGGATAAATGAATAGCACTTGCGGGACAAAGATGAGTGGGAATGAAAATAAGAGGGTTTTCTGTGCAAATGTTTATTGTCTGCAAATGACAGAATTTTCATATTCAAGCTTTGTAAAAAACCACTCAGGGGCAGAAATGAAAGGATTGTGTATGAGGGGATTAAACTAAAAAAGCAACACAACAATCTGAAGCAGACGAGACCCCAGTGTCCACAGAGCACTGCAGACCAGCAAAGTTTAACGTCAGTAGGATTGTGAAGGTCAGTGAGCAGATGAGGCTTGATGGAAATGCCTCTCCAGACTGTAAGAAGACTATACACATCTGGTAGAATACTCCCAGAGGGTCTCGGTGTCTCAGTGGGATGGGAAGCCTGTAGCTCACTTGTGTAGTGTTATTTTGATAGCATTACTCTGTCTATAGCAAGCATAGAAAAATAAAGAAGCTCCCATTCAACTTTCAGAGCATGGATGTTTTACCCAAAATGAGACTTAAGGAATTAATAATGTTGAAAGCTAACGCTTGCTTACTTACGTTTGTTTGTTAATTTTTGTATGTGTTTACGTACTTTGCCAAACAGAGGTATGCCTCAGTGAAAGTGGGGATTGAGTGTCATATTATTCTGGAATAGAGGAAATACACTTGTCAAAATAAAATATCAAATCTGCATTTTTGGAGCAAAATTTAATGACAGATGTTATGTACTTCCTATGTACTAATTCTAAACATAACTGGTGACCACATGGTCTGCCTGCCCATATTATGTAGAGTCTTCATGTAAGACATTTAGAAACTTCAAAATGATTTTAAGCATATTTACAGTTGTAACACTTGCAGGACAAAGATGAGTATATGGTATTGTTATAGCATTTATATAGTATCACTAAATTTGCATAACTGATGTCTGTACGATAACAAGAGAACAATGTAGCTTTTATTTTCTAACCTATCAGTATCTGGTTTTTGGATCACAAAACAGCTGTATACTTGTCTGGCCCTTATATCATTTGGGATTATGACTCTTCCCATCCACAACAGGAGGGAAAATTCAGAGAAGAAGTGTCACATTTTTCTGGCAGGTTTATTCCTTTTCCCTTGTAAAGATTAGGGCAGGAGGAAAGGTTAGACATATAGTTTCTAATCTGTACTGACAGTGACTTGCCTTATAAACAACTTCTGATTTACATGAGTGTAAACAAAATCAGAATCAAGTTCCTGGTGTTTAGACCTGAATATAAAATATGCATGTCCTTTTCCAGGAGAAACACTCATGGATACACTCCCCCACCATGCTAGAAAAAGAAGGTGATACCCTAAAGATGCATCTGAACCTTTTGATTCTTCTTTGGCAAAGGCTGTTCTCTCTATTTTTAAGGCATCTTTCTTCACAGTGATCAGTACTTTATCGCACAGGTAGTTTCAAGATATACTGAAAATTCCAGTGGTCAAAAATACTACTTCTTGTGTTAGTGACTGCTCCCATATGTTGGGACCTGCCTTCAAAACCTTCATACCTTCAAAAATCATATTCAGTATAGGTTCCTTAACAAAAATTTATTTAACAAAGTTAAGTTTGATAATACACTTGCAGGCTAGATAGTGAAACCCTTACTGGCACTGATTAGCTTGTTAATCCACGATGAACTCATTTTGAAACCAAAAAAATATTTAAAACTCAGTGACATTTAGCTGAAATAAATTCTGACCAGGCCCTGGGAAATAGGAAATCCCTGACATGAGCCTTACATAAAATAACATCTTAGTTCATGAAGTATGTAAATGAGCAAAAAGGATGTAAAACAGCCAAGAAAGCTAGTGGTGAATGAAAAGATCTGGGGACGGGGTGAGGTGGAAAGAGAAATGTGTGGGTTAGATAAGTGAGTTTTTTTGTGCTTGCAGTCTTCTCTTATTTTAGTATGAGCCAAATATCAATGAAAGCTTAAAAATATGCATTTCAGAGAGTTTTCAGATGAAAGACTTAGGAGAAAACTGGCAGCATAAGGGAAAAGGAGTCTGCACCCTTTGGGAGGAGAGCGGATCAGAGGCAGAAAGAGCGGATCAGAACGAGGTTTGTTTTCTGGTGGAAAAGCTGTTGCTTTAGGGGAAGTGAGAGTGTTTGAGATACTAGACCCTGCTAAAGCAGGAACATATGAGTGATGCTGGCACCAGGCCACAGAGCGCCTGGATAGGAGTCCAGCACTGGAGCTAGCTGGGGATTTTCTGATGAAACTGTTTTGTCAGAACAGAAACCTTTTTGTGGAGACATATCCCCATTTAAACTTCCTCTCCTCGCCAGGGACAACATTTCCAATCTTAACATGAAAAGTCTGGTCAGATGGAGGGAGTGATGCACCCTTGACCCCTTGGCCAACACACTCACGTGGAGTCCTAGTCCAGAGAATACTTTCTGGGGTGAGGGCTATTTTATCTCCACACTACCTTTCACTGGACCATATGCAGAAGGGAGATCATCAGGTTAACCCAGCTACATATTTCCTAGACCAGAGCTGTGACTGTCATAGACCACAGCAGTATTTCCTTGCTCCTGAGTGTATAGACGTGGGCTGGACATCCAGGTTTGCTTTGATGGTCAGGCTACTGCTTCTTCTGAGCTGTGCTGCTCAGCAACTCGTGTTGGGATGTATCATTTATATAAACTCTTTACAGTGTTTTTGGCTGGAGTGCGGAGGAACATAGTCATCATGAAAAAAGAGGTTACGCTGTTAGTGACTATGAGCACTAACCACTTAAAAGTGAAAGGCAGAGCTCTAACAGGTCAGAAAACACCTCCTACTGTGCCACTAACAGCAGCCCAGTTCACTCATATAGAGCCTTGGAAAACAAGGAGCTCCAGATCCTACTCTGGGCAGCAACTTGTTTGTCCTCACAGCAGCTCAGGGTGCAGTAGGAGGAGGAGAAGAGTGGGGAGAAGAAAGGAACACTGTTTGGTACTGAATGACCCCAGCAGACTGTTTTCCAGGTGGGTTCTAGCTTGCTCTAAATTGGAACTGGGGTAGTTGTGGGTATGCGCTGCTGAGCTGCTGTGGGTCTGGCCTGTTTTCATGCCTATTTCAGGATAACATAAATCATTCCCTAGCAGTTCCTAGTCATCTGCAGAAGCTATGAGGACACCCTAGACAGCTGACTCAGTCAGCCACATACACACCAAACACTGGTTGAAAATATCCTTGTATCTTTTCCTTTATCATGTGGTCAACTGTAGGATCAGTCTTGGTCTCAACCATAGTTATCTAACACATCACAGACAAAAAAAAAAGTTGAAAAAAAATGTATTTGCTTAGTTTTGTCCATCTCAAGTCAGTTACTGAAAATCATGAGAATGGTGTAAGATTCGTATGATTAAGCACAATACTATTGTATTTTTCTTCTAATTTTTCTTCAGCCTTTGGATTTTCCGGGCATATTTCCGTTTGTCTTTCCACCTTTACCTTTCATCTCAAGGCTATTTTAAAATGAGGGTCTGGAATTGTAATTTTTTGACTCTGTGAGCTGAGTATAAACTCACTGTCCAAGTCAGCTCTACATATATTCCAACATAAAATAATTCTCCATAAATATGGCATGTTAAGGTGCTGTAGTATTTTGCTAAAGTCAGACATAAGACTGTACTTCAGTTTTATAACTGAGTTATTACTGGCTGTTAAGGTATTGCAGTAAGATCTCTTATTTGCCATAGCTGAACTCAAGATGTGAGGTGTAGAAGGCTGACTGCATCCTCAGTCAAACCCATTGTTGCAAATGCCTCTGAGGACAAAAACAAAAGCTCTAATTTCCCATTGTTTTGAAGATGTTTTCCCTACCATTTGGATACAAAATTCTTCTTTAGGCAGTGCTCCCCAATTAGAAATGCTGTCAAGACTGATGATGTGCAGCGCTGTTTCACTTTGTGTGGGTGAGCAACGCATTGTGAAGGAACTTTGCATCTCAGGGCAGCAGGCGAGGTTGCAAGAGATAAGTTATCCCTTCTGCTGAAGGACGAGTGCTTCAACAGCCTGCGATCAGACTCTGCACAGTCTGCATAGACTGTCCCTGCTGATTCACTGGATCCAGAGATCAGCTGATCTATTTCAGGCTGCAAGCTCCACGTTGCAATCAGTTCTCACCCACCTTTCCTGATCTCTTCTGTCACCCTGATGAACAGGAATTCCAGCAGCAAATACACTTTTATCATTCACTGTCCACATCCCACTGTTCAAAGAGCTTGCTGCTGTCACATATAAACTGTTTTTTCAAGTCTGGACCTTACGGGATAACTGGCTGCATGGTGAATCGCCTGATATGGGCTTTGGTCACCCAGCCTGATCATGGAGGGGCACCTCACAAGGAAGTGGAGGCTGTAAAAGAGATGAAAAAGGCAGATTTTTTCAGGTTGGAGAGAAAAAGGAAAGACACACAGCAGAATGGGATGCTCACATCTGCATATGTTTTGCCTATCATTTTTGAGAAGAAAACAGGCTTTCACATGTAAACCCAGAGAGCTATGAGGATGGTATTGCAGGAAAATAAATGTGCAGAAGAGAGCTTGGAGAGGTGTGTGAGTCCTGGGGAAGCTGTTTTTGGGATGCTATACCCATGAAGAATGCCTCACAGTGAGGAAGAGCTCGCAGGAGAAGGAGGATGAAAGCATTATAATACAAGCTGTAGCTGCTTGGGAAGTCTCAAAGGGGAGTTGCCTTGATCTGGGTCTGTGACAGATACACTGTCATTTTTTCATTTTTTACTTTTTCCCACCAGAATATCCCCGTCACTGCTTGCTCCCTTTCATGACGCAGGGGGCAAAGTCTGTGCATTGTCACAGCTCCCTGGTGGTGGCGAGGAGCTCCAGGCACTGCGTCAGAGGCTCCCACCCTGCGCTGCACCCAAGCTGTGTGCCAACAGTGCCGCAAGGAGGGGCAAAAGGGATAGGTGCTCAAAGCTGCTTTGCCCCCCAGCAGCTTGTGCCACAGGCTGTGAGGCCAGGACAGCATATCTGATTGTCTCAGCAGCTAGCAGAGAGGTAGTAGGGGCCATTTTGCAGTCAAATACTGGTAAAGATTTACAGGCAACGTATCTCCTGCCTTTGTTGTCATTCACCAGTCTCTGCAATCACCTGCATAATCTTGTGTACAGGCAAGTCATCTTGTAGGCACAACTGCAAACGTGAACCATGCCACAGTCCCCCTTCTTCCCTTCTTCTCCAAGACATATAGAAAAGCACCATGCTGCCAGGAAATAAGAAACAGTCACTCGTACAGAACATTTAATTTGAAAACTTGTCACTTGATGGGAACTGGTTGTGTGCCTTTAATGTTAGATGACATTTTCACTTCAAATACCATTAAATATAGATATGAAACATGTAGGAATTGTGGTAATTTCAGATACTGGGTTTCTGTTTGGCAGCCACACTGGGAACCCACTAGGATATATATTTAATTTTGATATTATTTCCTATTTCCCATCTTAGGAAAGGAGCAATCACCAGGTCCTCAGAAGGTCTATTTTTGCCTTTTCCAAAGAGATCAGTAAAAACGTAAAATGTAGATGTATTCTTTATAGTCTGGGAGGCACTGTGATCTTACCAAATCTTGCTTGTGGTTAACGGTAAGTAAACATATTTAATAAATAAATAAATAAATAAATCCTAGCAGTTCTAGGAAATTACTTCAGCATCTACAGCCCTAAGTATAAAATTGTAATGAAAACAGTTTTCAGACCAATATTGTGTCTATCCTCACTTGTTTAAATTTCCTAGACCGAACCAGATCCTCCACTGTGCTGGTCCTGCACTTCCTGGTGGATGCTGGGGAGAAGCAATGTGAGGGTCCCTGCCCCAGGCAGCCTGGGTCCTCCAGTATCACTCTGGGTGCCCCTCTGTGGTGGTGCTGGTGCTGGCCCCTGCCCTGCCCAAAATCCAGGGGTGCTGTGAAGTGATGCAGGGAGGTGGACAGCAAGTGGGCTGCTTGCAGATGCAAAGTCTTTGCAGACTGACTCTTTATGGAGGGCCAGTCTGTGGGTGCTCGTCCTTGCCTCCTACAGCGTTGCAGCCCTTGCACCATTTATCTCCAAAATCTCTTACTGCATGCCTGGATTAAGTATTTCACAGAAAACAATACTACAACTCAAGACTTTAATGAGCATCTACCGTGTGTGATGACTTAGAGCTGTGTAGTTTTGGTACAAAATGTTGTTCCTGAACTCTGCCTACAAACACCTTGGTTTACTACAACAGCATGGTCTGGCTGCAGACTTATCTGTTCAAGTCCTGTGTCATCTGTGATTCTCTTATTACCTTTCATGGCCTTTTGCATACAGTTTTATATGGCCCTTTAAACTCTTCTCGTGATTCATCTGTGGCTATGGCATCTCTCCATAAAGACACCCACGTTTCTCAACTTACTTATTTGTTGAGTGCTTTAGATCTAAACCATACCACACAGTTGTTTCTCCCAATCCTTACAAAATCTGTATTTCATGAGTGCAATTATTTTTAGGAACATTCTCAAATTCAGAGTGGATGTGTATTGCGAAATAAACTAGTCAGACAGCCGATCTCCTAGGATTAGAAAAAAGCGTATTATTCAAAAGGAGCCCAGAAAGTTGAAGGCAGGTATAAAGTCAGTTCTTAAAAGTGGGAATGGTTGCAACTGTTTTAATAGAATTAGAGAAAGCAACTGGAGGGATTCCAACATCATACCTTCAACAAAAGTCAGGTTAGAGAGCAACCAAAGGAAACAGCTGGTAGTGTAGATTTTTTTTTTTTTTTTTTTTTTTTTTTTTTTTTTTTGTGGATCCTAAAAAATCCAGGCTCTAAGTCACATCTTTTTGTCACCATCTACAGGTGTGTTATATACTAACATTTTCCTTTATTTATTTTTTTTCAAATACAGACAGCAGCATTCAAGAATGAGAACCAACAATAAAAAGCTAAAAACTGGGACTGGGCCAAGGGGTTTAATAAATCACATCCATCCAGCAAGTCCTTAATCTCTCCTGTTTAAATCTTTTGTGCTCACCTGCAAAATAAAGCTTCTTTTTTATGATGAACCCAGGGGAACCTGTGTCTGACCCTCATCCCTCCAAGAACTAGTCTATCAGGCTTCTCCAGAAAACAGGCTGATAGAAAAGACAAAGCAATTATACCTTTATATTCTCCTCAGGATTTCTAGTTTGAGGAGCACAAAAGAAAACAAACAAGACATAAAACAAAACTAATGAAACAGGTTTATTGCCTTGCCTTCTGGGACAAATGGAGCTCCCGTTGCCAGGAGGCATCCTGAATCTCACACCAGAGCTGCAGTTGCTGTGCTGGGGCTCAAAGCACCTTAGGAAATCTGCATGGCAGGGCGTTTTGTGCACCATGGTGTTCAGGTTCCTGGGGTGCTGGTTTGGTGAGGAAGAGATAAAATAGACAGAAAGAGGGAGAAAATGGCTGCAGGTTCCTTACCCTTCTTCTGTGGGGATAAAACAAACTTACTCCTTTTTTTTCTGTCCAGATGTCTGCAGTGGGACTGCAAAGATCACTGAGTGAATTTTGGCAATGATCTGAGGACAATAAAAGAGTAAATCCTGTACCTTAAAAGCATTAAGAAATACATTCATTTCCATGTCATACAGGAAGCACATCTGTAAAACTTCCCTTCCCCTTGAAACCATTGCTCTTGCTGCACCATCTATTTACTCACAGGGTGTAGGACGAGACTAACAGTACCATTAAAAGGTACACCTCACAAAGGCTCAAGGAGAGTCTGGAGACTCAGTGATAACACCTGGTATTGCTTCCCCAGTTCTCTGGTTAATATTTACCTGTGCTAAACTGTTTAAATAACTGTAGATGCCTGGGTCACAATTTTTGCTTTTAGTAGCAGAGTGCAGTGTATTTGATGCGGTCTGAGACATTTCCTGAAGAAACAGGAACAGTCACTCTATTGAGGTCAAACTGTTAAGAAAGGTTCTTCTGCAATTTTCATTTTTGTCCCAGCTTCTTGAAAATGGCGGGTGTAAGCAGCTGCATGAAGTACTCCATGTTTGTCTTCAACTTCTTATTTTGGGTAAGTTGGTGTTTAAATTGTTATTAGTGACGCGTGAAATGTGTTCAACATTAATCCAAATGCTGTAGTTGAAGAAATTGTAAATAAAATAGAGCATAAATGGAACCAGAGTATGGTTCTAAATCAGGGAGAGAAGAATGTTTAATTTTTGCCCTTCCTTTGTATTTTTCTTACAAAAAAAGCCTTCCCTCCACATTGAAAAGTAGAACAGATGGGTCTCCATCTCCCTGCCTGCAGTGTGCCCCCTTATTGTCAAGGGAAATCACTAATTTCAGTCAGAAGATGACAGACTCTACGTCATCTTAACGTGCATTGTTCCATTTTTTTTTTATTATTATTTTTTTTTTTGTATCCTGTTTGCATCCAAACTGCATAATCCTGAAAGTGTAATTGCAACATAAGATAGGAAAATACACTTGTATTTTTAGCCTCCTAATTGATAAATCGTTTTCATATACTTCTTCGTGGTTCTTAGCTTTACGCTCAGTGTCATAATTAGTTTCTGATGGTTGACTGTACGTTTTTGGAAAATGGTATGGGCTGGCAGTGCTGCCGAGAGCTGTACTGAAATGATCAGCTTTCTCCAGCATACCTAGGAAGGTGGTTCCTGCCCAATGCCCAGCACAGCAGAGTAGGCAGCTTTCTGAGAGTAACTTGAACTCTATTTGCCTGTTTGTTACATCTCGGCTAGTTTGCAAGAGTTTCAGGTCCTGGAAGCTCTGAAAAGTTTTGAGTTAAAGATAATTTCTGTAATGGTTCAGCCTCACTGTCAGCTTTCCTACCATAATTTTGTCAAGTTCACAGAAGGTTCACTGAAACTGGATGCAAAACTGCTAACCCCAGTATGTCTGTTGCCTCAAGGGACATATTCTGAGTGAAAAGGTGATAGAATTGAAAAAGAATCACAAACGGTAGCCGTAGAAATTTTATGGCTAGCCAAAATGAGAAGAATTAGCAAAATTCTTTGATCTCTTGTGGACCTCACAAAGAAACTCCTAACAGGCCAGTAGCTGTCAGGACTGGCCCCCACTTTTCTTCCTTCACCTCTACCAAGGCAGATTGAAAATATATGGCAGCCTAGGCCTCCAGGGACTGCATGGGTTTCTGGGTAGAAGACCCGGGATGTGATCCTGGAGGAGTCCTGAGAGTTCAGGAAAAAAGCAGCATGGAACAAACTTCATAAGACCATGTTTTTGCCAAAGGCAGGAAAATCTGCACCCTGTTCTGGGGAAGAAAATGCTGAGAGCATTTGCTGTGCATATGGCAGCCTGGATGAGGCACAGGAGGACACAAATGCAGTTATACTGACCTATTTTAAAGAAAGGGGCTTAGTACTACCAAGATGGGGAAGAAGAGGTGTGGTGCAAGCAGCAGCACATGCAGGTGGAGTACAATGAATCTGAATTCTTTGAATAACACTCCCATCTCTAATCCCTGGAAATCATTAAATTGCTGTGGTAAAGGACAGGGAGCAGTGATGTGTTCACAGCTGTTGCTTCCACTCCCTGATGCACAAGGCAGTTGGGCAGGTGGAAAGTTAAACTGCTGGTAGGGAATGAAGGTGACTTTCATCTCAACTAGATAACAACAACAGCTTCATGTTTATCTGGAGTCCTTTTGTTTTAACCCCTTTGCAATCTGTCTGGATTGCCCCCTTCTGAGGGCTTCAGGAACAGGATTTTTAGTCTTATGCCTTTTTCTTAGCAGCATCTACAGCATATCCTTGAGTGTCTAAATCCTGGAATAGGCTAAGCCAGATCTGTAAAGTGGCTTTTACTTTGCTCTCCTTGGCCCCATGTGTTGTTTGCCCCCAGGAATTCACAGCCCTGGCATTGAGCTCTGGAGCACCCACAGAGCTTTGCATCTTCCAGTCTGGTGAAATAAAGCTAAATTTTATTTTAAGGAAAACAAATAATTAGGATGGAGTACTGCAACTAACACGCAGTGTTCTATTTTGATTCTTAGGGAATAGAACTTTTCATTTGTAATTTCAATTATTTTCTTTAAGTTTTCTTGTATACTTTGTATACGATGAAAATAAACAGAAACAAAACATTAAAATTTTACTGAAATTGAGTGTTTTTATGAGTCTAAACCAATTTTATTTTCTATATTTAAAATATATACACCGTAGTGGAAACTTCAATATAAAATGATATTCTTTGTTTGTTTGTTTTTTTTTTTTTGTTTTTTTTTTTTTTTTTTTGAATGGAGGAAATAAATACTGTAGCATTCCTATTTGAGTGGTAAGTTCCTGTACATTCAGATTTACTTACTTCTACTATTGTGCTGGATTTTTTGGGGGGAGGTCCTATATAACGAATAAGGCAGCGGGCCAAATTCTGTTTGGATTTGCAGCAATAACTGTTTCAGTAGAACTTCTCACATTAGCAAGCCCACGTTGTCTGGTGCATAGCCACATGGTTCACACAGTGGTGCTGAACAAGACCCAAATACAGAGTCATATGATACCATCAGTTTCTAGGCAGTTTTAGTGGGATTCAGATGATTTCAGTGGGGAGTTCTAGTTAAATTTGATAACATGATATAGCTGTCATCGATTGTACAGCTTTCTTTTTCATGTATAAAACGTACTTATAGGAGCTTTACTTAGAACAGAAAAATGTGTGGTACTCATGTCTGAGGGCTGGCTGTGTTCCATATTAAATAATCTGCTAAAGTCGTTATGGTCTTTGATGATTAATATTATATGAAACCTTTTGCAGGAAAGTATTTTTGAGGGAAATAAAAATCTTAAACATATAAAAATAGGTCTTTTAATTTTAAAAGGTCCCAGTTTTCATGGGAAGCTCATAACCACATTTTAGAGCCATTTCTGACTTGACCATTAAAGACATACAGGAAGACAGTTCTGAATCTGACTAGACTTTGGTCCTCAGTGATTTCTCTTTCCTACCAGTCCTTTCAAGTGGCTCACATAATTACATATGATTAGCCTCTAAAATTAGCCGGCTCCCATACCTGGTAATAAAGAGAAATTCCATGTGAGAATCATCACAATCAAGGTAAGGAACACAGTAGCTGAAGCATAGTGGAACAGTACCTCAAAGATCAACGAAACTGGAGAACAACTAGCAATTAAGGAATATGTCTAGATCTGGGATTCATCCACCCTGACTTCAACATCTTAAAGCAAATCATTCTGGGCTTCTTAAGCTGGTAGTGTCAATGGGTCATTTAACTCATCTGAGGATATGTGTCCCTGACAGGTCAGAGGAGCTAGACTTAGATGTTTATCTTTCATGTGCACAAGATGGACTAAAGTTGTCTTCTATAAAAATATAATGGAAATAATAACTACCACAATGTGCACTTTACAGGAGGAATATTCTAATAGCTCAGGATGGCCAAATATTATTGCAACAAATAAAGCAGGAAGACTTTATTTAGAACTTTTCCTAATAGTTTTACCATAGAGAATATTTCTAAAGATATATGTCTTGAAAAATTCTATAAGTAACAGTTGTACCAACATCCCTTATCAAATCTTTCATTTCCATTATACAGGAAACAGTGTTCTTTACAGTCATGTTATATACATACTATAGCAATTTATAGTCGTCTCTCATCTGACAGAATTTCTGTGTACTTACAACCACATGTATAAATCATCAAGGAAATGATGATTCCTCTGGGGCAGAAACATCAGGACTTTGGTGCATAACTGAAAGTTTAACTATCCTTATGAAGTTTCCTGGATATGAATCAATAATCTGTGCTCTAGCAATTCATGTTGCTTTCATTTTGCCAAAGAAATTATTTCTGAATTTTGGCCAGCATCTGGTACTATTTGGATGCTGACCCTTAATCTAAAATTGTTGATCTTTCTAAATATTCTTTTTTTTTTTTTTTTTTTTTTTTTCCCACAGGTGTGTGGTTCAGTTATTTTGGGAGTCTCTATATGGATACGTGTTAGCAAAGATGCTCAGGAGGTAAATGCATGCGATAATATCAGTCCCATATAAAATGTAAAAGCTACTATATGGACTTTAATTTCCCAACTTAATTTCTGCAAATGAGTTCTGCTTTCATTGGGGTGGTTTGTGTGGGTAAAAATGAATGTATTTACGACATTTAAGATTAAACAAGATGGTGAGGGTAGTCAGATAAAGTGATGGGTGTAAGCATAGACGTGTAATGACGAGTGTCTTGCAGTGTTACAAATATAAGTTCTTGCAGATGCACAGTGATTTCTTTTTAAAATGTGGGTCTCTTTTTCCTCTAATGAAAACTAAAGGTGGTTTTGTTATTGATTTCAGAGTGAATAACGAGAAGCCATGAGCCTCTTAGTTTTCTCAGTGTCCTTCCTCATTAGAATAGTATAGTCATGTATATTTCTAGAGTTAATTCTATGTATTTTTGGGGAAACATCTTTACTTTTCTCACTATCTTCAATAACATAATACTTTTCTCAGTAATTGTAACTTTGAAAGGGAGCAGGATTTTTTCTCTTCTATTTTCACTGGCTCCCTAAAAATGTCTTACCCTTTTTCACTCATGGAATTACTTTTAAAGAACAACAGATCTTTACTCTGGATTTAAACATAATGTAAATAGCCTTCATGGAGGGGAGAAGAAAAATCCATGAGTTCCTCTCCTGGATTTTATCTGGGTTAATAAATTACTTCAGATTTTATGACTTCCCTTTTCTGCAAAGCTACAGAAAATACAATCTTGATGAGCATAAATGCACCAGCGAATGGTCCTGTTGGTGCAAAGGCTCTTTGGCCTTGTGGGCCTTGCCAACCTTTTGCCAGTTGTGCTCCCAGTGGCACTGATATCTTAATTACAGCATGTTTTCCACTCACATAAAGAAGGGAAGCTGATTCTACCATTCCTCTGGAAGATGCTGTACTATCTTTGTATGTTGATGCTTTGTTATGCTAACAGGAAGAGCAATCTGACTCTGAGGTTTAGGCAGTACATTTCTTTTGCTGAATTTGAACCACATAAATGTAAATGAATTTGAAAATTTAATTTGTATACTTTAGTTTCCAAAATAGATTTCGGGCAGTAGAAGTGAAAAAATGATCAAGCATTACATAGAAGCTTTTTTTTTTTTTTTTTTTTTTTTTTTTTCCAGCTCTCAGATCGAGCCTTTAGGTTAGATTAAGCTGCAAAACTTCTGATCGCTCCTCTCCTTCTCTACCACAATCCATCAGTAAAGAAAAATACTTTTTAATTCAGTATATCTGGAACTAAAATGATGTTGGAAATAGGAAGATACCTTATATATTTCTTCTATTTGGCTGATGATGCTGTTGCCCTTAGCCAATCCCAGATGTCTCATGTTTGGCAGTGAATGTAAGAGAACTCAGTTCACAGTGACATTGTGATGTGGAGTAAATTAGGTCATTATGGAGAGTTCTGCCATGTCCTACTGTGGAAGAGGGAGAATGATGTGTTTCACTCCTCAATCAACATTTTACAGAAGCTAAAGTTGCCATGCTTGCTAGGTGACCATCTCTAGTATCATGGCTCAGATAGTGCAATGGAGCTTGGAAAATCATAACCATTATTATTATTATTATTATTATTATTATTATTATTATTATTATTTTGGAAAGCTTTCCTATTCATAAAAGCACACTTAAGTGTGTCCCCAGCTGGCTTCTTGAAGTGACTCTTGTTACTCCACAAAAACTGTGAATTAAGAATTGGGACCAAAATTGAAAGTATTTTCTTACTATTTTTGCCTCTATGCAGGCAAAGATCTCATCCAAATCCAATGTACGTTTTGCCTTAGTAGTAATTGAAGAGACCATAAGGATTTGGCTCTAGATGAACAAAGCTTTCTAAGAATAAATAACAGGAGTTTCAGTCCTACTTTGAAGGGGAAAGAACAACATACTCCTAAAATTATACTTGTCTATATACCTTTGTAATTTCCATCAGAAGATAAATGTGACAACTTCCAGACGTTTTTGCTAATCTTGGCACCAGCCACATTGGAAAATATTCTTTGAACATTTCTCTCTATTTTGGCCCTTGGCCTTAGTCCTTCTGTGGGAACTGAATAATTTGATATTTAATAATAATGAGGTATACGAACTGTTTAGTTGAATGTCCCACACATCAAAATACAGTCCTTATCTCTGATGGCATTATTAGAAATCATACCCAAAAATAAAGAAAAAGAAAGCTGCTTTGGAAAATATATCTTTCTCCACTATATCCAGCATCACTCAGAAACGTGTTCTCTTAGGAACAGCCACAGAGTACTTTCATGGACTTCTAATGACAGACAGAGGTTTTGTTTCTTTAACATTTGTTTAATGTGAGATTTTGAGATAATTTTGTTAATTCCAGAAAAATGCAAAGATTGTCAACTGAAAATGTTCATTTACTATGTAAAGTTGACTTTTACCCTGTGCAGAGACAAAGACTGTGAAGAGACAAGTCCCACCACGCCCTCCAGGAAAAAGTTTAAGAAGGGATGTTAGCGGTTTGTTGATTCAAGGAACAGAATTTCTCCATTGTTGCACATCAGTATATTTATCAGTTATTAAATAATTTTATTGTCTGGGGAGATATAGATGTTTTTCAGGGGAGTTTCTTGCAGCTGAAAGATTTTTTTTTCCTCTCTTTTCAGGAGTTGGGCATAGACAACAGCCTGTTTGCAGGGGTTGATCTGCTCATAGCTGTGGGCTCCATCATTATGGTCCTTGGGTTTCTGGGGTGCTGTGGTGCCATCAAGGAAAGCCGGTGCATGCTGCTGTTGGTAGGAAAAAAACAAACAAACAAAAAAAAAAAACCACATTTTTCTATCTTTAACAGACCACAGATACAATTGACGTATAAAGTCACTGGTAGCATCAGATGACGATATTGATTTTATTTAATCAAATGCTTACTTATGAGCATGTGTTGTCATCGCTTACCCCACAATTGAGCCCTTTCTGGACTGAAGTGCAAAAGAAATGATAGGTGGTCTCATCAAAGAGAAGACAGGGCCAAGAGGGCCCTGACCATGTCACTAACTTTCCCCCCACACAACTAAAACTGAGGTTCACTCCACCAGTCACCCCCCTCTATCTATCCAATTTCATCTCATAAATTCCCAGTTGCTCCCTCTGCTAGTCCTCCTAGAATGTCCTCCTTGTCCACCTACCCAACATCTCTCACCTACACACTGCCCATCATGCCACCGCTCTAGAGTGTGCCTTGTTTTGATGACTAGATGATACTAAGGCACACACTCTGTCTTGAGCATCCCTTTTCTCATCCCCAAAGAAGGAAAAACTGGAACTGACTGGAACTTCAGTTTGTTCTGTGAAGCATATGATAGATTAATATTCACTTTAAAGAAATGATAGCAACTTGGTAAAAAAAAAAAAAAAAAAAAAAAAAAAAAAAAAAAAGTTATATTTTTCTCTCCCTTTTGTTTCTTTGTAGTTTTTTATTGGACTGCTGCTGATCTTGATCCTTCAGGTCACAGGAGGTATTTTAGGAGCAGTATACAGATCTCAGGTACAGCATTATTCTGTATTGTCATTCAAGTCTTTCCAAAGATTTTTTTCTCCACTGAAAACTAATAAAATATTTGCACTTGCAGATTGAAACATCCCTTAACACGACTTTAATGGACAGTGTTAATTTATTGCAAAGCAATACAGAACAAGCAAAACGATTTCAAGAGACCTTCCAGAAGTTTCAGACAGAGGTAATTAAGATGCAACAAAGGGTGGAGGTCGTTGCTATCTGTTCTGCCTCTAGCATTTGTCTATGCTTCGTTTTATGGCTACTCTGTCATAGATTTGATTTTCACTCCCTGGGGATGGGAAAGGGTCTGAATTAAACACAAGTTAAAATGCTTCACAACAGTTTCTGCTCCCTTGATACAGCATGAGCTTTCCATTATGATTTCTTTGTGCAAAAGAGAAGATTCTCTTCCTGAGAGAAATGGAGCAAAGACACACAACATGCAAGTAGATCTACTGATGTGGATTTAATTGTGCCTGAAAAAGTCCCTTTCTCTATACATACAGAGGAAGACATTCTCAATGACCCTAAATAGGATTTTCTGAAAGTTTCTTTCTAGAAGAAATAGATCGGTAGCTGTCTAGATCTGTAAGTCTTAAACTCCATAAGTTTGCATCAGTGATTACAAATTCCTCAGCGTGCTTGCAGAAATTATAAATTTCTTACAAGAATCAACACAACCAAAACAAAGGTCCCCTTATTCTGTGATAAGATAGCAAGAGATTATCAATTCCTTTTTCAAGGCCATATGCTCATTACACTGGCAAGTAATACTGCAGAGCTCACAGGGTGCGCAGAGCATACCTATAGGATTTAAAACCCCATAATTGGTATTGAGCCTTTAAAAACTCTGCATGTCTTTGTATTTGCTCTTCATGTTTTTTATATTTGCTTATTTTGTCATTCTAGCAGACTGTGGTTCACTAGAGACATTTGAGCATACATCTGAGAAAGTATACTTCAAAGACTTGTAATTCTCTGTGGGGTGTGGTAGGATTTATGGATTCAAGTAGCTCTTAGGACCCAAGAAGTCAGGTTTGCATCTTGGTCATAAATCTACTGCCATGAGATTGTTGTTTGATGCTAGGGTTATCAGTCTTCCACAGCTTTGGCTATGCTAGTACAAGTTATGCATTTTATAAAGTATAGGTTTTGTTCTAGCCATGGTTACCTAAAAGGTGTAATTTGCCTCATCTATTTGGAGCAAGGTGTTGTTGCCTGGGTAGGTTGGAGTTCTGGTTTTATTCCCCTATTCCAGATTCTGTCTGGCCCCCCTTCAGCCACTTGAACTTATTTAAGAAGTATTTAAAGGTTTAAAGGTCTCTGTCTCAAGTTGGGAATAAAATATAAAACCACGTTCTTTTTCTTCTTGAAAGCAGTGAAAAGGTTTTCAGTCTCCAAAGCCCAGATCATCTTCATTTACAGAAAGTGGCCTCTACTTGAGTTTGGATTGGTGATGACCAGTTCTTCTATTGCCTGAAAAGCCCCAGCAGCATTTCTTGACCTTCAGAAAATCTTCCTTCCCCACTCGAGCTACCATGTTTCTATTTCCTCTCAGTAGTATATGGAAGATAGAGATTACTTGGGCACCTACAGAAACTAGCCTTATTTTAAAACAAATGAAATAGGGAATGCTTAGGTGTTGACACAATGTCAGACTTTTTTACAAGACTTTTATTGATGATATTTCTAAACAAAGGGTGATATAAAAATCTGCAAACTATGATAATCCCCACCATCCCTTTCTCTCCTCATCTGAGGTCATCCCTTCACAGGTCCTCACTGAATTATTATCTCAGAGCTGGATGGCTCCTGCTCCATGGGAGGGCTCTAGTCCCCCTCCAGGGCAAAGCTGTCTTTTCGTCTGGCTGGACACCTGGGGTGTGGAAGCCTGCTCTATCACTTGGGGATAGTTTCCCTTCACAAATATCCCCCAAAATTGAGACTGACTGTTACATAAGTGCTTTGATGAGAAGCCTTCCTTCTCCTTTGTTGCAGTTTTCCCTTTTGAAGGGAAGGTGCTCCTTCAGTGTGTACCAGCTGAGAACTCTCCAGTGCTCTTTAGGCAAAAAGATTGGATAAGGAAGACTTCAGGAGTGTATTTCGTTTAGAATATCATGTTACTATGAAATCATTAAATACATATTTTAATGTGTAAAAGCAGGGAAAGAAATGCAATAAAAAATAGTTTTGTTTTCCCTCTACTTATATCTATTCTGACTTCTCCTACCTGCAAGGTGCTAGAAGGTAGACACTTAGTATCACATTGATTCTGGACATCACACAGAGAACAAATTTCACCATTTGTTCCTGCCATGCTCCCAGTAGTACCTGTGCCTATAGATTGGCACAGAGTGTCTGCTGCTGTTTTTAGGGTAGGCCTAAAGAATTCTTGTATCTTTAAAGGCCGCCGGTGTGAAAGGAAAGGAAGTGAGGAGCAATATTTAGGTAGCTTATATTACTTCCACTTTTACTTCTTCATTCCACCTCCGGCTATGTCCTATGCTTCTAAGCCAACTTAATTCTCCTGATATAATAAGCAGCTCCCTGGAGGGATGATTGAAAGTTGAGCAAAATGAAAACAAACAAACAAAAAAAACACAACACCATAATTACTCTATTAATTTTTAAATAGACCAGGATTGTTTTATTATGTCCCACAGCCTTTGCTTTTATACAAAATAACATGAGCATTTCCAGCTGGCTTTTAAAAGAGGGAAGATGCAAACTCAACTCTGCACCCCTGGGCTTTAGTGGCTTGAATAAAGTGGAACCTGAAGTGAAACTGCACCTGGCTTAGGTTTCACAAACCCCAAATGAAGCCCTGGCCTCCTCAGTTCATTTCTAATTTAAAGGGCTAATCATCATTCAAGGTGGCTGTTTTTCTAGATTTCACAGTTTTATGTGCCTGAATTTTACTTTTTCAGCCTGGCTTTTCAAGACATGATTTACTATAGATGTTACTTACCACATGCAGGTATAAGCCACAGAAAGAAGACTTGATTTTGAAAACACACAATACCCAACATGGCTCCATGCTGTATTCTGGCACTGACAATTACTAGCTTTACAGTATATTAATGGTTTTTGAGCACTGCATATTGAAAATTCTCTCTCTCTCTCTTTTTTTTTTTTTTTTTTTTTTTTTTTAATTTTATCTTTTTACCTTGTGCACTCACAGTCTTATACCTTGTATTGAAATGTAAAGGGTGTTTGATACAGGTATCAATCTGGGAAAAGATGAAAGGAAATTTTTGTTCCTCTTGGCTTGCCCTCATTCACTCCCTTAACAGCAATTCACTGCTTTTTTCTTCATCTTCCTGTTTCCTCTTTTCTTGCAGAACAAGTGCTGTGGTTTGGTGAATGGGCTTGCAGACTGGGGAAGGAATGTTAATACAGATATTGGTGGCAGTCAAATCTGTGAGTGTGAACCAAAGGGGGAAGAAGCAAACCTCTGCGTCTATTCTGACAGCAGATATGTTTATAAAAAGGTAAGAAAAATATAATGTCCTGCACTTCTTTCCAAAAACAGGTTTTAACACAGAGCTTTAGTTGCTGGCATAGTCAGCAGTTCTGTCTCTTTCCAAAAAGACAAAGTTTCGCCTTCTCTTCATTAGCCAGCATTCCCCCACACCAACTGTGGTGAAATACATGTGCATACATGAAATATGTGTCTCCTTCCTCCTCCTGGGATGTCTCTGTTGTAGCTGTGTACTCCATTGTCTCCCAGTCTTCATGGTAACTACAGGTGAAAACTGCAATTATGGCTTTGGGGTCAGAGTATGCCTCTGGGTCAGAGCAGCATGCCAGCTACTCTTTGGTTCTCCCATGGAAGACAAGGCTCCCGCCGGAGATTTTTGGTGGTAGACATGTTGACTCAGAGGTTTCCATAGGGCTAAGAGATAATGAAAAGCAAATACATTAAATACAAGAACCTTTGAGTTTTTATAGTCCTTTACTAGAACAAAAACACACTCATTTTACAGGATCTACTTGTAAGGCACCTCATATGTGGTAGGCTTTCTGGAAGCATACTTAAAGTGTAATTTGCAACAGCTCAAGCCTTTTGAAAAGCTTCTGGTAATTAATACAGTAGCAAGGCAAAAGTGCCTGGTGAATGGTTACAAAAAAGCATACTCGAAAAATGGTGGAAAGGCAGCAGAAATCTTGTTTATTTCACAATTTATCTGTTTTCTTATATGGAAATTTAACTCCATACATACCAAGAAAAATATGGAAAAAGTAGTGGAAAACTCAGACAAAATACCTGCATTTTTAGAATGCTAGTGGTATGATGTTTGCCAATCTGCATCTAGTACAAAGCAGATTTTAGCAAATATCCCAAACTGATTGTATACTTTCCTAAATGCACAGCTTCTTAGCCAGGTCCTTTCTGAACACAAATTTCCTCCCCGCGTAGTCCCACAGAAGCAAATACTGTTTTAAAGCAAGGGAACAGTCTGGTTAAGTAGAGGATGCCAGAACCCAATCTGGAAATAAGATGTATGCAGAGGCTTTTTTGGCCACATTTTTATGTCTTTTTGGCTGCAGGCAAACCCTCAAAGGACATATGAGAAACCATCAATGAAATTACTGCAGGTGCAAGATATCGCTCACATGAATGCACAGATTTCATGGTGGTGTTAGATGCTAGTAAAGACATTCAACTCTTGTGATCCAGGAAAAATGGTTTGAAGTTTAGTGCAGTTCTGAGTCAGCTTAAATGAGAGGTTTTTAGAAGGACTGGAAGGAAAAGACCCATGTGTTTATTGTGAGGGAGGAAATATGGTGAAGGCATATAACTACGCATTATATTTGGGGGGAATGAAGTTGTACTGTTGGAACAGTATTGTGGTTTTGATGGATTTAAGCTGTACTTGGCTTTCCCTACAGTTCGCAAAAGGAATATTGTCAATGCCTGGAGAAGATGTAGGCGTTATAAGAACAGATGTATGCACTTATTAGTAGCTCTGCATAGAACTTCAGATGTGATCACTCACTTCCTTCCAGTCCCAGGCCAAGACCACCAATCATTTGTCAAAATTAATACTTAAGTTTGGTTTTATATCCAAATATTGTTAGTTTAGACTGATTCTAATAATGGGCTTTGAGGTCTCAAACCCAAAGATCAGATTAGTGGGAAAATGAAGTTAAATTCATCTTAATAATTGTGAAAGCAAAAGCTAGATATCTGTCTTAGGGCCCAAGATATGTATAAATGTGTTATTTGTGTCTGTTAGCAACAAACCAGAGTAAATTTAAATAGCCTTTCTTTTACACAGAGAGCAAGTGAGAAAATATTTTACAGGATGTGTTTCTAAAAAATTTAGGATAATCTTGCTTACATATAATTATTCATTTTGTCTCGTTTTTCAGGGTTGTAAAGAAGTCATCATCAAATACCTTCAAGACCATATGCTCATAATTATGGGGATTGCATTTGGACTGGCAGTTATTGAGGTACCAGTATACACCATTAAAATATTTAGTGGCTAACAAGCCATACGTTCTACTTACAAATACACTGGGAGTGGAATTAAAACACCTGGCTTGCTCAATTATCAGACAAGGGAGAACTACCTCAAACCTTAGCAAAAATCTCACTATTATTTCCTATCAACAGCATACAGCTGCCAACCTGAGGAATTCAGGTGGGACCAGACCACCCTGTTGCCTGTATAAGCATATCACATGGCACTTTTTCTGCAAAGATTTAACAGGTCTGGGGCCAGGCTGTTACTTGACAGTGAGCTCAGTGGATGAAGGGATGTGCAGACTCCCAGACAGACAAACAAGAGGCAGAGTAGCCATTCTTCTCCTCTTCTTAGCTGGAGGAAAAGTCATATCATAAAACTTTGTAGTCCCTAAACTGCATATTCTTATCATGGAGAAATTATGATTCAAAATAATTATTCAGAGGGAATAATTTAACCATCAAGATAGTCTGAATGAGCCTGAATGCACACCTGTGCTCCTCCATATTCTCCGGTGTGTGAAAAAAGCAGAGCATGTGAGCTCTTTATTTTAATTGCTTCATCATACGCTGAAGACTATCATGCAAAATTTTCTCCAAAGAGAGGAAAAAAAACAGTGAGGTGATCCAGTCAGCTGCTTGATGAATGATAGGCTTTGATTAGGAGAAAATGACAAAGAAGCAGGGGATTTCATCATGTTGCTTTCTTTGGTCATTTTCATTCTTTTTACTATTCCTAGGTGGTTTCCCTCCTCCCTGCCCCCCCTCCGCAGATGAATGTTTGAGGGAAAAGCAGAATGACAAAGATTGCTGTGCAGAGTTCAGTCTGTTATTCCTAACGAAAACTTCTTAACATCCTTGGCAGAGGACTGTTCCTCGTGGTATAAGAGTGGGCTAGAGCCCCAGCTCAGAAGTACACTTCCAGGAAAATAATTGTAAGCAGGGAACAGTTAGGCAGCTGCAGCACTGCGAGATGACAGGCCACTTCTTACTCGGCATAGTCTTCACATTACATAAGGTGCTATACATGGGAGGTCAGGTCTCTTGCCTATATGTAGAGTTCATAGGGAAAATAAATGAAATATATCAATAATTAAAGAAAGGCCCTTACAAATATAATAAAGTGTAAAATTTCATATATATCCAGAAAGTAAGTTGTAAGTCACTTTGCTCTAGTTATTGTAGTTGTGTTCATTGTAGCCTTTAGTTCATTGGCCATCATTCTTACCTTTTCTCCAGCTGGCATTTTCTGTGGCAGTTGCCTCTCTCAATCATAAAAATATTTGAAAACAAAATGAGTAAACAATATGAGGATAACAGCCTCAGCTGGTACAGATTGTCAGCTGGCAATTTACACTTCCTAAAGATTTAGCCTTTCCAAAGATATTAACATATTGTGACATCTCAAGTAACTGCAAATTGAAAGCCACATGCTTAACTCTCTCTCTCTTCTGGAAAACCCCAGATAAAAGGGCCAGGACAAGGAAAAGTACTCTTTTGTAGCCTTCCCCCTCTGCCTGCTCCATCATGCCACTTGTGGGATGAAATGTTTTCAGCTCAGTTTGTTAGTGGAAATGATTCTGAGAAAAGAAGGGCCCAGTTTCACTTGGGCACAGGTGAAAATATGGGCATGGTACATCAGGGAAGCCAAGTCAGCTTCTTCCAGCTGTGAGGCCATCCCCTTGCCTTACCTGTACCCACATGTTGTATACACGCTACAACATCTCTTCCTTAAATAAATGAAGCTTCCTTAAATAAATGAATTCATGGCTTCATAAATGTCCTTTGAATACTGTACTCTTTTGGGTAACACCTTCACAGACTGGCTGATTTTAAATCCAGGAGGAAGCTTACTGACCTTCTGATCTCGTCAGCTGTCTGTCGAAGGTTGTGGAATTTCACCCACTAATTCCCACCACAGGAGGTGATCCTACCAAATTTTATATCTCAAGCAATAACGTCTTTTGTGGATTCAGAGTTTCTATCTCAATCCTATTACTGATGAATATATAACATTTATTGCATGATCATTTGCTCATCAAAAAGGTGGGATATGTACATGTGTGTAAATGTACATCTGTATACATATACACATACACATATACAGATACATTTAAAGATGAGAAAGTGGCAGTCAAAAAGAAGAGAGATTTCAAAGAGAAACAACCCTTAGAATATGAAATGGATTCAGAAAGTTCCTCCAAATTTCTTAGAAAAATAAAAGATTGAATTTTTGTCTGAGTTTCTTGAACTTTTGCTTCATTTGCTGCTTCGTTGCAGCTAAGAACTGCATTTCAAAATCCTAGAGTTACAGCATTCCCCATCCACACAGGCAATCCATCTTTTAAACAAACGAAAGTTTTCCATCGTATTTGCAATCTTACCTGTGGTACATACCAATTTCATTAAAATGGCAATATACTAAAGCCATGTTCTTTAAAGAATTACACTGGAAATGATCTTCTGCATAGTAGATTTAGCCTGCTTGTAAGTCCAAGACATTTGCAAACAAAATGTTCCCACTGTGTATCAGTTGTATCTTGGGATTTCCAGGACTGCCAAGTAATACCAGAAATGTTTTTGTTTTCCAGATTCTTGGTTTGGGGTTTTCTATGAGCCTCTACTGCCAGATCCAGAGAAAATGAAACTGTGGAAGTGTCAGAACAATGTCAACGGCCAAATCAAAACCTTTGTAGATAGATGGATATTTGGTTTGGCACCTTCAGATAAATATACGCATGTCCCAGGCAGCTGTTCTGATGAAAACAGCACCTCCTGTGCACACAGATACTTCACAATTTGCAAAATGACCTCCTTATACTTTGTAGGATTTAATGATGTGAATGTGAATTTTATTTGCAATAAACTTATTTGTTTGTGTTTCTGATGTGTTTATTTTGTCTGAAGATAACATTTAAGTCATGTTGAAGTTTTAGCTCACCCCGCAGAGTGTCCACATGGCTGTCATGCCACTCGAAGCTGAGTCATCACAAACAGCCATGTATGGTCTTGTGTGGGCTGGCTGCTCTGGGGAACCACATGCCTCAGGCAGCTTCGCTTGTGGGGCAGGGTTTTTTCATCACCAATGGCATGGGTGAGTTTGACACTGGGTTTATTATGTATGGTAAGGACTCTGTTACTTGTGAAAGGCACAGGGACTAGCTTTCTTCCAACTAGAAAACCCTATTTGGGGGTTCTCTTTAGGGAGACTTATTCTGGCAGCTGAAATAGTCACTTATAAGTCCAAAGGATGTTTAGATTGCACATGGGAGCTGGATTCAGTGATATGTGTTCTGAAAATATGCCTCAAAGATGAATATCAGGTGTTCAAGGTGAGGTTGGATGGTGCCTTGGACAACCTGATCTAGTGGGTAGCATCCCTGCCTATGGCAGGAGGGTTGGAATTAGGTGACATTTAAGGTCCCTTCCAACCCAAGCCATTCTATGATACTGTGAAATCCAAAGCCATGTGAGACAGGACTAGCACAGAAATCGTGCCCATGAGATTTACCCAGGGTGGCCAAGACAAGCAGTAGGCTGGTGACAGGAGGCACGGCTGGTCATACTATGACAGAAATATAATACATGCCTGCCTTTAGATTTACCAGTACTTGCAAATGTCAGGATGCTGAGGCACTGCCTGCTCAGGACCCAGGACCCCATGTCACCCCTGGGGCTGTCAGCCCCTGCCCCAGCAATGCTGCTGCAGAGCCTGGCTCCAGCTCTCCCCAGCCCAGCCCAGCCACAGGCTCCATGAATCTGGGCCTATCTATGGATCTACATCCCCCATAAAGATAGGATTTTAAAAGATTGAGTGGAGACCTTTACCCATGCCTGATACTGCCCAGACTGGGTTCAGGTACAACTCACCTACAGCAAGTTTCTGTCCCATCACACCCAGCTTTCTCTCTATCACTCAGGCCAAGATGTGAGAGCTGTTTTCAGACAATTATGCCCCCCAGGAAGCTGTCTATCTACCAGGCAGTTCTGGCACTTGCTGCTGAACCTCAGAAACTGTGCCAGAAGAATTCAAACTTTGTTGGATCAGAGAAAAAACATGACTCCATAACCCAGCTTTGCTCTCCTGGAAGGAGAAATTCTGGCTCATGCTTCCTCCTTCTCCCCAGACTTTTTTTTTTTTCTTTTTTTTTTTT
>CM021765.1:38056225-38093507 GCA_011076525.1 Nettapus auritus | reverse complement strand
TCTCCTCTCCTCTCCTCTCCTCTCCTCTCCTCTCCTCTCCTCTCCTCCCCCTCCCTACTTCCCACTGTCTGACACTCTCTATGCAGTGAGACAGAACCATGGCCATGGAAGAAAACCTCCTTGTAACTTGGGTTCAGCATGATCCTGCAATCAGAAGACATGTCCCTGCGTGCTCCATCGTGTCAGCAGTAACTGCTACCATGAATGTGAAGAGTGGAGAAGTCATGGTGGGTGAGGACAGGGTGAACTGTGACCTTGCTGGTCTGGGAAGGACGTGACAGCACATACAGGGGAACAAGTCTCTGTAAGGAGAAAAGCAGGCAGTGTTCCCCAGAGGAGGTACACAAGATGTCCAAAGGAAGCTGTTTCCTAGCACATCCCAGCAATGCCAGGGCTTTGCTAGCCTGACTGTATCTATGGTCTGGAAAGTCCTAATTGAAGTGTGGATCAAGAGGCCAAACTTCAGTGCAGATCAAGCCTCCAAAATGGCCAGGACGCTCTGATGCATTATTTCCAGTGCAGGTCCTGTTAGATTAGGACATGTTTTCCATTTGAAGTTGAGCTACGCTAACCCAATTCCCACCAAACAAACAAACAAGCAATGGAGCGAGCGGAGCGCCCCGCGGGAGGAACGGCTGGTTCATGCGCAGCGGGGTGGGGACTGCCTGGCTCTGAGCGCCGGCGCTGGGGTTGTTCTCCCCCGTGACTTTCATCTTGTTTGTCCCCGTTGCAAGGGGTTTACAAACTCAGAGCAAACATCTGGTCTGGTTTAGTGCCAATGAGAAAGAAAACTGGATATTAATTTTGATATGACAATAAAGCAGTTTGATAGCGCTCACCCAGACAGAGCTGCCACACAATTTACAATCTCTAAAACTAAATTGATTTTTGTAAAAGCCTCACAAGATCCTATTAGGGCTGACAATTAAGCTTATAATGCAGCCTAGCCTGCTAAGGAGCAGTAAATTTTGCTGGAATTTGGTCAGTTGGTTACACTGATTTTATATTGTTAGAGAAAATTTTGGTCATGTGAAGGCAAAAGCAGTTTAAATCTGTTTCATACACTGCAGCATGGTCTCACTGATTAAAAATACCTGGGCCTCTTCCAAACTTGTCGTCATATTGGCTACATGACTGTTACAAGCAAACCCTGCAAACAGAAAGATCTGAAAGTTCAAAGCTTATTTAACTGGAGAGTGCTTGTAAAAGGGGAAAAATGCCATTTCTGCATGGAATAATGGCTTGTAACTTTTCCAGCATTATTTTTTCATTAATATCACCTGAATCTGATATGTATGTTTCACAGCAGTCTCTAAATAAGAAATCTGGTACCTTTTGGCCTGTTATTCCTGTACCATCTGGCTAACAGGTACTGTACTGTTCTTGCAGTGTGACGCACCATATAAAAAAGTCAGATCTTTTTAAAACCACAATAAATTTCCCAAATGAGTTTGTGTGAAATGTTAAAAAGCAGAAGATAGAGGTTTTGGGTTACATTGCCTCTAATTTGAAAGGGGGATAAGTGGAGCCAGGTGGGCTACTTAGCCCATACCTGCCTGTTCCAGCTTTTTGAATCTGTGAACATTACATCCGGATACAGATGGAAATTGGAAACAATAAATGATTATTACAGAGACTTTATCATCCTGTAACTCATGCACAAAAGATGAGCCACTCTCAAGGACAGTTTGAAAGTGTACTGCTTATGTACATGGTCAGACAGATGTACAAGAGTGGGAGCATGCCATATATCAACTGAGAGGAATAAGATTTCTTAATTCCATTGTGACAAGCACAAGTATCTTTTTAAAAATGAATCTCCTCACCATTATTACAGTTTCCTTCTGACGTCTCTGTTTTGGTCAAGATGAGCATCCTAGCTATCTGCTAGTTCACAGCTGGAAATGGGGGACGGTCTAAGCAGACAGATATTAAGAAAAGGGGCTCGTGATGTCTTATTTGAGTTACAAGTACAAGAAATAAAGGTAAGCTCAGACAGTTAAGTTACAGAATCACAGAATAGTCTAGGTTGGAAGAGACCTCCAAGATCACCGAGTCCAACCTCTGACCTAACACTAACAAGTCCTCCACTAAACGATATCCCTAAGCTCTACATCTAAATGTCTTTTAAAGACCTCCAGGGATGGTGACTCAACCACTTCCCTGGGCAGCCTATTTCAGTGCCTAACAACCCTTTCAGTAAAGAAGTTATTCCTAATATCCAACCTAAACCTCCCCTGGCGCAACTTTAGCCCATTTCCCCTTGTCCTGTCACCAGGCACATGGGAGAATAGACCAACCACCGCCTAGCTACAGCCTCCTTTCAGGTACCTGTAGAGCGCGATAAGGTCACCCCTGAGCCTCCTCTTCTCCAGGCTAAATAGTCCCAGTTCCCTAAGTCACTCTCTCCCACCTTCCACTTCTGACTCATAAGTCTGTATTCTGATTACTGTAGAAAAAGCAGGACAACAACTGCAAATAAAGCCAGAGCAGCAATTACTCAATGGCATGTTTCTTCATTGACTAGTCACAATCAAAACTTTCCACATGGATGGCCTTACTTTGCTGGGGGATGGATAGGAAGCAGAAAAGTTTCCATCACAAAATGTTTAGCTTTCTTCCAACATGCTCAGCAGAGGCAAATTACCCTGTGCTCTGGGATCTCCCTTCCCCATCCTCTCCCATCTGTCAAGAACAGAGGCTGAAGGAAAACTAAGGCTCTGGCACCCTTGGCAGCAGCTCGGTCAGGATCCATCTGATGGATGAGGAAGGGGAGCCGGGCTGCTGTGGGGTTCAGGACTTTCCTTTGGATGTGAGTTTTGAGTTGGTAACAAAGCAAAAGCTGAGACATGAAAAGCCTCATCAGGATGGGATGAGCTTTGCTGCTCCATAGGCAGCTCAAAGGCTCTTCCTTTGGGATGGGAGACCACTGTGGCCAGCACAAGACATGGTGAAGTTTGCAAGCAGCAGGCAGGTCTTCATGTGTTTGCTTCTGAATATCAGTTGTGTGAAGAGCCTTTCTATTTCCACTTGATTTAAGACAAGCATACCAAGGGACTTAGCATCACAATGCTTGGCACTGCCAAGCTAGGGGCTGAGGTGAAGAGGAATTCATAAATCTGAGGTAGGGGTGCAAGCTGGCTGTCCTCTGAGAGAAGCAGGGGAGTCCTGAGGGCATGGATGGCCACAGCCCATCCACCTTGTCCTGCATGGAGGTCCTGTCTGCATGGCCAGGATTCAAAGCACACACTCCCTCCTCGAGAGCCTAAGTCAACCCATCTGTTATAAGGTACAGATTTCAGGTTTTTACAGTACTGCACATCTTAAGCAAAGCTAACTTTGGGTTATATAGGCAAGGGAAGAGGACTTGCTGTGATGGACTTTGGAGATTAAATTTGTTCATGGCTTTTTTTCTGTCTCTCCCACCTTACCACTTTGCCACTCACTTCTGTTGTCAGTCTCTTTTCCTTCACAATGGTCAGAAGTGTCACCCACCTCTGCAACACAGTACTTAAAAGGGCAGAAAATAGGAACTGGAATAATGCAACTCTTACCAATTTTCTAGTTTTTTGTTTTGTTTTGTTTTGTTTTGTTTTTTTCTCTTAGGGAAAACAAAACGTGAGCTGGAACAGCAGGGTTGCATTTAAAACAAAAACAAAACCCTCTTCCAAAATACCTCCATGTATAAGAGTGGGAACCTATCCCTTGCAATTAGATCAGATCAGGGTATTCCACAAGATGTGAGATGACTCAGGGGGCACTGCTGGAACAAAGCACGGTGGAAAGCCTAACACCTTCTCTATTTAAAAGGAAAATAATAAACTTTACTGATTTAATCTTCATTGTGTGAGAAATCAAATAATATTTTCAACATTTTGTATTCATTCGGAATTAATGAAAATGCCACAATGATGATAATTTTTTGGCCTAGCTCAGAAAATGCCAGTTTCATAACAGCTGTACATGTTAACATACTTGTTGTCTTTGGGGTATTTGTATGTCTTACCAGCTTAAATAGCTCCACTAGTTATAAACTAGTACACAAATGTCTAACAGATGTACAAGTTGACATGAGAAGGAAAAAAAATAATGCACAAAACCCATCACTCTTTCACAACTAATCTGCTTTAATGTAGGATACACAGCCCACTTGCGCTTCCTTTCCTGCAAATGCTTTCTTACTGTGAGATCCCTGAATCTCAGCCTGCTCTTTGTTCTCTCATATTTGAAATAGCTGCTGGACTTTTATAAATGCTCCATCAGTCTTTTTTAACTGTCTCATGAGACCCAGTATTCCAAACAAGCATAAATAAATGCCTTCAGAAGGTCTGAGATGGGCTCACTGGGAGAGTGAGGTGGGTACATTCCCACTTATGTAAGAGCAGAGCAGCTGTGACCATGAGCAGTCCTTTCCTCCCCTTATCCACAACCTTGCAGCATTCATCTCTGAACCCTTTGGTTTTCATTTACTTAGCATACCAATCTGCATCTATATAGTTTTGAGCTCCTGGTTCTTCTCAGTTCTTCCTCTCCTTTTGTGAATTTGGGCCAGAGCTGTGTGGAGCTGCTTCTTCTTCTTTCTCTCCTCTCCTGTTTGCTATGTCCTTTCTTCAAGGGAGGAACTGGTCTCACATATGCGTTTAGGATACGTCTATGTCCCCCAGTGTGGTACTGCACAGAGGTGGCCTGAGTAAGCTGTATGTGAACAAGCACAGCTTGTAGCAACAGAGCACAGAGACCTTTATGAAATAAATCAGCCTTCAGTTTTATGTGATGATAAATTTATCCTCAGAATTACAATGAAATAATCTCCCTTTTTAAACAATGGGGCTTTACTGCTTCTGGTGCCAATCTGGCATGCTTATGGTTGAGGCAGACTGTATGGCAGTGGTTTCTTTTTTGTGTGTGTGGCACCATCATCTCCATAACTTCAGCTCAGCAGAGATCTTGGGCTGATCCCTCACTCAAGTAAGTTTCTCCTTCTAACTATTGCACAAAGCATATGCTCTTGTATGTTGTATAGCACTGAAACAGCTCTCGCATTATTCAGCACGATGTATTTCCCAAAGGAAAATACTTCTGGACAAATTATTTGTCCATTCTTTCAGGAAGGTAAATGAGGAATATGCTCCTGTCACTTCAGGAGAGACCTCAATTCCCTGTTGAGAATCCATTACATATACCATCATCAACTTTAACTAGATGTCAGTTGAAAGATTGCAAATGCTGTAACCTTAAGAGTGCCATGGATCTTGTTGGTTTACTGGCACCAGTGCGACCTACTTAGACTAGGATTTCCCCCCACATTCTTTGCTGTAGATCCTATCTATGGCTTTTGGGTTAGCCTGTTCTCCTTCATCAAGAGAAGCAGTAAACAAGCTGGTAAATCTGTCCTCCGCATTGTGGAAGTGTAAAGTTACACCGCATCTGTACTTTCTTCTTCATTTTGTTTTTTAATAATCTATTGGGTTTGTTTGTTCAAGTTAATGAAAATAGTATGTTATTGTTATGTAGTTATGCCAAAACACTTCACCAGAAATTTCATAAATGTTTTCTGGTGCATTGCCTGGTTTCATGTGGTTTCACTTTTTCCCTTCATATAGAAGAAAAGCACATGGAAGATAAAGATCTTAGGGTTAATACAACAAGAAAAAGCCCTGGGAAGATTCCATTAAGCAGCAAAAAAGGAGTTAATGAAAAATCGAATACAAATGAATAACTGTCTGTCTGGCTAACAGTAAAGCTTTAAGGTCTCAATCACAGCTTTAATTTGCAATGGTAAGCATTTATTTCCAGCAAGAGTCCAGCCAAATTTTTGGGGGACCTTTTGTGTGAGAAAGTACAAATCACCACAGGGAAAGGTCCCACCACCTCACACTTACAGCTTCACAAAGTGTCAGGATTGTCCTTAGCTCCTATTAGCATGCCTCTAGGGCTAAGGGGTTTCCATACTATTAAAAGGAGAGGGTCTCTGCCTCCAGGGAGTTCACAGCTGAAGGTCAAAAAACCCATGGGGCATCAACAAAGGGTTTTTTTGTGCAAATCAGCAGGATGCTACAAACACCATAACACTAACCTATATTTTAGGATGCCTCTGACTTTTTCTGTTAGTACAAAGAGGCTGTTTTCCCAGAGTGCCTGCATTATCTGTGCAATAACAGTGCTTCTGGATGTGGCACCTGAGAAGTTCTGGAGCTATGAAAAAGCAGATTATTAGAAGATAAACTATAGGAAACCATAATTTGCGCTTATATATAGCACAGAATTTTAGTAGAGGAGACTTGCAAGAAGGTATATGTGTGTAAGCATAGAATTCATCCCTTTGATGGTAAATATGCCTGATAATTCAAATTTAAAGCCTGAATTCTGGTAAAGCAGCCTTATATCCCATCTCTGTGTCCTGGAGGTATATATCTGCTGAAGTTCAGGGACATGGAACTTCTGGACATTTTGAAGCAGTAAAATACTCCTCATTTCTGATTTCTGTACTGCTCATGTTAAAGTTACTGGAAAGCTCTCTTTGATTTTATTCAAGCGGGATCAAGCTCTAAAACATAATTTAAGGCTTCAGCCATTTCCCATTGCAGCAACTAGGTCCAAAAGCTAACAGTTAGTTGCACATACTGATTGCCAAATGGAAGGAAAACAGGCTGAAAGCATAAATATAAGGGGTACTGAAAATAAATTTTTGCAAATGAATACTGAATCTGAGTGAAAATCTGAACTACTTCCAAATCAGTTTCAAAGAATTGATACAGCAGAAAGAGAAGCCTTCTTGGCTAGCATTATGTCCCTTACCTTAGATAAACTAACCTGTCAATGATGTATAGTGGAGTCGCATATATTTCTATGATGCATCTGCCAAATATCTATATATGCAAGTGAATTCACAGAGTCTGGATTGCTTTCAGAGGCAGGGATGTGGACTTCTAAGCTCTCAAGTCAGAGTAATGTTACTCTTCATAGATGGATACTTTTTTTTTTCTCTCATTGCATGTACACTAATGCATATTTCCCAAAGGCCAGCTGCAGCTGCATGGACTAATGTGATGAAGCACGTCAAAGCTTTGCTTTGACAAGATGTGTGGTAGGGGACAAGGTGCCAGCTTCAGCATAGTTTCTGAATATAGGGACTAGGTTTCAGCATTGGGCCACAGCTTCTCCCCTGCTCTAGGCCACCTTAGGTCTGATAATTTAATGTTTTATTACAAGAAAATTAAACAGAGCGAAAGGAATGAAGAGCCTCATGTGATGAGTTCATGGGCAATGGCGAATTGTGCCATGTAACCTCATAGTCCAACAGCCCCCGTGCCCTTCTCACCCAGTGCTTTTTTGCTGACCTTCTCAACCCTATTCTTCCTGTACTTTTCCATCCAGAAGTCTCCAAAATACTTCTTGTGCCAACCCCCTTCACACCTCCCCATCTCCAGATCCATAGTGCCAGCCCTCCTTGTGCCCTGTTTCCCACTGCACTTATGTGCTCCCCAGCTAAAGCTCAGACTGCTTTCAGGATGCCACTGCCGACATCCCATCCTTCCCCCCAGTCTTGTTCCATCCCCACTACTGCCCGCATCCACCACTGCCCTTCCACCCCAGCAATGTCAGCTCCCTGCCCTGATTGTCTCTGGAGAAACATCAAGGTTTTAAGAACTTGGGCAGAGGCCACAACTGTGAAAGCTTTCCAGAGCTGCAATTAGAGAGGTCAAAGTGTGGGAAAGAGAAACAGCTTTACCTGGGGTCACAGACTGGGAAGACACCACGGTGTTGCTCTCCCAGTATGCAAGGTAATGGTTCCACAGAGGGAGAACACAAGGTAGGAGCCAGCTGCAAGACAGTTCAGTGCTTGAGACTTGACCGAACCACTAGCAAAGGCAAGTGGTTGTTCACCAAACTGACAATAAAAATAACAAGGTTTAGGACACTTGGAGTTGGGATAACCAAATATAGAAATATAAGTCCTTTGGGAGGCTGCAGAATAAATCCAATTCTGTGAATTTCCTCTCACATGCAGACACGTTATTTAAATGAACACGTGTCTGTCTTGTCCTCTTCCTCCCACATTTTTCCCCTCTTCCTTCACCACTATAGGCGCAACAATAAAACAGATTTGCTTCTTTGCTTTCAGAAAGCTGGATTGCACATTAGTAACTTGCATTTTGAAATCTAAACAGGAAAGTTATGTGCACAAGCAGGCCATATTGTGCTCTTACTCTTGAAGCCAAGCTCCCCTTGGGTACCTATATAGCTTGAAAAAGCAGCAACAGGGTATACAGATGGACAGAGTATTTCCAGTGAGCCACTTTCCACTGGACAGTGACATTTTGGTGGAATGCGTTGATTCTGTCAGAAATTGTTCTGGGAGCCAGTCTGGTAAGCAGGTGGGTGGCCAGAACCGCAAAAAGCAATTTTTTAACAAAATTCCATTATAAATTTCTTTTGTCTTTCTGACTTTTCCTTCCAATTTGAAATAAAAAATAAATAAATCTGGAAATGGTAATTTTTCTGGGGAGCAGGAATTCCTACAGCCCTAACCAAAAAAGAAACTATTTGTTTATTTTTCCATTTGGCTCCTTCTCTGTTTCTCTGGCTTCTCTCAGCTACTCTTCCCACTCCCCCTTTCTGTTCCTTCTGCTCATTTTTCCCCTTTCACCTCTTCATTTCTCAGCTGAATTGTTTTCTCACTCCTGGCTTTGCAATCTATTTCACAGCTGATCCTTTACCGAGCATGAACTCAATAACACTGGAGGTGAACTTTCATGCTAATGTTGATTCACAGGATTAGGATAGACAGGTTTGCCCCTCTCTCTGCAGTAAGTAAGGTTAATGTATAAACTTCCTCTCCCTCTGCTTTATATTCTGCTCGTTTTTATTATCTTAACTTACTGTTTTGTTTCAAAACCCTGATCCATATCTAAACATAACCTCATGTGAACTGCCTGGCCACCACCACCACTTCACCCAGCTTGCTCATAGAGTAGTGGAGTTGACCATGACCATGACCAAGACCATGAGCTGGAAATGACTTTGTTGTTCAGTGCAATACAGTCAGTAATGTAGTTTGGTAATGGAGTTCCTGCTATATGCACCTTTTTCTTTTCAGCCTGAGAAAAGTTTTACTTCCCTTATTAGTTTCACTAGCAGTAGCACAGGTTGTTTTAATATTCTGTGCTGCCTGTAACATATTGCAGATGTACCTGTGTGAAACGGTCTCTCGTTATTGGAATGCAATAAAAAGAAAACAAGCTTCTCAAGAGGAAAGAGGGTAAAAGAAAAAAGTTAACCCAGTTTGGGCCTGAAATTCCCCAGATTTTTATACTAACATTAACATTTTATAATACAGCTATTAAATTACCCGTAGAAGTGCATATAAAAGGGCTCTGGGCCAAATTCCATAATCTTTCATTTGCTCAGCCCCTATATCAGTTGTTGAGGCAGTAATAGAGACTGCCTGGTTAAGTCTGAAGAACAACATTTGCAAAAGCACCAGTGTGACTCTAGAACCTCTTCTCTGAACTGTTGAAGCCTAAGGATAACACTTCAGTGAGAATGACGAAGGGATATCCGATGTAGCAGGCACCATGCTATTTCCAGCAGTGACAGGAGTTGGAACATCTTGCCCATGCTGTACCCCAGCTCAAGGCAAAGCACATCAGCTTGGCTGCATCTTGCTGACCTGGCTGTGGTGCTGAGATCTGCTCTGGTATTCACACACATTTCTGAACTGTAGGTTGGGTGAGTTTTTGTCATCTCTGCACTGCATTTCCTTGCATGATGTAGTCCTGCTGTGTATCATTTTTAAATGGGACTTAGGCTCCTCAGCTAACTGGAGACTTGCAAAATGTCCAAGGAAAACATGAGGGCCAAACGCTTTCCCCTGAAGGAATGTCCTCATCTGGTATAGATCAGACACACCATGCTTCTTCTCATTAAGCATGCCGTGTTAGGATACTTCAAATGGGGCAAGATATATCCATGTGTTGGCTGTCCCTAAAGGGAAAGGGCCAAGTTATCCAACAGAGCAGCATCCATGTTGTTCTGAAGTTGTTAGACACAGCACAGAACCGCTAACAAGATCAGATGATGCATCTGTGCACTTGTTTTGTGCACTCGTTGCCATTTCTGAAAAGCTGCTGGTCCAACTGAACCGGCAGATTAACTCATCCTCAAATTCTGAAAGCACCTCCAAATTGCTTGCATTCACATATAGGGGTGTCCAGCTTGTAACCTGAGGCCAGGAAAGCCTTTTAATTTGTTTTAATCCTTTCCCTTTGTGAAACAAGACCAACACAGATTGTCTCTCTCTCCCATATAAGAGTACAGGACTGTGCCAGTGTATTTCTCATGTCGCAATGCATTATTTCACACTAATTTACTCCAAGTTCTGCAACAGTTTCTTACACACCCCCCACCTGCCCCTCTGTTTTGTTTTTTCATCAGGGTTCCAAGTGTATACACTACACTTGAAAACACTGTAGTGTATATAGCTCATCTCTTCCAGCTTGAGTGCTTTATTACCCATTGACTGTGGAACTAGAAATAAGAATACTTTCTTTGCATAAGAATATGATCTGAATGGGTACAGAGTACAGGTTGAATGTGAAGTTTGCTGTAATGCTGGGGTTGAAAACAAATGTGTGGGTGTTGGCCCCACACCAAAACAGACTTCACTAAAATTCAAGTCCAGGTCAGCCCAGCCTGACATTGTCTTGTGTTTGTGTAAATCCGTAAATCTGGTGATTTAAACACAGGGAAAAACAAACAAACAAACAAAAAAACACTGCCTTTGGCCCTCTGCACCTTGATAGAGGGAGCACAGTAAGAAAGAAACTGAGTTACAGTGGAAAGGAAAAAAAGCCATTGTGAAGCAGTTGTTTGTAATGGGCTAGATCATCAGTTGTAATTTTGGTGCAATTTGGCAAAGCTCTGTTGCCTTCAGTGAAGCTGCCCCTGTTTATACCAGCTGAAGACCTGGCTTGCTGTAATTTATCATTACTGTCAGCAGTCCCTGTAATTTTAATCTTACGGCATCTATGAAGACCAGTGCATTACAGACAGCTTCTCTTCTGGGCCAGAGGGAATCATAAACCTTCTGGTAATCTTGGATAATCCCTGAAGCTATGAGTCACTAGAAGCAGAGGCCCTTCATGCATCGTTTGAACCCCTAATTATCCAACATGTGTGGGTGAAAAGTGAGAGGCAACAGCAGGGCCAGCAGCAGGCAGAAAACACTGGATGAGCGGTTTTGAAGGGAACTTTCTGTTAATGTAAACAGCTTATTTCCTTCCTAATAATGCACCTGTTAGTGAATATATTCCTGGAGAGTGACTCTCATGCATCTGCTTACGACTTAGCAGAGGAAGTAGCTAATTGACATAAGGGGACTTAGAAGTGTTTCCTGGCTATAAATGTGCAGTATTTAACACTGCTTTATAGAGCACAATGCTCAAAACACTGCCAAAAACTCCTAGAGCCCTGCTAGAAATGTGGAAGAAGAAAAAGGCTTCCATGTCCAGAATGTTGACCCAGAATTTAATACGTTTCCAGGTAGAATTAACAACACTATGGCATGCAGCCCAGTCTCTTCCACCACATAGCGTGAGTCCTGGTGAGATCTTTTTTCCTCTCTCAGGAACTAATCGCATCCCTTTGAAAAGAGATGTAGTTCCCTTGATCATTCTCTCTTTTGCAGGGTGGCAAAATCAGAGCTATTGAAGAGAAATCTGAGAAACTGCAGGAGCACTTTAGAGGCTGGTTGCAGGCAGCAACAAGAGGAGAAGCAGCGGCAGCAGCAGAGCTCACTTTGTGCCAAGCTCAGCGCGTGCTGTGCAGAAGGAAGGAGGCGTTCAGCCCCTTGGTGGCCTTCTGCTTTGAAATTGCTTGCTGTCTTTGCTACACAGGCGGGGTTCACACTCTGAACTGCGGCCTACTGGTAATTCAAATGAGCAGAGGGTGTCATTTAGACTGCAAGCTCTTGTTTGGGCATTATATTTCTCATTGCAGCAAAAATGAAACATTTTTAACCAAGTTTCTTGAAGGAACAAGGTTAATAAGCTTGCTCATTGAACATTGTTCCCTATCTGTTGAACTTTTTGGTTGATTCCAATGATAGACAGAGTCCACATATTCTGGAAAATTCATCAAAGAGAGAGCGACCAGGGTTTATGACTGCCGCAAGGATGTGAAATGTGGCTGTAGAACTGAAGCCTTCATACATGGAGAAGTTGACTGGTCAGAAGGAGGCTTTTAATTTTTATACTGCTTTATGTCTTTTAATTTAAATACTGCTTCTGCTGCATGTCCAGTCAGCCACATGACAGAACTGAGGGAATTTCTCATGGGACGTGTGGCGCCTTTGAAAGTAGCAATGGCTAGAGCCTTTTTCAGTCAGTGGTGTTACTTCTGGTCATTGCTCAAGGCTAAACTGGGTGTTTATGTTTTGACTATAGACTTTAAAAGGGGAACGGGCTGGTCAAAGTTCAGCCAGCAAGAAGGTGGAGAGCATTGAGACTCTGTACTCATATGTTATGAAACTGTTGCTGGTTTTAAGGCGTATCTAAATTGGGTCTGTCTATTTGGTATCTCAGATTAGCTGGAACTATTTGAACATTGCACTGTCAGAGTACACTTCTGGGGGAAACGTGGGATACAAGAACTGCTCCACCTCTCAATGGTATTTCCAGGTTCACCCCAATGGCTGCAGAGTACAGCTGGTTGGTGAAAATACTGTAGATTTGGCTGCTGCCTTCTTACAGAAATTCTTGCAGCAGAGCACTCTCAAACAACAATCTGCTATATTTCCAGCAACACTTTTTCTCACTATAGATGGAGCTTTTGCTCTTTTTTGCTTTTAGCTTAGCCTGCATAATTGGTTCCCCTCTTTTTATTTATTTATTTTTTTTTTTTCTTTTTTTCTTTTTTTCTTTCAGGGAATTCATTTGTGAGCAACTTCAAAAATGGAAAACATTTTAAAAACTATAAACAATTTATTTTGTTTTCTTGTGGGGGTCCGTTAGCTGGCACTCGTCTAAAGAAGAAATCCCATTGCTCTTAGAGGCAATTTGTTTTGATTTTCCCCTTTGGTTTATTTTATAGTTATACAGGCAGGATGGGTGGAGATCAGATCAGTATCATTGTGATCCCTGCTATATCTGTCATCTCACAAGTTTGTTTGCTTTCCAGAAATGATTGGTGTTGATTTCAGCGGTTCTATCAGTTTGTAAATTGTGCTAATCTGTGCTTCTCTTGCCAAAGCACACCTACTTTTTCCATATGTGGGAAGAAGAAGGTTACTTATCCACAGCTTGTGTGTACATCCAGAACGCTCGAGCATATCTGTGAATGTTGTGAAACAGCCTCTCCTTTGCTTTGCATAAATTTTCCATTTACTAAACAGCTCTGACTTCTTTCTCACCTGCTGGTATGATTCTGTGCATAAGCAGCCTCCAAAATTCCACTTATTTATTAAAAAAAATCTTCCAGACCCTATTTTTATTTTTAAGACATTGGGAGCAATCCTGGGCTGATGGAAATCAGCTGCAATGTTGACATATATTTCACAGGGTCTAAACTTTCTTTCAGTAATATTATACCAAAGTGTAGATCTTCAAAGAATTTCTCATTAGAGAATTTCTCATCTTCTACTTGCTTACACAGAACCAGTCTGGGAATAGATGCTTCCCTGTTAATTTAAATGGTGCTTCTCTAGATGCCATATCCTTAAATCAAGACAATATTACTCTTTCAACTGGATGATTTTACATATTTGTCCTCTTTGTAAAGCCCCAGAAGATGCAGACACTGGCACCATAAGAAAAATAGGTAACAGAGGAAATGAAGACATTTTATGTGTCTTGCAGCTGAGAAACCAGGCCAGCTGCCTTGATCTCTGTCAAGTGGGAAAAGGCATTAATCAAAATGAAAGAGAAAGAAACCTCAGTCATCTTCATATGACCATTCTACTACTCAGATCTTAAGCGGAGTTAGGTAAAACACTTCTGGGCATATTTAAACCGTTCTGGTTTTCCATGACTTAATTTATACCCAGAATTCTTGAGAGAGAACTTGAAGACATCAGCAGTATGGAACAGGTCAAGACAGGGAGAAAAAAATACATGCACTGGGAATCTGCGTTAGGGCAAAAATGGTGCTCAAGACTAAGATAGCTGGTGATCACCCACAGAAGAATCAGGGCCAAATTTAATGTTAATTTAAATAGTACATCAGTTCCAGGCAGGTATGAATCAGAAACTCTGCAGAATGGGGTACTGCAGAAAAAAATGTATACTTTTGGTCTTCAGGAACTGTGAATAAAAAATAAAAATATAAAAACAAACAACAACAACAAGCCAGAAGAGAATAGCAGAAAGGGAGCTGTAACAACAAGATGATAAAAAATAGCATTAGCAAGAAATATCACCAAAGACATCCCTAGCATAACAGGTTCATCCCAGCACGTGCTGTGGCACATCTGATACTGGCATTTGAGAGCAAGACATGAGTCTTACAGAGGAGTAAGTCTGATGTTTGAGTTCACTTGCCTACGAGTATGCCTTTGGCAGAAGCTGAATTCATCATGTACAGTATTCGGGACTGTTGGTTGTATCAAAGCTGTAGGTATAAAAACAAAGTTGCTCTTCACCTAGCTGATTGGTTTAGTGTTTGACCAGAGGAAATAAAGTTCTTGATCTTCTGTTATTTTTCAGTGGCACTGCATTAAAGTGTGTTTGGAAGGCTCGATAAAGAATTTTTCATAGAACAATTATTGTGTGGCTGATTTATGTGACTACTTTGATGCTAAGGAAGTTTAATTAGTAATAGCTGCAGTTCTTGAGGAGAATTTTAACAAGGTGCCTCACATATGAAAAGCACAGAAGTGCCTTTGTTCTGAACAACCTCTAACAGGGTGTAAAGGAGATTTCTGCCCACTCTGCTCATTCTGATAAATTAGCAGGTCGCTTTGAGCAAGTAAGCAGAACAAGATCACAAATACCTCTGAGCATCAAGCCTTGGCCTGCTGAGGAAGCATTTGGACCATTGCTAAGTTGCTGCAGAAAATGTATCCAGTCACAACATCAGTGATAGGGTATCCTTCCTTCCTTCACAGACATGGAATTTCCAACTCATTTTCTAGCTGTCTCTAGCTAGGTGTCTAACATCTATGCTACATCTAAGCTAACATCTTAGCTATTCCCCTGTGAATGGAGAGAAATTGGTATGGCTACAGTGAGTCACCTCAGCCAAACACAGGAGTTTAGGATAAGCCAATTAAATTACTGTAATGAAATCAGCTGAAAACAACCTTCTATGCTTTCTGTTATGTGAAACGTAGGTGGGGTTGGTGTTGCAAGGTCCCACTAATTTGGGCTGTGTACCCATCTGGAGCACATAATGTATTCTCATCTTTCCAGCTATTAGGCTTTGCAAAGAAAATGGATAAACAAGTTGTTTGAAACCATAAATCTGGTATAATTTTAATAAATATTTTGCTGTTTTTTGAAAAGCAGTGCCCACACCACTAACTAGAATGGGCCAAGGGGTCATTCTCTGTGCTGCGGGCCAGCTGGTGTGGCACTGGTCCTGTCTGCAGCCCTGAACTTGTTGCCCTCTCAACAAAAGGATGTCAGGCTGCCTGGTGAGAATGGTCCCTGGCAGGGGACGGGCTGTGAGAGCAGGAATAGGTACTAGCTGGGACTGGGCAAGAGTGCAAGAGTGCGCTATGTGCTTCATGGTTGCCTTGAATCAGATTGTGATCTCTGCCCTGCCTGTTTCCTATTTACTGGTATAGACATTTTTATTTTTTTTTTTTAAGCAGTAAAAGACCAGAGACTCAAATGGGATAGTGTGTGCTCTGGCAGAGCTAGGATGTGTTTGAGGCTGGGAGGGCTTCCCAGGTAGTTGGGTATAATTTCAAATGTTCTTTAAGAAAGATCTCTGAAGGGAAAGTTACACTTTCTGAATGGTCTCTAAGTGGATCCTGATCAAACTACTTTTGATTATTTCAGCTACAGCAGATAGAGTACTTGGTAATGTCTTGAATCCTTCTCTAGGTGTAGAGACAGTACTTCTCATACATTTTGTAAATACTCTGAGAGCTTACAATAGTCTGAAAAGAGAGCAGTGGAATGGAACAATCATTTATTTCTGGCGTCTTAGATGTATGGCACATAAAAGAAAAAGAAGTAGGCTAAGCGTTTATCAGACATGAGGATTTATAAGACTGGGAGAGGTCAAGAATACTGTCTTCAATTCTTTCTTTTTGATAAAGTGCTCTAAAATTTTAAGGTCTAAGGCAGGTCTGAAGTCCTCAGTTTTGAGATGATAAGGAACTAAAGTGAACAAAACCTCTTTCTGCAATATTGTTAATGAAGTACCTCTCCAGGTCTGGGAAACCTGAGGATGACTATACCAGGGAATTAATGCAGCCTCACAAGAATTGAAAAGGAGATGGATGGTCACAAGAGAGGGACTAAGACCAGAAACTCTAAATCACTTCCAGTATCTAGATTTAAAGTGAATTTCCAAAAGCTAGTGGGATGGCTTAGAAGTTAGCTATAGTGAATAATGTCTCCCACTTGCCATAGAGATCCACTTTGAAGCTTGTGTACATAGAATTGGGAAGTTATTTTGTGGTATTTACACTTCATCTTAAATCTCCAGAACATGAAATCTTGTGACTCCATACAATTCTCACATCTGAATCAAAGAAACAAGTTATTAATAATAAGGATGATTGTCAACAATGGGGACAAATGGTTGAGTTCCTAGGTTTACTTACATTAGATACAGCCGTGAACAACCAAATCTGTGACAGCTGCAAATGGTTTCAGAAATTCATAAAAGGACTGATTGTGGAAGAAGACTACCCATTTCTAATTATGCAGACCTGATGGCTATAGGAGCTGAAGCTTCAAGGCAAAGAGGTATAGATCTCTGTAAGCTCTGGTGAGCATCTGTACACTCAAAAAAAAAAAAAAATAATAATAATACCACCAGCACATAGACTAAAGCAGAATTTTTTGGTCTTGGATATATAGATCTCACTGTCAAGACAATGGGACTCAGATGTTCCATTAAAAATAAACAAACAAACAAACAAAAATTTATTAGGTGACATGAGATAAATAGCTGTATACAGCCCCTTGTATTTGCTGAGTAAGAAAGCTGGCAGATGCCCATGGTAATAAAGGTTTCTTATAACACAACAGTTAACAGCTCTTCCAGTAGGAAATGCTGTGCCAGATTCCTTGGCACCCTGTGGGCACTCTGTGTTAGACCAGTTCCTGTGCTGCTACCTCTGCCATGGAGGAGGTTTGCACATGGGGCCGAACTGGATCCATACTGGGGAGCTGCAAGCAGTTCTGTTCTACCTAAATTCATCAAAAAGCTGAAGAATATCACCAGCAAAGAAGGAGAATTAAAAATTAAAAATAAATAAGTGGAATATGTAGGACACTCTCCATTGCATGGTGACAGTTCATGAGATGGTTTGGAGGGATGGCACTTTGGCATGGGTCCGTAATACACGACCTCTTGTGGTTTTCAAACCTCAGGATGTTCCTACTAGTCAGTTGGTGTGCATTTCATGAAAAATATCTGGCATAATACAGTTAGAATTGTATTTATAAGATGAAAATTCTTTGCAGCTTGTTGGTCTTTCTCAAATATCTCTTTTTTTTTTTTTTTTTTTTTTTTTTTTTTAATAGTCTCATGTACACACTTTTATTTACTTGATTTATAAACCCTGTAATTTGTGGCTTCCTGCAAATTTTTCCTTGAAAACATAACAAATTAATCAGAGACATGAAAATCTATTAACTACAGGTCTTTGTAGTGCATTTCCTCTCATTCATACTGTGAAGTATCCCAGGGAAATCCGCTAATTGAGAGAAATCAAGAGCAATCAGAACAGATACAAGACAAACTGGGAAAATCAACAGTAATTATGTACTGAGAACAAATTAATGAATACAATAAACAAAATTTGTTTCTTTTGCAAGAAAGAGTAGACATAATTAAGAGTAGGAACCAATTAGCCTCCTTCTGTGTGACAAGGAGAAACGTTAAGGTAAAGGGCAGATGGAACAATTAAATTATGCAGGTGAATCAATCTGGGAGGCAGCAAAAACAAATTATTAACTGGATGTCCTAATCTAACCTACAAGATGACTATAGCGTGCGAATTAGACAGGAACATGTCCATAGTTTTATATATATATTACAACCTACAGTTGTGCAAGGAGTCTTGCAAACTTGGCCTCATCTCAAACAGCAGTTGCTTTGAGCCATATCAGCATGTTATCAGCAAGTATTCTGTTAGTTCACTTATTAAAGCTTCTCCAGTGAATGCCTTCCATGGGCTCCCACACTTCACGTCTTGGTGATACCTTCAGAGCCTTTCCAGTGCATTCAGTCTGGACGCTGCACTTTGTACTGCGCATCCCACAGCAGACACCATACTCCAAAAGGGCCCTGTCAGTGCTTTCCTTGCCTATTTGAAACTCCTGCCTATGCTGTTTCCTAGCATTGCCCAGAAGCTAGACGTTTGTCCTGAAAAGACTTCCTCAAGCACCTCCGGGGTCTGCCTGGACCTGGACCTGTCAGCCCATGTTATATTGGTACAGGTAGCCCTCCACTGTTCATTGCACATAGTTTTTCCTTAACGAGAATCTGGTGTGAGGCGCTTTTGTGAGACAGGTGTATCTGGACAGTGTAAGGAAGCACATCAGAGGGTGAGGTATTAAGTATTTTCCCTCCCAGCAATCCTATGGGGTGCTCTTATTGCTAACTCCCTGGGGGATTGTTCAAGACTAAAACCTCAAAGCCCTCAAAGTCTTTGGGGTGACAGGGGTGTGTGGGCATTATCCGATACCTGAGGAGTATGGAACATATTATTTTTTAATATTTTTTTTCTCTTTTATTTTATTTTTTCTCTGAATGATGCACTGGGAGGGAGTATACCACACTCCCACAGATCTGCATTTGCATGCCTGGACACCCTGCCTTCTGCAGTTTTGAACAATTACACCAGGACCAGATGTTCAACAAACTCACTGGAGCCTGAATTAGCACTTACAAGCTGTTTTTCTATAATGCTAATGCCTTTTGGCAAAACTAAATACAACCATTTCATACAGCACAGGCCATCAAAGTACATCGAGAAAGTAAATTTTTAACTGGTGACTGGTAGATGAATTCTCTATTTTCTGCTGCTGATATTTGGAGCTTTCTAGTGTCCCCAGGATGGTCTTTTCTAAGGAATAGATAGTGACAGTCTTAACTAAGGTATAGATTGAAGACAGTGAGAAAGACAGAAGTTTTAGGCATACAAAATTTGTTATGTTTTGGGTCTTCTTTTCTTTTTTCTTTCACACTTACTGTGGTTTTTACCTGTTTTTCACCACTTTTGTCAAGGGTTATTCAACTTTTAATTGCTGAGAACTCACAACTGGTTAGTTTTATGATGAGTAATCAACAGCTTCTGCAGGGAAAAGTGAACATTTTTAAATTATCTTTCTTTGATAAAAGCATAACTCTCTTAGGATTAGATAGGCTCACCAAATTCTGAGACTAGTGTTATTATTCCAGCTGCTCCAAATTTTGTACTGACTCTCCCTTTATTTCAGTTTGCATACTGCATCCACAGCAATGAGAAAGTCCTTAGATGGCTCGTGTGTGTCCATCTTCTCTAACCTCAGGCAATGTGATCAAGTCTGACACTCCAAATCTGGGTTTAAAATACATTATAATACCGCTTTTAAAGGCAGGCATGTTTTTACACGTCCTGGAAAACAGTCATACAAATGCTTTGATGTCTTCTTTCTGAGAGAAAACAACAGTGCATGCAGCCCAGACATTACTTTTGAACAACCATAACAAAAAAGGAAAAGTAGGTGGAAGGAAAGGAAACTGCAGAGAAATGGTAGAGTCTGTATGATATTCCAGTTTTTCTTAATAAAGAGACTACAGTAAGGTTGAGTTACATCTTCTAGGAAGATCATATCTGTAGGGTAGGGTAAGTACACTGCTCTTTTTGAGCTGAACTCAGAATATAAACTGGACTACTGCACTGGGTTATCTGCATGCCTGTAATTATTCTAACTCTCCACTGGATGTCAATACTGCTTAATACAAATGTTGGCTCAGAGTTTGCTGCTTAGAGCAGAGCAAGCCCTGCTTTTGGAAATTATGAGAAACCTGTTTAGAGTGTCATTAGGTAAGTAATGTAACTAGCAGATGAAACCTGGCCCATTTGGAGGCAGGCAGAGGACAGCTGTTAATAGCAAAGGTACTTCTTCCTTCCTTCCCTGAGAAGTCAGGGTTGCAATTGAATTTCTATTATATAGCTGATGTTGTGCACCTCTGCAAAAATCTCTGCCCTGAACAGGTTGGCAGAAATGGGAACCTGGTGTCTAAGATTTCCACCAAAGACAGATGTGGTATCCTAGAATAAAGACACCCTAAAGCCACTGGAAGGCTACCTTCCATTTTGTACAGCAAGACGAGTGGCTCACAGAGCTCATGCGCTTGAAACCTGGTGCACAAAAGACACAGAGTGAGTTTTCATTAAAAAAGTTAAGACCACATGGCTATTATTACAGCCAAGATTACTGATTGGCTTGAATAAGCCTTATATAAGCTCTGAACTTCCAGGAGTTTCCACCCCTTTTGCTCCTACCTCACACTGCTTGCCTGGTGTGAATGATGCTCTTGCCACTCTGTGTTCCTCGGCAGAACACAGGTGCGGTGGAGATGTTGAAAGGAGAGCCAATAGCACCAGCACTGCAGAAGCAGAGAAGTTAAAGGTAAGGAGAGAGGAAGAAGGAAATTTACCTGTCCCACAGATACAGGGATTTGGAAGATATCCTGTATTTCATCTGAAATCCCAGTGAATACCTCCTTGCAAGACTTCCATTAAATAATTCTGTGGTGGTCATGCAAAAGAGTTTAGTGATTCTCTATTCTCCTCCTGTTGCTGTCAGCACAGGTGAGAACATGCTGCTTTTTGAAGAGGAGAGGGAAATTGTGAAGATCACAAAACCTGAGTTAGCAGTCTGTTTTTTAAATTTATATATATATTTTTCAAGAAACTCCAAAAGACAACCAGCTTAGAATGATACTTTTGGCAGAGCAGTTTTTTTTTTTTTTTTTTTTTTTTCATTTTTTTTTTCCTCTCCTCACTACCATATGTAGCAAATAAGCTGGAAAAAAAAATAAATAAATAAATAAAAAATAAAAAAAACAGAAATGGTGTTTCAGTGATTGAGCTCCTAAAGCCGAGCTGATGCCAGTGGCACCCCGTGCTTCTGTGAGTTCGCCTAATGATGCCTGTGGTATTTAACTTTCATAAGGATTTAATATTTGACACCGTGACAAGATTTTTTTCCAGGCATGCATGGACTGTTTTTTATACTCTTATTTGGCATATTTATTCAAATTGTACTATATTTAAGATTGCTGTAATCACATACATACATTGGCTACTGGCCACAATGTTCTAGCTATTAATCATACCCCAGAATCCATGGCAGATGTAAAAATTAAGTTTTATTTATCAAACTTACTCATTGGAAATGGCAGCCCAAGAAATTTACTCCTTAGGATTTTGACTTTTCTTGCATAATTCTGGCAATGGGTTCAAGGCTTTAGAAAGGTGTAAATCATTTTATTTTATTTTATTTTTTGTTCAGTCCAGACGTTGTTGGCACAAAACTAAAATTATTTTTCCAGAAATGCAAACCCTTTTGTTTGGATGGCCTTTATATTACTGCCAAATTATACCACCAGTGCTATTTCTTTAACCTAACACTATTTTCCATTATAATCCCATCTTTCAAGAAACAAACCAAAGTTTTCTGCTCTTGCAGAAGTTTCAGACCCACAGATATGACTACCTTTCAGCTGAGTTGGGAAAGTAGTCCCCACTGACAAGCCTGGAGAATTGTGGTTGCTTTTTCCATAAATAACTAGATGAAAAGGTCAACAACCTGATATGGAAAAGCAGGTTCATGAGGAAAATTGTTTCTGTGCTATGACCCACACAATATCCACATTTGAGAACCTTGGTTTATGGGCTTGCTTACTAAAAACATCGTCTCTGTAAATAACTTGCATGAGTATTGTTTAAGTCAAAGGGTCCCCAGATGATTGTGATGTTGGTTCTGCTATTTGCCAGTATAGGAAGAGCTCCTACAACCCAAAGTTTTCTATTGAAAACTTTGCTCAAGTTTTCTATTAAAAAGAATAAATTAGGTACAGTAGTGCAGAAAGGAGAAAAAAAAAAAAAAAAAAAAAAAGGCGAGGCTAGCATTATGGGACAAAAATACACCCACCATATGAGTGTACTGAGCACTGCAGATTTGTTCCTGGTTTTGTTTTTTTTGCTCACAAATTGTTTTTGATTTACATGCATTCCTTTTGTATACATATATGGTATATTAAAGTGTAAGAACTAAATTAATTCCAATTGTCTTCTGCTTGGGCTAAATATATGTAAACCTTATAATGTCTGGGCTTTATTTTATTTGCATTTGCATTCCAAACATTGTCATAGTACATCTTTTTGTTCTTTGAATGATTATAGAGCACTGTTGGTCTGTAGAGCATGTGATTGTTCAGAAATCAGTTGCTTGCTAAGCAATTTACAAACTAGCTCAAACGAAGCTGCTCTCTGAACAACAGGATGTAAGCGAAAATCCTGTGTGGACACCATGGGAGAGCATGTCATAGTGTAACAGGGACTCCTCTGCAGGAGGAACCACAGGAAGCATTTGGGCTCTGCTCACCCAGTCCTGCCTTAGCTGGCGCTTCCCCATCATCCTAGTCTTTCCTTACAGACTGTAGAGAGGGTGGGACTCAGGGACCAGGGGTGCTGACCCAGTGCCTGATGCTAGAAAGGGTGAATGCTCTGCAACCAGGGAAAAGAGGACTGTCCCATATACAGTAAATTGGAAATTTGATCCAGTTTGCAGCAAATGCTGTTTAGAAAAATGTACTGTTTTTTTAATCCAGGCTGTTTGTGCTGGTGCACTCGGTGCTCCCCAGGCAGGCAGATATACCCATCACACAAAACTAACTTTTCCCCCTTGCCAGTGAGACGTGGGCTTATGGGGAAGAGATGGGGCAAGGAGGGGAGAAGTCAAGCAGGAGACTCAAGTCTGCACTGCATGTCCCGTGGGATGGGGATGTCCTCCCCCTGCCTGCCCAGGGCTGCTTTCAGTCAGGGCATGCAGGCCAGGTGGCTGCATTAAGGGACAATTTGGCTCCAGGGGTGGTGTGGAAGCTGATAACACCCAGTGCTGTCATGTCCTGTAGTCTAACTGCTTGACCATGTGTCTGTAGGAAAGGATCCTCTGGCAGAGGATGGAACTGAAGCTGAATTTCTCTCAGTACCGCAGGGGGTCCCAAAATGTGCTGTGGTGTATGGAAAGATGGAGGTTCCTTCTGCAAAGTCATGTTTTGTTTTTTTGTTGTTTTGTTGTTGTTCATTTTATTTGCCTGTAAAGCAGAACTTTTCTGGTTTCTCACTTTGGTGAGAAAAGCAAGTACAAAGAAAATCTAAACTCAGTTAGCCTGAACCAAACTGGTGTATAGCTTGGCCTCCCAGCTGAAATATCGACTATCTGCAAAGCCCTAAAGGAAACCATCATGTTGATTTGAGGTAGGCTGGTATAAAGCCAACAGTTTCAGTCGACTCCTCCAGATAATAGTGTTAATATCTGTGCAGCTGTTATGAGGAGAAAGATGAGTAGTATCTACCAGGTTCTGTCCCTGACTTGAAAAGTGGTCATACAAATTAATTAGCTGTGGCACTGCTAAGCACACTCATTATTTATTTGTTCCTAAATAGCCCTCTCAGGTTTTGTTTTGTAAGTTTTCCTACATTCCTCCTGCTTCAATGTCATGTTTTTTGCCAGCATCCTACTTGTGCTCAAAATGGCTAAGATTTGTTTTCCGAAATGTGAGCATTTCCAGGTGTCAATTTTCTTCCCTTTTCAGATGTAGAAGTGCCAGCGGAAGGTTGGCTCTCTTTTTCTGGCTCTGCTGTGAATTAAGTTCAACCTTTCCTTAAGAAGGTTTGTGTTTCAGAATAACACACACACACACCAAAAAAAGAAACAAAAAACACCTTGACCCAAGCCCCCAAACAAGATAGTTGATGGAAGAAAAAAAGCTCTCGGCTTAGGTTTGAAAGTTCTTCCAGAGGAGGAATGCAAAGAGACTGAAGAACTCAAGCAGTTCTCATCCATGCCCCTTCTCCATGCCAACATATTTCCTTCTTCCAACTTCTGATCGCAAATTAGTAGTTTAGTAACTGACCTTGTAGTGTTTTGGACTATTATTCTATTTGGGTCTTCTTTCACCTAAATAACAACCATCTGGTGGTGTCTCAAATCAGATATGTGTGATAGACTGTGTATAATAACCAGTTCAAGGTTTGTCAGGGGAAGGGTTAACATTCTTGCCCTGAGCAGAAGGACTGCAGCTGCATGCCGTAAACTTAGCACAGAGATTGTCAGGGTAGAAGGCCTGGGTCAGCTGTAAAGAATTAAGCAAATCCCCCTACTACAAGAAGAGGGAAGAAGAAGAGTGGAATTAAGAAGTCCCTATCTGTCTTTGTGTTTGGTTCATGGTGAAATAGATATCTGAGAACATTTGAGGCATACCTCAACCCTTAGCCTCTACACAATTTTTCCTCATGGAAGGTCTTGCACCTTGATCTCACAGAACCTGAGCAATCCATCTTCTGTTCCAGTAATGTATGAAGTTTGAAGAGAGTGTGTGGAAAAGATGTCATGTCAATCTTCAATTTCTCTTTCTGTTTTTCTGGAAGTCTGTATCCCCACTCTCAATCTAATGTTTTATCTCTACAGGAAAGGTGGAAGTTTCACTCTATGTTGAAATGTTTCCAGTGCAAACCCTTCTTCAAGAGCAAGACTGAAGCATAAATGTGTCTTGTTCTCTCATAGATGTTGTATACTTCTTCAGAACAAATTATTTCCAAATGTAGAGTTCTGTGAAAAGTTTATCATAGGGATATGGGGAAATGACACATCTTCCTTTGTCAAATCATGAGACAGCTGGAAACAAAAGTATGTGTCACTGGATATTAGTGATTGGGGGAAAAAAAAAAAAAAAAAGTATTAAGGGCTGGTTGACTTTGTATATCCAAAGTCTCTTTTGTGGAGAGCAGGAATGTGAAATACTGGAGCATCTTGCAGAAAGAAGGCTTCCACAAAAAGACAAGGCTGAGGATGCTATTACAGCCTGGGACATGGTAAGGGTATAGTCTGGACTCCTCGTGATGGGTGGGGAAGGCCACATTCTGCTTTCTTGTTTCTTTCTGCTTTCTCAGGTTCTTTGAATTTGTCGAGTTGCCAAGGGTTATTGAGCTTTTATTTTTTTCTTTGTTCCTTTTTAGCTGTGGGTTGGAAAGAAGTTTTCCTCTATGTGTATGTGTTAATGTGTGATATGTATATATACATACAACAGATATGCATAGATATAAATGTGTGTGTATACATGCAAAAACATCTTCAAGACTATAAATCTTTATATACTGAATTATGCAAAAGCACAGCCATATGCTTATCTTTGTAACCATAAAGAATCCCACTGAAATCAGTAAGATTTCTTCCAGCAATTGAGGATGCGTGGGGTTTTGACAGCTCAGAGTAAAGGCTGGCTTTCTTTGTTCTGAGCCCAAATCCAGGCACTTGCTGTTTGTCAGAAGGCTGCTGCTCCTCTTGTGTCTTTGGAGGAACTGCCTGAGGGAGCAGCCACCTACCTGAACCTTTGCTCCTGCCTTTCTTGACTTGTGTGAGTCAACACTTTATGAACTTATTTGTTTTCTCCTTAACTGTTGCTGTACTGCATGGCTCTGAAACTGCTGCCCATCTGTAAGATTTAAAGCGAGACTCTTGACTTTGTCTGCTGTTGACAATGGAAAAAGCAGATTTGTTCTGGCTTTCTATTTTTTATAGGGGTAGGACTATATTTGATATATGAAAACATTTTTCAAAATGATTAGATCAATCCCTCTGTAATTTGATTTGTTGGGTGGGAGGAGGGGAGGTGCAGGAAAAAAAATATTGTAGAATGTTTCTCAATAAAACAGCAACAACTAAGACTCCGGACCAACAAACACTTACACATGTGCTTAGCTTCAAGTCTGAGTTAGACCCAAGGGGCCTATATTTGTATTTGATTAATGACAATTATTTGAAGAGAGATGGACTGGGTGGAATCAACTGGAAAAAATATGTAGCTATAAAAATGTATGCTTACTGTAACATATTTTTATACTGTTTCAGTTCTGTTATATTCTTTTATCTTGCATATTTGGCACACAGCTGTAGGTTTCTGACATAAGGAAAAGGTTGCACTGTCAAATTCTGTTTAGTTTTAATCAGAAGTGTGTACCTAGGTCCCTGTTTGCTAACATGAACCCACGCAAAAACCCTGTTAACACTAGGGAACCTGCAGGCAGATCTGGGACCTTAATTTGAATGAACTCCAGGGGCTGCTCTCCCTTCCTTCCTTCCTCTGGTAGCTCTGGTGAGTTCAGTAGCTCTGACTGTATGGTTAAAAGATTGACCTTACAGCATGAGAGCAGGGTTGCTTCATTAGAAATCCCCTTGTACGTGTTCCATCTTGTCTGCACACAAACCTGGTTGTTTGCAGCTAGGTGTTTGAGAGCAAAGGCAGGCAGAGCCAGTGCCTTGCAAATAAGAGCTTATGCATACATGGATGAGTGTCAAGCTTGTGAGGCTGCTTCCATGGGTCCATGCCTTGATCCTCACAGCAGCTCTGCTAAAGCCAACAGCTCTGCTGCTCCTGCTGCAGCTCAGACACCTCCCTTAGACCAGCTTTGGGAAGGAGAGCTGTCAGTGCAGGAGATGCTGTGCAGCCACCTAATTATCTGCTACTGAAGAGAGGACCTTGTCCCTGATGCTTTCTTTTCCTCTGTGACAGACAGAAGGAGGAGGAACAGAGCACCTAGACGTGGCATGGGACCTGCTCAGTCTGATTAGCAGTTTAGAAAAGGCACTACTTTGAGCTCTAGACACTACTTTGAGAGCACAGTTCAGATGAAGAAAGCATGAACGTGTCCACTTCTCAGCTGTTGATGCTCCCTTCCTAACAAGTGGTGAGAAACAGTCCATGATTGATCTCAACCTTAAGGTAAGGGTAGGATTTTGGTCCAGACTGAAGGCTGACTCCAGGATTTAAACCTGTTCGTTATGTGTCAGTGTCAGTGGAGATAATCTTTGCTGTGAAGGGTAATTGTGCCTTGTAAAGTGAACTAAATCATTCTCTGGACTCCAGTGACTGAGTTGAACAGATCTCCATGACTGTTCTGAGAGTTTGGTCACATTGATATCCCTTAGGTGCCCTTTTCCAGTATGTTTTCCTCAAAACCCAGATGTCTAACCTGATCAGGAGAGTCCTGGAAGTGCCTATTTGTCTCCAGTGTTTTCAAAGGATGGCTGCTAGGAGACAAACCATCAGACACCATTCCTGCTCTGGAAGGAGAAACAGCAGTGACAGCTCCCTGGGAAAGGTCCTGCCGAGGCTGAGAGTGCCCAGATGTGGGTTGTTGCTGGCTCAGGCTTATAGCTCCTTGTGGAAGTACTCTTTTTAAGAGTGTGGGGTTTTCTTATGCAAAATTGAAAGCTGAATTGGCTTAGATCACTGTAAAATCTCTTCTAGAGTTTGATCCCTAACTCACCCAAGAACTCAAAGAGAAATGCAGACAGGCTTGAGTAGCCTAATCCAGAATTAGAATTCTGCACGTATTCAGCAATGCCTAAACTCTTAACATAACACAGCCATACCAAAGCAGACACCAAGTGTTACAAACAGGTGACTGATAAGTTTTCTTTGGCACCTTAGCCACAGGAGATGGGTTAAGGCCACTGATACTGAACGAAGGTGGAGGTTGCTACCTGACTATTTCAGTGATAGGACACAGGTCAAGCTGGATGATAAATGTGCCAGCAGCCAAGATCTTTTGTGAAGCTGGCACTTGTAGCCAAATGTTCCCGAGGGTTAATGTAGCTGCTGCTCCAACCTCAGCCTGAAAATGCCTTCCACTCTGAACTGCTGGGTACTGCTGTACACTGTTTGGACAGCTGCAGAGCCCTGCTCCTGAGGGACCTGCAGGCTTGCGTTGGGTGAAGTCTTGTATACACAAACACAGTTTTGTGTACTCCTTTGGAATCCATCTGCACAAAAAGGCACTGTATAAACAGAAGATTGCCAGTGCTGTACAACCAGGATTACATGTCTAAGCTCCATTGATGCTATGGCTGCAACAGATTTTACCTTTTTTGTAGTCCTGAGTAAACGGAAATCACTGAGACTAAGACAAATATCTGCACAAGGCTTGGACATTTAGACAGCCCTGTTCTGGCCAAAGGTTTGGGTTCTGCCACGTGTCTATGTTCTGCTGAACTAAGAGAGTTGGTCAAACCTATATCATGTTGGGTAAGGCCTACTGGCAAAAACCAGTTAACAGAAATGATGCTGCATCTCTCTCTCAGCATGAGGTTGTTACCCACATAAGAAAATTAATCCTCGACTCAATACTATGAATTCAGTGGATATAACAGTAGACACAATAGAAATCAGGCTTGCAGTTTAACACCTTTGCAGGATATCCTTTATGGCTTATGTTAAGAGTTCCCCAGTCTCTTCATTTTGGTCCCATTGAGGTACAGTTCCTACAACAAGAGTACAGGGCTATAGCTTGGATGGCTCACCAGGAGAGTTTTGCCTTCCTAGAGCCTGTTATGCTGTACCAAAATCATACACAAATGTCCACTAGAGACCTATTCAATGAACTGCTGGGAAAACCCAGGAGCCATGGATAAATCATTTAGCAGAAATTGCTATGTTTGACATGTCAGGGAGATTACTGAAGTATGATGGAGGGGGAGAGAAATTTCAGATTTTATTTTCTATCAAAGTGTTTTTTGTATCTCTATAAAGACTATACACTAAAGAAACCTGAATGGTGGTAGGGTAGCCTAATGTAGTTGGTTTTATATCAGTTATTTAGAATCATTCTTGTATTTAACAACAAATTCCAGAGCCAGGCAGAGAAGCCTGTTCTAGCGCTGTGGCATGCATATATAATGTTTATATATAAACAACTAATGCAACACTAGCAAGTGTAGTACTAAAAAACTGCATTCCACACATGTTATAAAGTGAGAATAATTATTGGGACCTATTGAGTGCAAATTTCTGCAGTTGCCTATGATGACAAGCTATCAAAAATGAAAGGTTTGGCTTCCATTTAATCATTTTCCAGCTATTGGTCATGTGAATTTGTGTGCTTGAAGAGCAGAATCTGTGCTGGGGTAAAGATTTGAGCCCTAGACCTCCCTCATTTTGGGTGCCATTTGAGGGCCTATGTTTTTGGCTATTTGGTGGTGGTCCACTGTCTGCAGTTTTGAGCAAAAATTCCATTTTCCAGCAGAGAGCTCTTTCCCAATCAGTGTTTCATTGAAGCTGGCACATGCTATGAAAAGCTTTATTTTCAGTGAGCCAGCATTTTCCAAGCAAAATTCATTTTGTCTGGAAATTGCCTACTAGCCTTCACCCTGTCTTAGCTGCACATAAAAAAAAAAAAGCACGATCCCAGCTGAGGTAGGTATGGGCTGACATACCTAGCCTGCTTCACATGAGGAAAGGGGCTTCCACCAGCACCAATGCTTCATTAAAGGCATGGCCCATGAGGGTGAAGCAGGGAAGAATCCTGCAGGACAAATTACGCTTGAACTTAATGTAAGACGTATGCTGCTGTCAAAGCAGTAATTTCTATATTGTAATGAATTTCATAAGTAAGATCAAGGTCTTACCAATCTTTAATGCATAGACTCTGCTCCAGCATAGGGATACATTTTTTAAGCTTTTATGCAAAAACAAATGTATAGATGTGTGTGTGTATATATATATGTGCATTCCGTTTTGTTTCCATTTATATATATATAATTATATCATATATAATATTATATATATATAAATGGAAACAAAACTGAATGCAAATAATTTATTAAAAGAACAACTGTATGTGAACAACTGAGACAGGTTAATACATTTTAATAAATGCAGCTTAGGAAAGCCATTTTTGAAAGGAAGAGGGGGAAACATTCAAACGTGAATACTGAAGTAATGCTATCAGAACAGAGTAACTACTTAAGCCGGGTGGGAGTGGGAATAAACAGGTGGAAGACCTGCAAGCAAGGGAAGTGAAAATTCCCATCTGGAACTATCATTGGAAACAAATGGAACTGAACAACTTGCCTCATACATGCATAAAACAGATGAAATGAGATGAAATAAAATTCAAAACGGGCACTTGTTTTTTGTTTTGTTTTTTTTTTTCCTCTGAAGGTGATGACAAATCTCTTGATGTTTTCAGTAGCTGATTTGTGCTGACCCAAAGGGTTACCCACAGCTCAGCTCTGGGGGTGGAAGGTCTCCCAGCAGTGGGACTGAAAGAGCAGGATGAGAGGAGACGGGGTTAACAGGCAAAGCCTGACTGGCAGAAAGCTGGAGCCACATTGTTGTCCCTCTTCCTCCTTTCTATTTCTTCCAAAAGGATGATTTAACGCCAAAACAGTGCTGTAATCTTCACAATCTTAATTAAAGGCTGTTTGTACTCAACCTAAAGGCTGGGTTGCATTAACCTGCAATCCAGAAGCTAGCTCAGCCTTACTGTGAGTGGTATGGAACAAGAGGAGCAGGAGTTGGTATGTATTCTTATAATGTATTTTTATAATGTATGATATAACTTCTAATGTATTTTTCTGATCAAGAGCAGCCTGATAGCAATGCATGCACATTCATTTCTTCTAATCTCTCTTGAAGGTCATTTACATAACCAGCTAGCTGAGAAATGATATGTCGTCATGTTATCCTACTGCATTCATTCACAAATATCTTGCCTTAATCAGATTGGAAAGTTTTGTAGCACTGCATGCAGCTGACACCACATTCCAGCAGTAATCACACTTTCTCCTCATCACAGAAGGCCCCACACCTCAATGCTGTCTTCACCTGAAGAGCCTGCAGTCTGGAAACACTGCAGGAAGCAGCTGCACTGAGCGATGCTCAGCGTGGTGAGGCTTTGTCACTCCCCAGAAAAAAACACCCACTTTTCTTTCACAGTGTGCATGGCTGCATATCAGACCAGAATCTGCCATGGACATCTGATGTTAAATAAGCCTTGGTCAGCATGTATCTGATGGGAGCTACAACTTTTATTGCCTTAGTTAAAACTATCGTGTTAGAGATGTCAGGTTGCACTTATTATGTTTGTGTTCCTGGCACTATGTAGTGCTAATCACATCAGCATTCTTTATATGTGGCACTAGTTTCTTCAGTTTATGGGATACAAAAGCTTGAATCTCGAATATTTCATAGTTCTACTTAAATATATTTCCTAAGTCCAGTTCTGGAAAGAAAATACTTAAGCCTTATTAAAAATAAATAATTTTTTTTAAAAAATTGATAAACTGGGTTTTGAGCTGGAAGTGAGAGATATATTCATAGTGTAGATAAGTGTGAGTTTTCATGGAATCTCATGGCAGGAATATTTCATTGGAATGCCTCTGCTCTGTATATTCAGGGAACATATAATGGGATATAAACGAGCGGGGAAAAAAAGTCATCATGGCATTTTGAGAAGGAAATAATTGCATTTTATTACCCATTTGGGCATCATGAAGCAACTTCACTTCTAGTTTGACCCGTTAGTGTTGCTAACAAGTGTCACCTAGTTTAATAAAAATATAATTATCTTGTATTTAAACTACAACTCTAAGTCTTTATTTGAGCTGGGCAGAAGAAGTAAATTCCATTTCATATAGTACTTGCCATTTCAAATTAGACTTTACTCTGGCTTGGAAATAAAAATAAAATACATGTGAACATCCTCCAGGAGAAGGAATTGAGGGTTGGCCAGAACGTTGTGGGACCCACCTGGCTGGAGGTTGAAGAGCCAAAGCAGAAGGTGGTAGGAAACCATGCAGCTTTTTCCCTGCAACAATTTTTATTTTGCAAACCTGTGCTTAGCTTTCTTTACGCATTTAAGTACCGCTGACTTTCCAGGGATTAAATTCACATTTAAGTTTGAATGGGGATGAATCCAAGAGAGTTCATAAATCATCTCTTTTGAATGAGGAGGCTGATGGCTGGAAGCCATCACAGCTGTACTGGTGGTACTCCCCAGGTATGCATAAGGACATGCTAGGCCTGCCAACCAAGGAAAACAGGTTCCTTCTACATGAAAAGGGTTGAATGAAGTTTGGAAGCTACCTCACCTAGTACATTTCTACAAAATAGAACTGATGCAGGAATACGATATGCTAGGCAAGGAAGCTCATCCTAAATGCAGAAGGAGGTTTGCACACAGAGAATGAAGCTTGTTTAGGATGGAGTCAATGTACTCTCCATATTTTAAGATCTACAGATTGCTTATGAAATTCTAACAAAACAAACAGAAACCCACAAAGTAGTATCTTAGTGTGACCTTTATCCATCTTTCATCAACAATGAGCAAGGTACCTCTTTAATCTACTTAATCTGTGCTGGCTGGAGGCCTGGGAACCAAAACCTTTACATGCTGGCAGCTCAACAGCCACTGCTTCACTACCATCTTGGCTGAGTCAAATTCATTTTTATTAGCAATTATTTTATTGTGTAATATAGGCAGCAGGAGGACATTTCAAAAACAATAAAAGTCTTCAAAGTTAAATACCCTACTAAAGACATCAAAATATGTTTCATACCTAAGGTATGGATACAAAGAGGTTAGAATTGCCTTAACACTGATGCATAAAATAGTTGGTTGTGCATAAGAGCTACTTCTTTATCTGAGTTTACTAAGGTGGCCAAGAAGAAACTGGGATTTTATTTACATATTATTAAAATCAAATTCACAATATGCATCACGTCATAAAAATTCTGTGATAATAGTGCTTACAGATACATATAGTCAAGAATTACTTTCGATTTAATGTCAACATTTGATACACTTTAAAACGTTGAAAGAATGTTATTACATCAAGGTAAGGACAAAGAAAGGTTAAATAAAATATTTTGAATGTGAATAATTTTTTGTCAGTCTTTTTGCATATGCAATTTCCAAAGCCTTATGAACTAAGACACAGAAAAAATATTTCCTACCCTTATTTATAAAAACAAATGGAATTCAGCAGACCAATTAAAAGTACAGTTTGGAGTTAATTAAATCTATTCACAGATTTCTGCTGACAAATACTGTTTCTCAAAACCACAGATAAAGAAAACAATATTTTTAACACAATATTTTTAAAAATTTTTTAAAAGATTTTCTTCATTTTCTACTTCTTGTACTAAATTTCTGTATTATTGTTATTACAGTTCATGTTTCAAAAAATTATTCCTGAAAATCCTGAAACATAATTTTTACTTCATTTCAGTGAGTAAACTAAGGGACCTCATTTACATGACAACTCGTAGGTTCGGTGCTTGAATTGCTTTACATGAAAAGCTGGAATTTTGTTTAATTATATTCTTACTGAACAATGCAAGGGAAAAAATGTGAACTTTTCCTTGATAAAACATGTCCAAATTGAGCAGTTTGGGGAGTGTTGATCAAAACCAGAACACTTCAGTTAAAATAAGTTAAGACAGTGGATTAGGAAAGAAGTAGTGTGAATACCCCCTATTTCTCCTCCCCACAGCTGCCTTCCCCAGCTGAGCTATGTTCCTGTCTTGCACTGCAGCCAGGAGGATTTTCAAAACACATCCCAACTGGGTGACCATACTTCTTCCTGGGAGTAACAGTCTCAGTCTCATGGAGGAGGTGAAATCACACAGCTGTTGGGATATTGTAGGGAAAAGAATAAAAAAAAAAAAAAAAAAAAGAGAGAGAGAGAGAGAGAGAGAGAAAAGAATACAAGAAGTATTCTTGTATTGGCTATTGGCTATCTTTGCTTCCCACTAGCTAAAGAGGACCAAAAAGCTGGCATCATTATCTGCGCTTCAACTGAGTAGTGTGCAAGTACCTTCACTGTGTCTTCCCCTTATATTAGTGAAATGTTTGGAACTTTTATTGCTTTCAGAAATAGAGACTTGTAAATTGGGAAATCATATCAAACACAAAGGTCTTGGTACCATTTTCAACCTTCATGCACACTTTGATAGTATCAAATATCATTGCTAAAAAATATATACTTAACCAAAGATTATAGACTGTCCATAAACTTTCAGAGCAGAACCTTATTTGTCTGCCATCTATATTTAATCTGATTCTCCCCCCCCCAAAAAAAATAAAAAATAAAAAATGAAAACATCTATACAGTTCTGTAAGGACCAGAATTATGAAAATCTAGTTTCCAATCACTCTATTCTTATGATTGACTAACTTTTTTAAAGAGTTATATGAAGACACAAGCTTCTACTTTATTATACATCTGGGAATCCACACTGACAGTCAGAAATCACAAGGATCTTTTCCCTATATCTGTCAGAGAATTCTCATGATTTTGTTCAAAACCTTTACCTTAATATCAGATTAGGTCCAAACACTATGAGAAAGGAAACAAAGATAACTGACTGAGAACAGGATCCTTGCTTCCTTCCAAAATCAGTTTAAAATGGTTCCACATCCTTATCAAAGGAATAGGTGAATTAGATATGTAGAGTAGAATGATTTATAAAGCATTTTTTTTTTTTTTTTTTTTTTTTTTAGGGTAATTTAATTCTCATGTCCTCCTAATTTATTTCACCTTGAGAAATATTCAACTGTCATCCCATTTTACTGGAATTTTTTGAAAGGAAGAAAAGGAGATACCCAATATTAAAATACCAAGTCTGCCTTTGTCAAAAATGCCAGTGATTTGTAGTGCTGGGAAATCCTGTGTGGCTGAGGTCTAGAGTGAATTAAACTCTGGAAGTTTGACTGTATTTTAGTGCTGAGCCATCAGGTGTGAATATTTGCCTGGCTGAAATAGCCCTCATTTGTTACTACTGGCTAGATGTGCTGACCATAAATCTAAAGTAAGGAAAGGCACCGGGCTGAACTGGCATCCCAAAATATTCAGGCTTGTAAAACTCCCAAGTATTCTGTTATATGCACCCTGAAATGTTGATGTCTGTCTGACTGGAAACAATAACCTTGTATGGCTGTTTTTTTGACACAGGCAACAGTACTCGGAACAGGAGTCCAAGCATCCGAAGGGCAGTTCATTCTGCACTCCCTAGCTATGGTTGCTTCAAAGTTCAAATTAGCTCTTTTCTTCCATGACAGCTATTTCATTAAAACCAAAAATCAAAACATACCAGTTTCTCTGAAAACATGATTAATGAGGTTCTCAGGTTCAGGAGTGTATCAAAGAAAAGCATCTACCTGGAAGGATGGAAACCCAAATTCAACTCCACTAAACTGAGTGGTTCCCTGAGGGGAGCTGAGGTTGGCTCTCTTTCTGCCCAAGGTGAGTAACTAATCAGTAGGTTACAGATAATATTCCAGCTGGTCTCCTGGAATAGGTTTGTTTTCTTGATCCACATATAACAGAAGATACTGGTTTTGTTCGTGTTGGAACAGGCTCTGAAACCTCAGTATATTTCTTGAGTTGGAATTACTGCCTTTCAGCCAGCCCTAATGTGACCCTTGCTTTTACTGTACCCAAGGGTAGTTATTGTGATACTGTGTGGTAGTTTTCTCGTAAGTCCACGTGAAGATCCAGTGGGGAGGAGATAAAAAGTAGCCACAGAGATTGTAATGGTTTCTTTGTTCTAATATCTTGCTCAGAGCCAGAAGATACAGGCCTTAGTTATGATGCTTATTGTGACCATAGGATATATAGAGAAATACGTACTTAACCAAATTAAGAAAAGCAAAAATATTTATTTACCTAATAAATAAAAAATAAATTAAAAAAAAAAAAAAAAGAGAGAGAGAGAGAGATAATATTTAAAGGTTTTTTTGTTTGTTTGTTTGTTTGTTTTAATGTCAGTGGGTGGTCATCAGGGCTGGCTGGTAAATTTTTAGTTCTGTTTTATATGCCAAATAAATTGAAGAGGCATAAAACAAAGGTGAAGAGTTCATTGAAGACATGACTGAACCAAGAGCTCAGAATCAACCAGCCAAACCCCAGAGACTTGGATACAACTGCTGTGTGCTCAGCTGCTTAAGGAGAGACTCAAGGCAGTTGATATCTATCTACAAAGTAGTTTTGCTTATACCGCAGTTCTTTCTGCACTCTGTGGTCAGTGGCAGAGCCTGTCAAAAAATATATAGGAGACTACTCACCACAAATAAGCATCCAAAACCCTAGCCATTTAAATTGACTGCATGGAATAATGTTTTACTCTGTTGCTTGTTCTGTTGAATAACAGATCTTTATGGTTTGTGATAGAGATGCCATTTCATGCCCTGTTTCCATCAACAAGCATTAATATGTCTGTTAGGTCATCCAGGCTACAAGCTGCCAGACAAAGCCTGGGTTTGCTCTGGGTTGTGTTCATCTGTAGATCTTTATAGAGCTCAGTTGTTCCCTCTATATATATTATAGAGATCTATAAAATCTCTAGATCTCTCTTTATATATTTTAGGGATCTATAAAGAACTCTACTGTTCTCTCTATATATATTACAGAGATCTGTGAAAACCTGTAGAGATCATATGCAGATGATCTAGAGTCAATCTATAGTTCATCTATATATCTCATTTATAGTTCATCTCTACATGAAGGTCATATTCATCTGTACGAGCTGGAGAAATTAGTGCACATTTAACAGAAGAAATTTTTAAGAATTTCAAACCTTTTAAAGATGCTTGACTTAGGCATATCCCTGTTACATGATTAAACATCTGGCATCGGGAAAGGAATAGAGAATGGGTCTTCAGCTGTAAAAATAAAACTTTTTAGGTCTTCATCCTTGAAACAGAATTATCAGTTAGACACTGTGCAGAGTATCTAGGCTGCAACAGAGGTGCCACAACCGTGTTGCTGTTGTTTTTTTTACCAGCATCTGTTTTTAAGCTATCGTAAATCTCTATCACTCTCTTTCTCATGCACTTTCTTTCTCTCTCTTTTCTCCTTGAATTCATGAACTGGTCCTCTTTTGTTTAAAATAAAAAGATATATTTGCATCATCTATTCTAAATGAGACAAGGGCTGCAAATAGCAGTGGCAGTGTTCTGCCACAGGGCAGTGCAGATATATAGGAAAGTAACTTGTTCATGAAAAAAAAAAAAAAAAAAAAAAAAAGGAAAAAAAAAAAA